>NW_004624768.1:7902938-7949608 GCF_000247695.1 Heterocephalus glaber
AGGTGATGGCACCACTGAGCTAAATCCCCGGCCCTATTGTATAATTTTTAAAAGATTATCATTTCATTGATGTATGTTTGCTGATTTATTATACATGCCACTATATATATATATATATAATGTATATATATATGTATTTTTTTTTTTTTTTTTTGGTACCAGAGATTGAACTCGGGACCTTCTGCTTGCGAGGCAGGTGGCAGAACCACTGAGCTAAATCCCTGGCCCTCCTATTTTCAAGATTTAAGTGTGGAGATTATTGGATTATTCACAGAATTTGTCATTTCTCTCAAGTTTCTGATTTCCTCTTTTAACCTCTTTCTTTGACTTTTTATTTTAAAAAGTGTCTAACAGTTTTTAATAGACTGAAAAAAAGAATGCAAGTGGGAAGAAATCAGAGCCACCATGGCCAGCACAAAGAGGAAAAGCGTGTGGAGGAGGAGAATCCATAGGTACCAGGTGTCCCAAGGACCTTAGTGACAGCCACTGGCGTTCTCTTTCCTTCATAGTTTCTGACCATCACATTAGAAGGGAACAGCCATTAACTTCTGCTTTTGTTTTATGACTGAGTTAGAAAAAGTGTGGGTAGAAATTCCACAGCTGGTGTTCATGGGATCAGAGTGGATAAACAACTGTAAGTTTAATGAGAAACTTGTACACTGGAGGTCCTATTTTATTTCATTGTTCCATCTTGCTGTGGCATAAGAGTTTCACCTCTGAAATCAACAGGTTTAGTCACAATATGCTAATTAATAGCCACAAGTGAGTTTTTCAGTGGAATAGAAAAAATACAATCAGAGCCTGGTAGCCCCAGATCAATTTATTTAAAAGCACGATCCTTGATTTGGACATCTAAGAACTGTCTTTTCGGAAAGGAAGTCCTGATTCACAGTATTGGCCAGTTTCCATGGCACTGCACCAGAGTCAGTTATGAACCACCCACATGAATCCACTGAACTCGGAGTTGAGAAGGGCACAGTGGACTCTTGCAAGACTGTTCAAACCACCAACAATACAACTCTCCTTATGTCCCAGAAAAGATGAGAGAGACACCAATGAAAAGCTTGTGCTTAGAGATAGCACAGAGGAAAAAATCTGCACAACTTTCACAGGACAAGAGAGGCACAGAATTTACACAGTGGAGTGGGACCAACATTAAGCAGCTCCACAGCCTTGCATGATTCAGCCAATACTCACTCTAACATTTATTTTCTTTAAAAGGAAACCCAAACAAGATTGAATTAGTCAACCGTTCAGACATTCTTGTAGGTATCTATCTGCACATGTCAAAGAGAACACTTAAGAACTGTGCTTTCTTAAAGCATATTCCTCTTTTTCTTCCTACTCAAAAATTTTCAGATATCTTTTGATTTCCTTTTATGTCAGATGGTTTCATGAGGGAGTCTGCATTCTTGGGTTCCTTGTGCTTTGGAGGAGTCCACTCTATTGCTTTCCCCTGCTGTTCTATATGATGCCCATCTCTGACGGATGAAGTCCAGGAACACAATACTGTTGAGTCATGCTCAGGACACAGGTACATGTAGATCTGATATGCAGCAGTGTGAGAACACCATGTGTGCAAAGGGAACTGAGAGTGCATGTGAGGTCCTGATAGGTGACAGAGGCACCACACATGGCCAGGCTGGCTGCACCCAGCATGTGAGTGATATCTGCATGGAGATCTGAAAGGCAAGTCGGGGTCAAGTATTTACTGAGTCGGGGATGAAGTGGGACACCATCGTGGGCCCAGGGGACAGCTCATACTGAGCTCACAACCGGAGGGAACACAGCAGATTCAAGCTGCAGAAGGAGTAGTGTCTGCCTGGTGCCAGGAGCAAGGGGAGCATCCTGCAGGAAGGAGTTGGAATGGGGATGCAAAGGGGAAGGCTGCAGGAGGCGATGTTTTGTCTGGGACCTGGAGTTGGGAGTTGGGTGTGGTGAGACAAATGGATAGATGAGGTATCATTGTTGAGGGAGGTAGAGGCACTCCCTGGGTGGTGTCATGAGTAACCTTTATCAAACTCGGTAAACAGTGTTGCTCTGGGATACGAGTGACATGGGGCCAAGGAGAAGAGACCCTGCTCATTTCCCAGCAGTGTGCCGTGTGGACAGCAATGTCCAGAGGGTTAACATAGGTCAGGGTTTGCCAGGTTAGGGGGCCTAGGAGGGGGAGCCCCCAGAGGGAGAAAAGTCCTGTTCCCAAGAGCAGGGATCCTGGCCACAATGTGGAGAAGGATCTACTGTGAGTCATTGTGGCCACAGGATGTCAGGCACTGAGCTGTTGTTTTCAGTCTGGTGTAGTTAGCATATGAGGTAGAGGGTCCTCTGTGTGTGTGTGTGTGTGTGTGTGTGTGTGCGCGCGCGCACATGCTCTTTACCTTAGCCCTCTCTTCTCCATGTTCCAAGTCCACACCTTAGCAAGGGACCTGACAAGGGGTCTCCGTGATGTGTTCACTAGGGTTTAGGGCAGTGAGATACTGCCCTGAATTAACTTGGGACCAGGGTTGTTTGGCTTCAGAAACCCTTCTGTTTCCACGTCAGCTAGAGGGAGTTCTGAACCTGAAAAAAGTAAACCTAATGTATTTCCTTCGTACCTGCAGAATGGTTGGGCAGCAGTGACTTAATTATATGTTCTACAATTATATTGTCCAGGCAGGCCCCAAAGTTGCAATCTTCCTGCCTCAGCCTTCTGAGCAGCTGGGGTTATAGGTGTGCACCACCATGCCCGGCTTTGAGGATGTTTCTTTAGTATTTTCATGTCTGTTCTTTTCCCTCTTCCCCATACACAATTTCCCAATGCCCTCCCTACCCCCATTTTGCCCGAAATGTTCATTGCCTCGGGTAGGATGACACTTATGCTATTGGGACTACAAATGGGGAAAGAGGTACAGAGTATTCAGTTTTGAACATTAGCCATAGGATTCTGTAGTATCTGCACCAAGTAAGTCTTTATGGGAAAACAAATTCCTAGATTGCTTTCCATTCTGGTTTACTCATCTGGAACCAGACTTGGAAGATGAGATCATTGGTGTCTTTGAGAGATGGCATCCTACTGCTGTCCAAGATCCTGAGCCAGGAGACTTAGGGCTCCTCAAGAAGAGGATGTCCCTCCAAGTCAGAGGGACAAAGGGGAACTTCCTTGTCAACTCAGGCAGAGAGTAAGAAAGAGGAAGGTGGCAGAGGAGATGTAATAGAATCGGGCTTGATGCTGAGTGGTGGGAAATCTAAGTGGTGGTTGAAATGAGATAGAAATGCGCTTCTTTCCTGCGTTTGCTTGGGGAAAGGCAGTTGAAGGGCTGGATGGCACTCTTCACGGTACAGGTCTTGAGTTCCACATATCTTTTTGGCCTGCCACAATTCCCGCACCAAGACTTCCATGAGGTCCAATAGAGCTGCTTTACCTCTGTCTGAACTAACAGACATCTGAACCCCAGCCATTATAGAAAAATAAATGAGACACAGCAGGTTGTGCTCCCAAATTTGATCCCTTGACTTACACTCTTTTAATCACAACTAAGTCAATTGACAATGTGGTCAACTGACCAGTCAGATATGAGAGAATTGGCAAACAGTGCCAGAGAAGAGTAGGTGAGGAAACATATATGGTGCCCACGATCGCACCTGAATGATCCACCCAGACACACCTAGGAGCTTCTCTACTACCTGGCTTGGAAGCTCAGTCCCATGAAGTTGATCTATCAGGATTAATGGTTCACTTCAGCATAACTGGATTGATATTGGGGAAGAAGAGTAGGGTGAACAGTTCTGAATGTTGCTGGGAACAACCAGATATCCTTAGGGAAGCCACAGCTGGGGGCTCTCACCTGCACCCATGGCCAGTCTGGGAAACCACCATGAAAGGTCTTGGTGTCAGAGCCCCACGGGGGCCTCTGAGATGATGCTCGTGCCTGTAACTGCACTGCTCCTGTGTTAGCAGGAGGTGCGCTGTGCCTCAGAAGTTCCACGGTCCTACAGGACATGAAGCTGTGGTGAGACTCAGGGCCTGATACGTCAGCGAGTGAGGAGGGACAGCCTGCCTGTGCAGACATGAGGGCAAGCAGCCAATCCCCTTCGAATCCTGGATGTACCCAGAGTCACCATGTAAATCTCATCACACTTCCTGCTGCCCTGAAGACAAAGGAATCTTCCTCACACAGACACAATCCCAGTGAGAAGCAGGGGCAGAGGAAACCCCAAAGAACTGAGCATTTATTTGCAAAAAGTTTTGCTACCAAAAAGTGGTATAACCCAGTGGCTACGTAGGGCCAGCATGCAGGGGAAGAAAGGATCTTGGGAAGGCTTAGATGAGCGACGGCAAATAAAGACGCCAATTGTTTTTATTAAGCATCTTGAGAATAGTGGAAATGAATTTGCCATGCTTTATATGTACCTGAATCCAAACTTGTTACACCAAACCATTAGCTTTGGAACTCATCAAAATTTATTTTAACAAAATAATATTCAAATTAGAAATGTTGGATTCGAGGTAGAAACATGGAATTTAGTGGTAGGTCAAGCTGAAGACAATACTTTAGAGAGGCGTCATTTATGCTGAAGATCTTGTGATACTCTTTCAAAGCTGAAACCAGAGTGCTCACTTTGGCAGCACATAAACAAAGTTGGAACCAGAAAACACAAAGTTGAATGAATGGCCAAGGAATTAAAGTTAAGGAATTAAAATCTTCCACGAATCAAGAGTTTGCCAGAGGTTCAGATATATAGCGTTTACACTCACACTTTCAGATCCACTTCTGAAGTTCCAGAATAAAAAAGAGGACGAAAGATGTTTCACTCATACAGACATTCATCTTCACTTCATTAACCAGAATATTAAAATTCACTTCGAATATAGTGATGTCTGAAGTGACCAAAAGAACTTGTTTTTCCCTAACACTAAGTTAAACCCAGACTCACTGACTCCAGACACAGAGCAATTACATGAGGATATGGTGTTGCTATTGCCTGCAATTTAGATAAAACAAGGGTGCACAGGGTGGGAATGCACACACACACACACACACACACACACACAGACATGCCATGAAGCACTACATTAATGCATGCACACTCTGCAAAACTAGTCCAACAACTTAAGCTTCTCACTGGAACAAAGTGATAGCCTTTTCTTGTAACACACTGGCTGAAAAACCAGTAGTTCATTGATTTAGCAAAAAGTTGGAACCAGGTTCTCCAGGGAGCCATGGATTCAGGCTGTGTAGCTGATAACTCTGTGCTGCTTTAAACATTGGAGCTGGTTGCTGCCCGACTACTGATACCCTGTAGGAAAATTACAAAGAAAGACTTCTTTTCTCTGCTTATTTTTGTTCCTTTTGACTTAAAAATTATTTTAAACATTTTGACCTTTAATTAGATAAGGATTTATCTTGGCAGCCTTTCCTTCGCGGCCAACTCCACTAACCCAGCCGGTCGGGCCACAGTACCCAGTGTTGACAGAGACTAGCAGCCTGGACCTTACACTGTTGTGAACAGCTACAAAATGCGGCCTTCCTCACATGGTCAGTGATGAGGCCCTTCAGCAGAGCACCATCGTCTGATAAACTAGGGTCAGGAGTCCCTTGGTTCCTCTGCTTTTTCTTTGAATGTCAAAAAACCCATAAACTTCTAACGCTTTAAAAAGTAAAATTACCCAAATGTGCACATAGGAATGCATCTGAGGGCAAAGTGTAGCTGACAGCCGCTCCTGGTAGGTCAGGTGCAGTTCACCTGGTGCGTTTTGGTGGGAATGACATAAGCCCTGGTGAGCACTGAGGCTTGGGCTGCATAGCGGTTGAATGACCCAGTGAGGAACAGGAGGATAGGATTTTACACGAATATTTGGATATTTTTCAAGTGCTGACATTGTTTATACTGTAGGAGAGAAACTCAGGAGGATTTTAATGCAGAATGATTTTCTTTTTTGTTTTTTTGGTACTGGGGTACTGGAGATCGAACTCCAGTCCTTGAGCTTTTGAGGAAAGTGGCAGAACCACTGAGCTAAATCTCTAGCCCTCAGAATAATTTTCTTAAAGCAAATAAATTTTAATGCCAGAAGAGCATTTCAATTTATCTTTGTCTTCGTCACTGCGACAAAATACCAGATACTCACAAGTGAAAGGAGGAGAGGTCAGCTGGCCCAAGGCAAAAACAGTATGGTGGAAGGGCCTGGGTGGAGGCCAGCTGCTCATAACACTGCAGCCAGGAAGCAGAGAGAGAAAAGGAGCCAGGGAGGGAGATAGACCCTCCAGATAATGTCCCCAGTGAACAGTCTCTTCCAACCAGGCCCCACCTCCTAACGTCACATTCAGGCAAGGATTCATCAGTGGGTCAATCTGCTGATGAGTATGGTGGCCCCATGTTCAATCACTTTCCAAATGCCCCACCTCTGAATACAAGAGCCTTTGGGGGAAACATTCTAGATTTAAACCACAACAATCTGTTTCATAATATCTTGAGGATGATCAGGGTGATCAGGTGTTCTCCGCGCCACTGTTGGCCATTCGGTAAGACCAGCAGGCCAGGCAAAAGAACAGTAAGTTAGAACAAGACTTCCCTCCACAATAACTGTGTGGAAGATGACTTGTTAACTGGGTCATAAAATCATGACCAGAAATGCCTTTGCTAAAGGAAAATTTTAATTGAAACTGATTAGTCTCAGTTCTCTTCCAGGTCTCTTTGCTATCTGAAGAAGACATGGGGCAGTGGGGGAAGCGAAGACTTGCAAACTTGGGGGACAGGAAGGGGTGCTCTCAGGGTCAGAGATCTTTCTCGACTCACCTCCTTCAGCACTGGCTTGAGTTTGGATCAGTCCTTGTTTGCCTCAGCTGCAACATTTTATGGTGTTTAGAAACAGCTATTTACAACCTAGAAATCCTGCATTTATGTAGGTCACTGAAAATGTGCAATTCTATAAGCTTTTAGGCCAAGTCATTGTATTTTCCATAGAATCATTGTCTCTGATCTAATCGTACTTGGTCAGTTCCAAATTTAGCACTACAGGCAATCCTGTGAGGACTCAGTTTATGCAATTCAAAAACTGCATTTCTCTTTCCAACCACAGATTCAAGCCCAAAAATGTGTAATCTAGGTTGAGCCTTACAGAGATTTCACCCCCCCCACACACACATGCATACGCATGTAGAGAAGGGAGGCAAAGCAAAGGAAAACCCCAAGTAATAACCAAGCCAACCAAGGCCAGTCTCTGTACAGGAGGTAAGCAATTCCAAAGGAACCAATTATTTGGCATGGAGCCTCCCTCTCCATTCACATGGGTTGACTCTATTCTGTGCCAAAACAATTTGTGACTAAGAACAGGCAAAAACAAAGTTGATATTAATCTATGTAAAACATAGGAGATGCGAATTTGTATCCTTTATCTAATCTTTAGCACTCTGCTTAAACATGGAGGGATGGCCAAGGTCCAATTTCTAGCCCTGATTTCCTTTTGAAATTGTGGTTGTCTTCATTGTTTATAAAACTCTCTCATCCTCCTCCCAACTCCAACCAATCCAAACTTTTTCTTACTTCGAGCCTCCTTTCCACTGAATGTACATACGAGCTTGACAATGCAATCCCTTGGATAGACACTATGTAAGAGGGTGAGGTTTCCAAATATCATATTCATGTATTGTTTCTGGGTCACAAAATCAGGATTTGACATAATTCAGATTCATTCTTTCAAATAGTTTGTTTGGCTTTTTTTTTTTTTGCAGTGCTGGGGATTGAACCCAACGCCTCAAACATGCTATGAAAGTGCTTTACTACCAAGCCTTTCCCCCAGCCCTCCAGGAATAACTTGAGCAATTGAAGGTCCTGCTTAGAGTCATGGAACTTGGATATAATCATTAAGGTGGGACCACAAAACTGGCATTTTTTCTGGGCCATTCTTTCCCATGTGTCCTTCCAATATAGGTTGTGTATAAATCACATTGGAAAGGTATTTTTCTAAATTTTCCACCAGACTAATTCATCAAATATACAGAGTCTTCCAAAAAAATAGCCAGAGTCTTCACATACATGCTTCGGGAAAAAAAACACAGTATGATGTTTTTTTCAACAGATGATGTTACCCTTGAGTGGGGGACCATAGAAGATGTCCTGCATCGCAAAAGCCCGCTACGCCGCCTGTCTTTAGAGAAGAAATTGAAATGTGTGACAATCCCAATGACCAAGGTTACCCAAGCAGCAGTTCGTCATCCTAATAAATGTCTGGAAGTGAATGGTCACGCCTTTGAGTACCTCTTATAATTGTAGAGGCCAAAGGTAACTTGCATCAATCTCATTATCTCAATAAATTTGGTATTAAAATATTTATGTAAGTTTTTCTTTTCCTGAAGTGTGTATGCATTTTTGGGCAGACTTTGTATTTTTCCCACAAGAATATCTAGTACCATCTAAGTGGATAATTAACATTCAAAGTGCTAAGACCATGTCCACGCGATGAAAAGTGTTTGGGGAAAGGAGTAAATAAGTTCATTATGAATGAAAGATATTTTTCTTTTACAAAAATATCACTGAATTGTGCTATCCAGATAGTCCACTGTCCAATAGTGTATTGATAAATGGAGGAATAGACAATCACATCAGGAACAATAGAGAATCATTTGCAGTTCTTAACATCTATATTCACAATCAACAAGCAATGACCTTTCCTTCAAAATTGCAGGTAACAACCCAACAAACTGAACAGCAGTGATGCCCTCACTTGGAGATAGAAAAATGAAAGACAAACTCAAGAGCCTTTAGCTCAGGCAAGTTTTTAAATTATGTTGGCTGAGACTTACAATAAGGAATACAGTGAACAACACAACACAGATGCAAATGTACCTGTATACCTAAGACAAAAGTTTCCAAAGTATTTTGTACTTTATTATCCAAAATGTATACTGATATTTTCTATTGCATTCTATTTTACTTTAAAAATAATGCTAATTGCAAACTATGAAATTGATATCTCTACAGGATGGTTCTTAAAACAATGATTTAGTGGTTCCAGCTAGTCTACATGTTTGATAAATGTAGCAAATGGACTAAGCAGCTTTCACAAAAATGTGTATTCATAAGCTGGGTGGACTAGAGACATCTTATGTCCACAGACTCAATAAAAATTAATGAAATAAAGATTAGAATATCATAGAAAAATAAAGCTACCATAGATAAGCCATAGCTGATGAGTAGGAGAGCCAGCAGAATGAGTCTCTAGCAGTGTGTGTGTGGGGGTAAAGTTTGTACAATAGTTTTTGGCTGATTATGAAGCAAAATGGCAACTAGTGTGGCTGCAAGATCTCCATATTTTCATAAAAATCAATGAGCTGTTCAAGAGAATTTAAATCCAATTGTGATAAGTGGGTATAGATTTGAATCCCAAATTCTCCACTTACCAGCTTTGTAAAGAGGTATAAAGCGTGATCGAAGTAAATGGTGAATATTTAAAATTTAAAAATTTATTACAGTAAAAGACACATTGCCATTAATCTTCTTCAAAATACTTCCTCCATAGGGCTGGGGATTTAGCTCAGTGGTTCTGCCACCTGCCTCGAAAGCCCAAGGACCCGAGTTTGATTCCTGGTACCCCCCCCCCAAAATACTCCCCCTCACTTCAAGCACACATTTTGCATCATTTTTGTTGTTGTTGTTGTTTGCTTGCTTTTGTTTTTAGACTGGCCTTGAGCTCACTATACACATCAAGCTGGCCTTGAACTCCTTGAAATACTCCACCTCAGCCTCCCAAGTGCTGGGATTATGGGGATGTGCCACCTTCCCCAGCTGTCCTACCATTCTTGCCACTTCCTGAAGCAATTCTGGAAGTCCTCGTTCATGTGATAAGAAATATGGTGCCTACTGCTGAGAAGTGCCATTCGGCCGAAGGCAGGCCCTTGTCCTCATCTACTTGTTCACTGGATCTGGCACTGTGCAACTTCTGCTGTTCCCCAAAGTCAAAATGACCACGAAAAAGGTGTTTTGAATTCATTCAGGGCACCGTGGTGGTGATGTACAAAGCAAGATACTCTCAAAAGAGCACTTTCAGCACTGCTTGAGAAAGTGGCAAAGACAATGGGAAAAGTATGCTTGAAGTAAGGAGGAGGATTTTGAGGGGAATTCATGGCAGTGTGTCTTTTACTGCAATACATTTAAAAAAATTATTCATTGTATTTTTCAGTCATACATCATATGTTCTCCAGCAAATCTGAGGCCTAATTTTGTGGTATTGATATCTGACTAACCAAGTTCTGATAAAATTTTCTAATAACAATGCACACAGAGAACAATGTAGTACCTAACATGTAGCAAGTGTTCAGGAGATAAATCAGGAGATATTATTTTGTGAGCTGGATGTCAGGGGGATGTTTGTAGGCAGCAGGTTTCTTTGCCAACATCTGGCTTTAGCCCTCCATCGTGCTAAATGGAGCCCCTTCAACATATTTCATCAGGCACAGACACACAGTGCTGCCACTGGCCAAACTGAACTGGGAGGTCACCAGGGTGGTGTACCCTCCTCCCTGGCAGAGGAACACAGTGGCATTGTGGAAACGATGCTGTACCACACACTGGACTCAGCTCTTACTGAGTGATGTCATGGCAGATGTACAAACCCCATTAGGGTGCAACCACGGATCATCATTACTATCACTTTTAAACACATGTTTGGGGAGTTGTGGTGTCAGGGAAACCAAGACATTGACAACTGAGACCACAGTGGTACCAACTTTGGAACTGCATGGAAGTGATTAATCCAAGTTTTCATGAGCCCAGTGGGGAAGGGGAGATGGGAAACTCTGGGCCGCTGGAGCTTTCCGTGCTTGGAGTGCTGTTTGGTCATTGAGACCTCTGAACTGGATCCGCTCCCTCTGTAGCGTGATCTTTCTCCTCTCCTTCCCTTTCTTCCCAAATTATCTCTTCTCCTCTTTTCACAAAGTTAGGAAAGAATGATAGAAATAGGATAAATGCTGACATTTAAAAATATAGCAAAAGACACACCGGAATGAATCCCAGTCAAAATACTCTCCCATCCCTAATCCCATTTTCTTGCCACTTTTTGAAGCAGTCCTGGAAGTCCTCCTTCCTCCTTTGTGTCTTTAGTTGCATTGTTGTGGCTGCCTCAGTGTCCTGAATTGATTCACAAGGTTCATCTAGTGAAAATGTTTACCTTTCATGCTTATTTCGCCTTTGGAGAAGAGCCAGAATTCACATGGTACCAGGTCTGGTGAATAAGGTGGATGAGGACACACCATAATGTTTTTATTTGCCAGAAATTGCCATAAATGTTTTCAGTCAATCCGGGACTTCAAGGTAGCCATGTCAGCACAATAAAGGCACTCAAGAAAGAAGCCTTGCAGAATTGCTTCAGAGCGTGCCTAGAGAGATGGGATAAATGTGTTCTAATGGGGGGGGGGCTTTGAGGGGGATTAATGGCAATGTGTCCTTTATGTAATAATTTTAAAATATTCACTGCATTATTTCATCAAAATCTGTGTATCCTCAATTATAAAATATACCTGTTTTCAGCCATATTTGTGTCCCATCTATGTTGGTTAAAATTGTTAAATAAAATTGTATATGTTTAAGGTTTACAATAGTGTCTGACAGATACATACATTGTGAAAATCAAGCTAATTATCATAGCCATCGGCTCATGAAATTACTTATTTTTATGTAAGGAGAACATAAAGATTCACTCTCTTAGCAAATTTCTCTCCTTTGTTTTTGGTGCTGGGGATCAAACCCAGGGCCACAGGCGTGCTAAGCATCCTTACTCTACCACTGAGCTATACTCCCAGCTCCAGCACATTTCAAGCATACATTGAAGTTCTATGAACTACAGTCACCATGCTATAGATTAAGCCTCCAGGACTTATTCATCTCGGAAGTGAATTTTGTGCTCTCTCTACGGTTCTCTCCTCCAACCCCTGGTATCTACCACTCTACTCTATGCTTACGATTCACATTATAATCGAAATCATGCATCATTTATATTTTTTGTGTCTTTTTATTTCATTTAACATAATGTCATTCTGGTCCATGCACATTTTTGCAAATGACAGGATTTTCTTATTTTTTTAAGGCTGAATAATAGTCCATTATTCCAATGACAGCTCTATTTTCAGATATTGTGTGTCTAACTTAAAGGATTATGCTTAATACAATTGTTCTATATTCATATTATACATGACATACATTCATTACATTGACACTTGTTAAATTTTAAGTGCCAATTGTGTAATATTGAAGGTATCAATGTACACAAAGTTTGTTTTTTAAAATTTAACTTGTGAGAAAGTATAATTAATTACACAGTGAAATTCATGCAGGTTGGGCAGAAGTACCCAATATATTCTTATCAATAGACTTCCATATTTGTAATCACTTACAATTAAAAATTTAAAGAATAAGGAGATTACATTACAGACCTTAAAAGGACATTTCTTTTCTGAGTGTGGAATTAAGAAAAAAGTAAGAGCACAGCAATACCGATTATAACGCATAGAATGGTCAATGCAATTTCCCACTGCAGACAAGACAGAGTTATACAATTAGCAATAGAGAGCTGGGTGTCTACGCTGTGGATTTCTGATGATTATGGTAAGGCTTGTCGTTTCTTAATGTTTGGTGCATGTTACATTACTCAGGGTGCTCTCCAGCAATACAGAGTCTGGGTAGCTTCCTCAGAGAGATTCTGACTCAGAGGCTTGAGTGTTATTTACAAACATTGCAGCCCAACCTTCTGTCTACACCTCGAGAAGCTGGTCTAGGAAAATTCAGATGAATTTGTTTTCTTTTTGCCTTCCTATATTTCAGATGCAACCAAGGAGCTACACATTCGTCTAATGCTTGACATTTACTTTCAGCACAAAGAAGTAAAAATTTGAATCAGTTTTCCAGTCTAGGTTTCTGCCTTTGTTACCATATCTGTTGTACACCTTAAACGAATACCCTAGTTGTGTTTGTGCAGCCTTGTGGAGCGTGCAGTTCCATGAGCCCATGAACACATGCCCACAGGCGCACATTAATTACCTGGAGCTGCATCTCTTAAAGCAGGTGTAGATCAGTCCTGTTTCTTTAAGATCTGGGAACATTACTGCAATAAATGCTATCACTACATGACAAGGGGAAATCTGTGAGTGCAGTCAATATCCTTCCTACATTCTTAATGAGACTGCCACCTTGGACACACAACGTATTGTAGAGTCAGTCATTGAATATTACAGTAGTACAACTGTACTCACAGAGGGGATATTTTCTGCCATCCCCAAGGAGATGTTTATAGAAATGAAATATCAGCTGTGCTGTAGTGGCCTAGCACTGCAGACACACTTCAGTGTATGTAACCTTTCTACATTTCTGTACAGACTTAAAGGTCACTTGGCCATAGGTCACCAGCCATGTGATCAGAAGACCTCCTCTTTTCTACCCTTCTTCTCCCTCTAGCCTTCCATTAGATCTCTGCTTCTGAGAAATCTGCCCATGAAGAGGTGGAGGCTTAACTCTAGCCCTGCTTTCTAGTCCTGCTTTCATTGATCTCTCTTCTCACTCCCTGCCCCAGAGGCCTCATAGAAACATTTTTGGTGCCCTTTTTTCCCTCCCCTACATCTGTCTGCTGTACAGAGCCCCATGTATTTGGATAAAATGCCAAGGAAAGTCTGAGAATGGTTTACCACAGAAGCGATCACTGAAAACACAAAAGACTGCAGTAAGACTTATTTCCACATACCTCCGATGTTATCATTCCCTAAATTCCTTATGGAAAATCTGAAAACCTACCTAAGCCTGTGTCTAAGAAAATGAGTTTTTATCCACAAAATCCTCTGTAATCTGCAGGCTGTTGGTGATAAGTTTAATTAGGCACTATGGCTGTTACTGTCGCTGTTATTCCCATTCTATGAGCAGTGATAATCCTAGAGAAGCATAAGAGGGTGTGTGCACAGTCCATGCTGAGAGCCCTGGGGAAGGCAGTGACAGCTGGGGCTCCCTCCATGGTGGCCCCAGGAAGCTGAGCCTTCACCTCTCACAGCTGCTGAGGGACGGAGTTAGGAACCAGAGTCCTGGCTTCCATCCAGGATCAAGGTGCACCCAGCAGTCACCTCAGAGCACTGGGCTGAACGTAGGAGGTAAAAGGGCAGAGCTCTCCTATTTCTGGCTGCCTATGCAGAGTCTCTGAAGATCATGACATACGCCAGCTAAGCTTCCATTAGAAAAACCATAGTCTCCAAGTACATCTGTTTTATGGGTCTTGGAACAACACAAAAATTGTAGGTGATGGTTTTTAGGAGAAAATACATTCTGAGATTGTAATCACTGATTTAGTAACAAATGTTTAGAATTTCACTCCATTCACAAATTGGGGAGTATCTTTTATGTGTGTAGTACTATGATTTCCTAGGCAGACAAGCAAGAGGTAAGCAGAAAAGCACCCTGGAAACTGTAGTTATGTTTTTAAATGCCAAGATAAAGGAGCAACAAATATTGTAAAGAAACATTCAGAGAACTCCCACACATGGGGAATGGCTCAGGTGTGAATCCTGCTTTCTGAGAAACAACAGATCCGTGCAATGACTGCTTTTAGGAATATTTTCTTTGGCTTTGTCAAAGATTTTGACCATCATATCCCAAGAAATAGACCTCGGAAAAATATAAGACTAATACATATTGTCCCCCAAAATAGCAATTATGCTAAAAATAGCAAATTATGGAACTGAAAAATGGAGGGACGGGGAGGGAGAAAGAGGAAAGGGGATGAAAAACAGAATTAAAATGTATTATGTTCATTTACCAACTCCCCACGAGGCATGCAATCATGTACTGCAAACATGTACCTGTTAAAAAAAAATTTCAAGTTAGTATGTATTATCCTACTCTTGTGACTAGCTAGACATAATCCATGGAGAATATTAGAAAAATAAAATGAATTAAAAGAAATATGAACTAAAGAAACCCTTCTAACATTTTAGGGAACATGCATAAATGTGCCACACCTACACATTCAAGAAATCTTGAGTCATATTGAAATATGGTAATAGAATGCACTTTTAACTCAAATATAGCCCAAATATCTTTCCACGTCATTTACACTACAATAATCACAGTGAACATGTTTATTATTTCATTTTATGGCTGATTATATTTTATCTAATCTCCTATTTTGACATTTAGATTATTGTAACATTTTCACAACTTCACAGTCTCGTGATTCAGTTGTACTATGGCACATTTATTTCTTGCAGATGTGAAATTTATCAGGGATTTAAATTGTTTTGAGAAAGCTTTGGGAGGTTCGTCTTCTAAGTCTCCTGGTTTGACCACGCTGCCCCTGCTGGCTGGGCTATTGAGAGGATGCGATTCCGGAACACCTGATTATTTCAGTCAATTTGAAGAAACAACTGGTTGATCCAGGGCTTGATGTTATCTCGTTTTATTTCTCTGTTACATGGGAAGACTCATCAAATTCTTAGGATTGCTTACAATCTCATGTTGCCCTGTGTAACACAGAAGGCGCTAACTGACAAAGGACCCCAGTCACCAGCAGGCTTTCATTTCCCAGATGTCATGACCAAGAGTTCCTTGTGTTACTTTTATTAGTTAAGTCTGCAGTTTTATGTCAGTTTCTCAAGAAATCCAGTTCAGAGCCAACCTAGGTCGTTCAACTATTACCCTCATTGATAAGTCATTAGAGCATTAGTAGAGACAGAAACACATATGATATTGCCCCTGGTGATTTCAAAATTGGTCAATAGCATTGAAAATAAAATCACATTTCAGGGTCTTTATGGAATCTTTCCTCAGCAAAAACAAATGAATAGAACTGCTTACCAGAACTACTGGTCACTACCAATTCAGCTAAATGAGCTTCCAAACATGCTGAACTTTTAAACTCTTCAGCCATCTGTCCCATCATTTTCAAGATAGATTTATATGATTAAAAATAGTGATTGTGTATTGGGAAAGATGAAGTGAAAGAGTTATTATAAGCCAAGATTGTGGATGGATGTTTATAAATCCTCAAAGGATGGCTTTGTTTAGATCTCATCTGATTAGATATGAATCTGTACACAGCACTGATCTGTTTATATTTGCATTGAGGGAGAGGAGGCAGGCACAGCCCAGCTGTTTAATTTTGTAACCATCATTATTTTCACATTAGCACCTGTTGAATTAGAGATATTAACAACTGTTGTTTGACCTGTGTATCACTTTTGGGGTGCACTCTTAAATGTGAAAAAGGTAACATCGTGTGCCACATGAATGGATCATGAAATATAAAAAGCTGTCTTTGAGCTAGTCATGGTGATGCGTGCCAGTAATCCTAGCACTTGGGAGGCTGAGGCAGCAGGGTTCTCATGATTTTGAGGCCAGCCTCTGCTACACAGTGAGTTCAAGGCCAGCCTGAACTACATAGTGAGACCCTGTCTCAAATGAATGAATGGATGGATGGGTGGATGGATGCATAGATGTTGTCCTCACTAGAGTTTTTAATAAATAAAGAAACAATTTTAAGGCCTCAGAATAACTTTAGGATGAATGCTTCAGGATGAACAACTTCAGTGTGAATTTCTGATGAAACCAAGCAGCACTTGCTCTTGGGACTGTCCCTGGAGAGTCTGATTCTGAGAAATAGTCCAGGTTGGCACTTCACAGTCATGTGGACTAAACCAAGAGACAGCATTTCACGCAAAGGGACTTCATCATATCTCATATTTAAAGTACAAAACACTCCAGAGCACTTAGCTTGATTTTGCTGGCTTTGATGGGAAATGTGGGAAGTTGTTGGTTTTTGCAATTTGTACCTGATAATTTTTTTAAAAGTTATATTTAAAGAGTGTTTCCCCAGCCAAGTTTATTATTTGACGTGGTTATTTACAATGTTTACAAAACAATAAATAGCAGAAATAACATCACATATAAGTAAACTTCGAGTCAAGAATTTGGAAATAATAAAGGTCATATTTTTTACATCACTTCCCTTAGTTGAAATTTCCTGAGGAATTATATTGCTATAACAAGTTTAGATCAAAATGCTTTTGATCATGTCTAATTTAGGTATTAAGGAGAGAGCAAAAGAGAAATCTCCTTTTCAAATAGTTACTTTTTCCTTCCCGTTCATGCATCTTCAGGGTTTTTGATACCACTTTAATTTTAGGAGAGATAACATAGAGCCATAATAGTTCTTTGATAATCAACAGTATTTTACTCAAGGTTGTGTGCAAAATACTTCTGAATAATTGTGAAAACCTTCCCTGCGACAGTCTGAGAAAGTAAACCCTCCGGTTTCATCCCTGTTGGGATAGTTGGTTTCCCACTAAATCTGCATTGTTTACCTGTCTCAGTGTCTTTATGTTGCATCTTAGTAGCACCCTGTGTGCAGCAGAAATACACGGGGTCTTGTTAAACAGAAGCTGTGTTACATGATCTTGCTCATATGCCGTAGCTAACAGCTTGGCCTCAAAGAAGAGGGAATAGTGATTAGCAGAGGCTGCCATGGGTAGTCGGAAGGAAGGATAATCTCCAACCCCCTATTTGGGGGCACAAGAGAAATAATTTCTAGTGCTCTGCAGCACAACAGGATGACCCTATCATATCTCAAGAAGTTCACCTGTCATATTTCAGGGAGAACTGGAAGGGAGGAGTTAAAAAACCCAAAACATAAGGAGATGGAAATTCTGAGTCCTACTTTGGATATTTTGCTTTATACACATGTACATGTACTGAATCATTATATCATCCTCTGTATACTATGTACCGATTAAAATTAAAATAAAGAAATACATAAAACATGACTTACCAAGCTACCCAAGTCTTCCTGACTGGAGTGGCTTGAGAATCCGCATTTCTAACAGTTGCTTAGGAAATGCTTATGTTGCTGATCCTGGGACCACACTTTGAGAATTACTACTTTAAAGATTCAGATTTTTTATATTCTTCTCTTACACTCTTTTTCTTTCAAATTCATGTGTAGCAACCTCATAGTTTTAAGGTTAAGCTAATAGAGCTAAAAGAAGAAATGATGGCTGCTCACTAAAGCGTCCATTTACTCAGCGACATTACAAATCCCGATCTATACCACTCTCAATATGTGATTGGATTGATATCCAGCCATTTCTTTGAATACCTCACTTGGGAAAATGTTCTGCATGTTGTTGGAGGAGCATCAAACATCTGGGGAGGTTCTGTTTAAGATATAGGACAGGTACATAATAAGTACTTCATAATTTGCTGAATGAATGCATAAAAGAATGAATTACAAGCTTTCAAATTCATATATTATAGCTGCTTATCACCACTCCCACCATTTTTAACACCATCTCCATTTTGAGAAGAAAATTGAGAAAACATAATTTTCTCTCACATCCTCCTCCTCCTCCCTCTTGCTCATCATATTACATTTCACTTTTCTCTCGAATGGGTCTTTTTATCCTCAGGAAGATGTTGAGACAAGGGAGAGTAGAAATCACTCTGCCCATTGGATAAATGACAGAACCAGGCTCAGAGAGGCGTCTTCCTAAGGCCATGAAATGATGGGGTGAGAATGAACCAGGCTCTGCAATGCCAAGGCTCATGTGGTTCTCACAGAATGGGCCTCCAGCCTGGGTGCTAAGGAGAGTGAAGCCTGACAGGAAAGAAACAGCTTTCTCCTTGCTGCTCACCTGGCCCAATCTTGGGCAGGAATCAGCTGTCAGGGCCGGGAGAACTCTGAGGACCCAACTTTCTGTTGAAACTGCAATCAAGAACTTTAAACAATGAGGCAGAACACTTGTCAGTCACTCCCTTCCCACTCTCAGGCCCAGGCAGAAAAGCAGAATGAGAACAGGGAGACACTGTCTTAGCAGCATGCTGCTCACTCGCTCACCGACTGCCTGGCCCCCTTTCATTCTTCCTCATTGTGTGACTACCATTCTTGCCCGAGGTCTGATGGCTCCCTCCTTTTCCGGGCCTCTGCATCTCAAAGCCGAGCCTACTAGCTTAAAGCATGGATTTCTTGATCTACAATGAAAGCTTGGAGGCTGAGTCTGCCCTGTCTTATTAACAGACTATTAAATAAGATATGGTCATGCAAGAGTTAGCGTGGGATCCCACAGATGAAAAGCTCTTAGCCTCTCTCAGACCCTGTCTTACACAGAATCACAGTATGTGCTGAAGCCCACCTGTCCAGTGGACTTTGCATTCTGAATTTTCTCTTCAGTATCTGGTGTTAGCTGATCCCCCGCTGCCTTGTCTCGCTTCCTGCTTGTTATGTTCCCCCAAAGTCTCATATATTCAAAGATGTTGCTTTTGGAAGGTGACTGGATCATGGGAGCACTATATTCAGTAGTGATTTCATCCACTGATGAGTTCATAGCTGAATGTGTTGTTGGGGGGTGGATCCTGGTGGGAGGTGGTCACTAGGGCTGTGACCTGGAAGGGTGTGTTCTTATCTCCACCTTCTCCCCTCTCCCCCTGTTTTCTGGCTGCCACAGGTAGAGCAGCTTTCATCCACCATGGCTTTCTACAATGATGCTTTTGCCTTGGATCCAGCTAACCATGGACTGAATTCTCTGAAATGGTGAGCTAAAATAAAGCTCTCCTTTAAATTGCAGATGTTGGGAATTGTGTCTCAGGGATGAGAACGTGACCAACGCACATCTCCTTCTCCTCCTGGCCTCACTGGCATCATCCCAGTCCTGTATGGTGACACCCACATCGCAGATCTACCCTTTCAGTAAAGGAAAGCTTCAACTCTGAACTCGGAAAGCCTGGGACACAGAGGCAGACCTCCCACTGCAGACACTCACCAGGCATCTTTGTGAAGAAGCCTGGATCCCAGCCTCCCTTGCATCTTCTGAAACAAGAAGGGAGAGAGGTCTAGTATGCGATTAAAACTGTGGCAAAGTGGAGATGAGAATTTCCAATGCCAGTAAAAGTTGTAGAACGCAAAGGAGCTGCACAGTCTGGATGCTCAAAGAATTATTCTTTTTCTCAATTTTTAAAGAAATTTGTCACCCTAAAAAGAACAGCCCTGAAGAACGTGCTAATTAACCTAGTTGTGTTTGGTTAAGGGGAAATGTTAAAGGACTCTTCTGTTTCCTAAGTAAAATTGCACTCTTTGGAAATGACTGAGCCACAGAAGCATCTGGGGGCACTTTTTGGCATTAATAAGAAGTCTGGCCCTTCCTACAAGGTTAATTTACTTGGGATGAGACCACGGCTTCTTCAACTTCCTTTCATGCTCTCCAGAAAAACCCGCAGCCTGGGACCCTCCAGGCGGAGCTCATCTGCATTTTTTATCTCCCTACAGTCAAATCTGAAATTCCAGCAGTCATGTTCAGACATAACTTACCAGAAGAGTCATTTCATTCAGAAATATCTTAATTTTCAATGACATTTCGAGTCTCCAAATCTGGGATATAGAGATTTCTCTATTTTGACATGTTCATTCTGGTTGAGTAAATTTTGTTCGTAAAAAACCAATTTGGAAATTAAAAACTCTATATTTTTCCATATCCCGGTTTCTCTATCTAGGGAAGCGGGGGCAGGGGGCTTCTTTCTTAGTGCTTCCTGATAGTGTAGGCTCTTCCTTTCTACTCCGAGTATTTCTAAGCTGCAACAGAAAATGTGTCTTGTGTTGACTCTGAGCTGGAAATGAAACTTTTGAGAAATGTGGGAACCTTGGCAAAGATTTCACCAAAGTGCACACCACAAAGGGACTGAGAACACTGCAAAGACTGTTTCGTTGGGGGTGAGTTGTGTGGTGGAGAGAACCCCACCCAGGGAGCGGAGGGACTTGGGTTTAGAGTGCAGTCTGCCTCTTACTCGTTGTGTGATTCTCCGCCCCAGTGAGAGGAGACTCTGTAGCGTTCCTGCTTGCTGTGTGAAGATTAGAGCCTGTGACAGGCTTCGCACGGTGCCTGGCCCGTCGTAAGGACTGGATAAATGGGAGTGATTCTAGTTACCACTCTCTGTTGGCAGACTCCTCTGGTATAGATTTGACCTGGTCCACCTGGGGTTATTCTAATTTCTGTGTTGAGAAATGAGGTGCCCCATAAGACCCATCCTTTAAGTAAGTGCTTATACAATGCCGGCTGGTTCACAGTACTGGGTCACTGAGTGGAATGCATTTTTCCACTTGGAAAGTCATGTACTGCTTAGAATTCAAAATAGTGCAGGTGAGGGGGAAGAAATAAACTAGAAAGTGAGATCCCACAACAAACACAATACCCCAGAGCAGTGAGGGCTGGATGTAAAACCAAACAGTCTTTCATTCAATAAATATTTAATTACTTAATGTCTGCTGGACCCTGTCAGAGATATGCAGTGACTTCAAAAGTTACAGTCATTCTTCATACTTTTTCCCTTCCCTTATAACTGAACTTGGTTTATTTTGAAGCTCCCATTTCTTCTCAGCAGCTACCAAGTGGGTATAGTATTTAATTTTTGAAACCAGTTGAATATCCTAAAATTATCTTGGCCCTAATGCTACCAACTTAGCCACTTCTGCTTTATGAAGTGACTTGCAATCCACTCAGGCTGTGTTCAGGAATGCCTGGGGCACATTGACCAAACTCTTGGCAATGGACTGACATTGGGTTCCACCTGGCCTTTGAGTGCTGCAGAGTCATCTTTGTTTGTGGTAAAGACTCCTTCCTGCACTGCAAATGCACAGGTACACAAAAACCCTGAGGTGCGACTGTGAGCATATTCAACCCCCAACTTGGAAGGACAAAGTATCTTCTTAAGCCCTCTGCGTAGGAAATAGTCAATTCCACTAATGAAAGTGGAGAGGAACAATAATGGATTTGATCCATTGGCTATGGAGGTGTATTTACCTGACAGCCTTCTATAATGTGGGCTGGAAGCTCGAAAGGAAGCGAGAGGTGAGATGTGAACACTTCAGAGTGGCTTAGTTAGCTTTCTAATACTGTTGTGAATACTTGGGGGAAACAAATCTTTGGAAAGCAACGATCCATTTTGACTTACAGTTTTGAAGCGTATGTTCCACAACTGGTTGGCTCCTTTGCTTTTGGGCCTGGGATGAGGCAGCACATCATAGCAGCAGCATGTGGCAAAATTGATTTTCTCATGTCCCGGACATAAAAGAAAGGTAGAGGAAGGTCTGCGGTCCCAATATCCCTTTCAAAGATCTGCCCCCAAAGACATCCTGCTAGGTTCCCCTTCTTGAAGGTTCTACACCACCCCCAGTAGGGCCCTGGGCAGGGGACCAAGCCTTCCTTCAACATATGGCCCTCTGGGGGACACTTATCCAAGCCATGCTGCTTCCCATGCTAGTGCCCTTTGACCTCCTCTTGTTCCTGGTTGGGTAGTTACAGGAGCTCCATTAATTCACCTCCATTCTTGTCTACTGTCTGATTTTCTTCCTGATGGGGAATGAAGATGACTAAGGAAGGGTTCAGCAGAACCTGGGGAACCTGAGTGCCCTTGGTAACTGAGCAGTGTGATATCAACGGTGTCTGCGAGCACAAAGGAGTCTGATCTCTCCGGAGGCTTCTGAGTCAGTCCCATATAAACAGTTCAAGTTCGATATCCAAGTCTATAGATGAAAAGATGGTAGAGAAGGAGCAAAAGGCAAATCTAAGAGGACTCAGAACTGAGGGACCTGATTGGGCAGGTAAGAGCTTGCATGGTGGGGAGATATGTGAGAAATAAATACATGAGAATAAATAGGAAACAGTAGAGAAAAATGCAGTTTGAAAGAGTCTGTTTCTCCTTTACAGAGAAACTACTGGCCTTTCCATTTAGGGCTTTTGCTAATACTGTAGTTGTGGCTCTGTGGAGTGGTTCTTTGACCTTTACCGTCCGATTGCCTAAAATCACCCTGAGGCAGACTTTTTCCCTAAATCCTAAGTAAGGGCTGGGATTATTGCTCAGTGGCAGAGCGTTTGCTTGGCATGTGCAAGGCCCTGGGCTTAATACCCAGCAAAGGAAACAATTCCTGGCCCAGTTCTTAGACTAGCCCCCAGTTCTTTGACTCTCATATTTCTGTTTTCTCCAGGGATTCGGATTGTGAAACTCCTGTCCCTGTGATGATTTTTGACCCTTGCTTTCCAGTCTGCCTGGAAATTACTCCCTGTTAATTTGCACCTTGACCATGACCTATGCTACCTTCTCCCAGACCCTGCTTTGTTCCATCTGCTGGATTTCCATTGTCAGGGTCCTGCCCAGGACTAACCTCTGCTCATGAACATCTTCTGGAATGACTGTCTTGGCACTGTGAGTAGATTTCATCCTCTGGTGGTCACTACGTGAATTTGAATTCAATCTTCTGCTCAGCATTTGGAGGTTCTGTCAGTCAAAGGCACCAATCTTTTCTGGAAACTACTGTGTGTGTGTGTGTGTGTGTGTGTGTGTGTGTGTATGTGTGTGTGTATCATCTCTCAAACATGTTCAAAGAAGACTTGTGATTTTTATTTAACAGGCTACAAAAGAAGGCTCAGAGAGTTTCAGGAATCTCCCTAAGGTCACAGAATTTGTTCCAAAGCATGTTGTCTTTTCTATAGGTGACTCCCAAGGAGGTATGAGGAAGATACAGGAGGTATAAGGAAGTTAGGAAAGTCAAGACAACTGTGGTCATGAAAAGCAGGCCAGGAGTTTAAGATGTTTATAGTGGTCAGTTTATGAGTGATTCACTTCAGAGGAGTGGACTTGCTAGTGAGTGGAGTCCAGGAAAAGGCCACAAGTATGAAGGAAATCGAGGGACATTGTTGTAATCAAGGTCACAGAGAATCTGTCAGTATGAAGCTGATCATAAGGAATTAACTCTTCCCTTCTAGTTTTATACCAAGATGAAATGTAATGCTTTCCCTGGAAGTGGGTGTTGTGAAAGAATCATCCTTGGAATAATGATTGCTGCATTCACCTGGCCTCTAGACACAATGCTGGTATTTCCATGCATGCTGTGTATGTTTGCAGCAAATTTGCTCACACAGTCGGACCAGTCCTTTTGGCTATCATGTCTAGGAAGTATGAATTTAACATTTGTGAAAAAAGCACAAATGTTGCCTTTCTGGTTGGCTATAAATAGAAATGGTTCCACTTCCCTGGATGTTCCTGATGTAACACATCTTAATCCAAATGATAGCACTCCCTCCAAGTATATGCAGAATAGCTAACATTCTTCCTTTCCCTCTTAGAAGGTGGATTAGTACCACCTGTCTCAGCTAACATTCATGAGATTCAGCAGGAAAAACAGTATTAGGTGGGGAAAGCTCCTTTGAATGTGGTGTTTTAGGATTATTTTTCTGGTTGCTAAACTGCTACCTTTGTATTCAAAGGTGATGAGATGTTTTCTGGCTGGGAGACAGAAACAACCCCTAAAGGTGGGAAGTTAAAAGAGGGCTGATGAAGATGTAGAGTAGAGCCCAAGTTGCTGGAGGAGGATATGCCACTGGGTAGTAGGGTTGCTTACATTTTCTTCTTGCTGTTACAGTGGAGGGGAGGGCTGTGGTCATAGGCTTGCTTCCCTTCCAGCCCTTGCTTCCCTTCCCTTCTTCTAGGGAAGGTATTAACCTGAGTTCTCATTCCAGCTGGATCTTTGCCAGACAGTCAGGGCAGCTCTATGTTTCCCTGTACCAGGCCAAGAGGGAAAATGCAATGCTTCCATGTTCAAAGGATTGTCTTGGAGCTGGGGTCCTGAAACTTGCTCTTGGATTTGGGATTCGAAAGGAGCAGCATCCTGGGCTGGGGATTTAACCTTTTGCTGTCTGTGTGTTTCCCCTTTCTAAGTGGAGATCATGGAATTCTCTTGCAGGAGTGTTGGGAAGATTAATGAGTTAATGTTTGGTGAAGTGCTTTGAGATTCTCAGATGAAAAGTGCTACACAATAATTATGATAACACTTTGTTTTTACATAGTGGCTTTCTTTCAGAGAGCTCAAATTGCTTTATAAAAATTATTTCATTAATCCCCATGGCATTCCACTATGGCAGGTAGCAATTACTATGTTCTGTTCTCATCAGGAATCTGGAACACAGAGAAGTAAAATGACCTGGCCAAAGTTACACAGCAGCTCACTGATAAAAATCATTTGCTGAATTTGGATCTGATTCTTTCATCCACTGATTCACTCCTTCATCAAATATTTACCAATTATCATGTGCTATAATCATATGATATGATTTTTTCCTATCATATGGTAGAAGAGGACCTGATGGAAAATTAAGTAAAGCATATTTTCTGTCATTGAAGAGATTTAGTGTGTCCACTTGAATGAGTAAATAAGTAATTATAAGAAGACATGACAATCATTTAGTACAATCCAAAGAAGGACAAAAACTTCATCCAATGTAGGCAAAAAGAAGTAATTTTGATTTCCCAAAGAGATATCAGATTAGTGAACTCTTTCTTGAGTGATAAATTCACCAGTACCAAAAAGAAGGGGAAGAAATATGTCTTAAAAGAAGGAAGAAGCATAAGTCTGGGGTGTGAGATCCACTTGGCATGGTGGAAACATAGAACTTGTTAGAAAGAGAAATGAATTCTGAAATTTGACCTTTATGCACAAGGTAATCGAAAAGCATTAGAGGTTGTTCAGGTAGAAAGAATGTGGTGAGCTTTACGGTAGTCCTCCCGTACCTGAACTTTACTTCCTATGGTTTTGGTTGCCTAGGGTCAAATGTGGTCTGAAAATAGTAAATGGAAAATTCCAGAAAGAAACAGTTCAGAAGCATTGAATTACATGCGTCTGAGTAGTATAATGAAATCTTGCATCATCTTGCTCTGTCTCACTAGGAATGTGAATTATCTTTGTATCAGGTGTATTTATGCTGTATACATTGCCTGCCCTGTAAGTTACTCAGCAGTCCTCTTGGTTGTCAGACTGACTATCATAATATTGCAGCACTTGTGTTCAGATAAGTCTTATATTATTTAACAGTGGCTCCCATATCTCAAGAGTAGTAATGTTGACAATTAGCATATGTCAAAGTGAAGCTATAAAATGCTTCCTTTAAATATCATCTCCTATCATCACAAGAAGGGTGAATTCAACGTAATGAAATATTTTGAGAAACAGACAAATACACTTGCATAACTTTTATTATAGTATCTTATTATATTATTCTATTTTATTATTAATTACTGTTATTGATCTCTTACTGTGCCTAATTTATAAATTAACCTCTATAATAACTATAGAAAAGAACATAGCATACATAAGGTCTGCTACTACAATCCTTGCTTTCAGGCATACACTGTTAGGGAGGCTCGTCTAGAAATCTATTTCCAGTGGATAAAGAGAGACTATGTGTATTTAGAAAATTCGATCTGGTGGCTGATTATCATGAAGTTTGCATGTGTAAAAGACCTAAGTCCTCCAGCTAGTTCTCTCACTCAAAGTCCAGTCAGGCACTGGGGCCTTTTTCTCCTCAGTAGTTTTAGGAGCTCCCAATTCAATATTGTTTTGTAATTCTGCACATGGAACTTCAGGAAAACAGCTACAACAATAGTCTTTCATGGCTAGTATGTTTCTCATTTAGAGAAGCATATAACTGTCTTTTTAAAGAAACAAATGATCTATAATGAAGTTTTTCAATGATAGTACAGGGAGTGACTGTCACTCTTCTGCTTTGAAATCCATCAGGCAAAATGGGTAAGACTACATCCGTTACTTATTATAACAGAAAGTGAGTCTTTGTTATAGTATTTGGTAAGTATCTCTTCAAATTAGATACAAGAGAATGATCTTCAATGCAAAAAAAGTGTTCATTTTTATTTCATGTGTTAACTATTCTGTGATTTAGATATATTTATTTTTATTTTTACCCACGCTTATAACTGTGGAGTCAATTTTAAGAATAGTTTCCTAATCACTTGTATTTTTTTTCAAGTCAGCATCTCTTTTAAGTGTCTGACAAAGAAAAGAGAAAAATCACTTTGCTGTATTAGAGGCTCTCGAAATGTTTTTCAGGTGTGAATGGATGCAGATCCACAGGCTGCTTGTAGGATGAAGGAGGTAGGTGCACTTAGTGTCAGAATGGTCTGTTAAAGACCCCATTATCTTTAGTGTTTGTGGATAAGAATTAGCAGAGAAAAGGCATGAATTCAAATATTCTTCAAAATTTAAATCTTGACACATGTCTGTTAAACAATTGTGTACCTTTCTGACATGCAATAAATATTTGTTGACTCGTTGGAGAATGAATCTATTTTCAGAAGAGCAATGCTTGCCTTATAAAGAATATATCTTCCTTGCCCCTAAATACAATGAGTGTGTCATTTAGGATAGGCAAGATTATGATGCAGTAAAGAAACATTTCTCGGTATTGGTGGTTTTGATAATGAAGGGTTGATACTGGTTTTAATGCAAAATTCATCACAAATCTGAGCATATTTTCAGAATTCTGTGTAGGGGGTTGCTCTGAAATTTACCTTCCCATCAATATACATTTTAGCAAAAAAAAAAGAAAAAAAAAAAGAAAAAAAAATATATACATTTTAGCGATTGCCAAAGCAGTGTAATGTAGTATTGAAGTGCTGGCAATGAAAAGCTTCTGAGAAATTTTTCACTCTTCATGACTGCTTATCTTCCAATGACCAAAGCAAATCACATGGCCTTGGCCAATTGCAATTACAATCTTTCTATTGCGTAAATAGGGGAATCAGGTATCAGTTTACATATGTATTCAACACAGCTTTATTAATGCTCTTCAAAAATTAATATCTTATTTTCTAAAAAAATCATACACTATCATGTAAGAAACATGTATCTTAATACTGGAACATCAAGTCAAAGTCACTTATTCACTGTGGCATTCCTAGAAGACCTAAAGGTATCATTAATGCCCATTGCTTAAGTATAGCCTACAATATGATACCATTTATTGGTTAGTGTCTCTCACCTACTGGTGATCTTTTTAAGATAGCACTTAGGTGCTAAGTCTTCTTTTTTCTGCATTCCCACTATCTAGAAAAAGCGCTGACACAGACTAAGCACTGAAAAGCTTCCTGTATACTGTGACATTAGTAATTTTTATTTTGTATACATTTGGAAAAAAATAAAAACAGGTAAACCTAATTGATTTTTCTCCAAGGAGAAAAAGAGTCCCATTTCATCACATGAGAAAGTATTAAAAATTTTCCACAGCTGGACTTCTGCTGCATTTTCTAGTTATACATGAAAAAAACTAAAGATCAAAAGACATGACTTATTGGAAATATTTTTATCATTTTGGGAAGAACGGTTGTGTGAGGAGTGAAGTTCATTGTACTCGATGTGGTGGGGAGGTTACTCCACGTGGAGAAGTTTATTCTAATTCATTGGCTTTTAGGAATCATTAATGAAACTATCTTTCATATGTACTTAAATGCTTTAAGTTCATAAAATGATGAAACTATAATAAATTTCTTAAGGTTTATCCCACTTGTTTTCTCCTTAAATTTTATTCTCATATTCCTAGTAATTGCTTCTAGTATATTTAACAGAATTCTTCTTTGGATTGTAAGAGTATTCTGTAAGGCTTTCATCATGCCTGCCCTACTAGTGCAATTCTCAATTGGTGTTTGCAATCTTTCTTCTTGTGCCCATAGCCCCTTTGGCATAGCCTTCTGGTCTCCTTCAAATACATCTGAATCACTCGAAGGCCATGATTTCTCGATACACAGGCAGTTAATCCCACAGTTTTGTGATACTCATTTGAGGGCCTTACTATGACACTTGAATAAAATTATTTTCCTGGGGGCTGGGGGTGTAGCTCAGTTCAATCCCTGGTACCAAAAAAAAATGGTTTTCCTACTAGTTTAGCACCTCTACATCTTAGATTCCTTGGATCTATTTTTAGGTGGTTAACTCCTGAAGTCTTGCTGCTTAGAAGGAATCCTCGTTGTGGGTTATATGGTAGGTCAATACCTTTCATTTTCATACATCTTGGGCACCAGGGAATTTTCCTCTGTTTCTTTTCCCTCCTGCACCATGAAAGCAGGTAATAGATCATGACAATAATTAAAAGGCCAGTGGAAGCTACTTTCTATTAAATAGACACCAAAGAAACCTGGTAAATTCAAACATTTCAGAACACCAGGGTGATATGACATCTTCCTTCCAGTCCTGTACAAAAGTGATCTCATGAGGGACTTGAAAGGGGAGCTATCAGAAGCCCTAACATAAAAGTTTTTTGTTGGTTGAAAAATCCTTGTCACAATAACAACTAAGGTGACTAAGGTTGTAAAGATGAAAAAGTAAGAACGAATAACCTCAGGAAGTTAGCCACAGTCATGGAACTCCTACTTAAAGACTCAAAGTTTATCAGATGCTGCCTTAAATATTTATTATTTTACTTTATTTTTGGGGGGACCAGGAATCGAACTTGGGACCTTGCACTTGCAAGGCAGGTGGCAGCACCACTGAGCTAAATCCCCAGCCCTACATTTATTATTTTATTAACCACTTTGGCGAGGACATTTTTAAAGTTGTTTCAACTGTTTTGGGGTGGGAAATGGGGACAAATGGGGGAATAGAGGCAAGGCCCCTAAATCATTTCACTGTATTTTTTTAAGGACTCTTGTTTTTGCAAATTAGTATACATTTGAAATGTGGTTTCTGGGTGGTGACCTCTGGATATTATGCCTAATGAACACATACATATTTGATGTGTTCTCAGCATGCATATATCATATATTCTGTCTTTGTTTCATTTCATGCTAGTTCACATGTTTTGCATGTCAATATTTTTAACACACAAATCATTTTTTATCGCTGTGTTATATTTAGTTAAACTACTGCTTTTGAGTTGGCTTGTATGTAAATTTTTAGAGTTTGTAATCTTTCTGATTTTAATGACTGCATACATTTACATAATGTAAAGTGTTTGTGTGGGTATCTAAATTAGATACTGGCTAAAGGTTGCCCTCTTTTCCTTCCTCTTGGTTCCCAGGTGCATACTGCTCCCAAACTTTGAGATTTCTTACTCCCAATGCTCATCTCCAAAACGATCAATCCCAGGAAGGTGATTTTCATGTAATAATTTTCTGCTCATAGTTTTAACCTCTTTTGGTGCATTTCTATCATTTCTTTGTCCTTACTGGTGGTTACACCAGCTCCCAGTTTAATATAATTTGCACATTTCATTAATATGTGGCTTAGTCCCTCTTCGAGATCCTTAATAAAGATGTTAAATTAGATTGTATCTGACATTGACCCCTGGGGCACTGCAGTGCTTTAACGATATCCCGTTTTCCTGTCTGCAGTCTATAGAGTTCTTGCAGAATGCGCAAGGCGCAGCTTCAACCTGGGATAAATCTTCAATTTTAATTCTAAAGCAGAAGTCAAGTCATGTGGTTTGGGATAACTTGACATTGCCAGAACATACTTGTAGTTGCTAGGAAGTCATATTTTAGCAATTAAGTACAGGTTTGCCAGAATTCGATGTCAGATTGCCAATGTGCTGACAATTATGAGATAGTCTCTGTGTCCTGCTTAATGCATTTCAGTCAAACTGAGAAGGGTTTTGTTTTTTAAAATAAAACTAAGCTTTTTTATTTCAAGCCTTAGCAATCACCTTTCAGCAGCTTTTAAACAGCATGCCTCGTCTGTATTTCAAAGCAGATTTATTAAAGGAACAGTTGTACCAATACATAGGTGCCCAACTGAGAATCCAGATGTGAAACCCACTTTCAAATTTCAAGAATTTACAACAAGTTCTTCTTCCAAATTGGAAACATTTATTTTTTTTTTGTAGAGAAGGTATAATACCATATGATATCCTTGGCATGGAATTTAATTCTCTTATCCTATTTGGTTTAATCAGAGAGATCTATATATTTATATCAGATAAAATTTCTTCAAATAAATTATTGAGTGTATCCATGAAACTAATTTGCATTACCACATAAACCAGAATTCCTATGAAATTAAATTGATTATGGTTAAGTGGAATATATTCTTCACTTACATAGCTGCAATGCTTTTTAAATGATTCTAAATGATCAAATATTTTTAAAGCTCTGTAGTAGACATTCTCACCAACTGCTTTTGTAACACCTTAAACCTCCCAAGCTTCACAAAGTATTTTTGTCTGCTCTTAGGCATACTCATTAAGAGAATTCTTGACTTTCCAACAAAAAGAGAGTGACTGAAACAACAAATATAATCAGAACTTGAAAATGGCCTTGTATATACAATTTTTTGGAATGATAAGCACAACTACAAGTGCATTTCAGTATCAATTGTGGAAGGCTGCATTGCTCTATGAGGTGATAGAGGGAAAATATTCTGCTCATATGGTAATTCACACCTGTGAAGGATTTTTCCAGCATATAATGGTTCATTACATCTTGGAAAGGGTAGTTTTTACTCCAATAGCTCATTGCATTTTGGAACTTGAATTCCTCTGGGGTCTCCAAGTGCAATTCTCAGTGGCACCAGCTACCCCCTTACTGTCTTACTATTTCACCCCTGCCCCAGTGATGAATGACTAATGGCCACTACTTTAAGAAAAGGGCATGGACTTGGGGTGTGAAGGTCAGTAGTAGAGGACTTGCCTAGCATGTGTGAGGCCCTGGTTTCTATACACAGTACTGAAAGGAAGAAAGAAAGCAAAAGAAAGAAGGAAAGAAAGAAAGAAAGAAAGAAAGAAAGAAAGAAAGAAAGAAAGAAAGAAAGAAAGAAAAGACATGACTAGATATGAATTAGGCAGTTCAGCGAACAACAACAACAACAAAAATCAAATGATTTGTTGTGTAATGGAATATCTAAGTCAATACTGTGGAGTTGGGTTGGGTGATGGTGGTGGAATCTAGATATATTCCTCAAATTCTAGCTTTTATTTGGAGTGAATAATAGGATAGAAGAGCATTTATTTAGCCAGGTGTGATGACACTCTCTTGTAATCCCAACACTCCAGGACACTGAGGCAGGAGGACTGAAAGTTCAAGCCTAGCTGGGGCAATTTAATGACTTTAATGAAAATTTTAAGAAGGGCTGGGGATGTAGCTCAGTGCTAAGGCTCAGCATTGTAAAAAAGGAGGATTAAACTATACTCTCCTGACCTTAAGGACCTACTAGTTTAGCAGGCAACCTAAGACTTAAGGCTTGGCATTGAATAAAAAGGATTAAGTTACATTCTCCTGACTTCAAGGATCTATTAGTTTAGCAGGCAAGGCAAGAGTCATCTGTAAGCTGATGAAGCATAATGTGAAATGACGTACAGTTTGATACTAAAGCAAAGCAGAGAAGGGCTCAATTGATGTGAGAGGAGTTATCACTCTCTAGGGCCTTCCTGTGGTTCTTGGGTCTCTTCCTTGTATCCTTTCTTCCTGGTTTTTAAATCTCTGTATTTTTCTAGAGTGTTTTCCTTTTTCTCTATATTCTTTCATTCAATTGTCCACTAAAAATGCCATCCGAAAACCCAAGAAGCCTCAAGGGTGCAAACCAGTAGTAGAGCTATCTCCTTTCCCTGTGCTGTGAGATAGGTCGACACAGCTAGGGATGTCAGTTTTGGTACTCTCAAAGCAGTCAGTGTGTCATTGTGGCTATAGGTGTTTCAGCTTCTACCAGCTGCTGTGTCATCTGCAGCCAATTAATTTAGCCAAAGCACTTCTGATTCAGTTTCTAATATAGGGTAGAAATTGCCACCTATGCTGAAATCACTGTGGAGGTCATGATGCTTTGTTCTATTCAGTAATTCCACCTACAAAAGTGAGGTGTTCCTGCTGTGACGTCTTCATTCTTTCTTTTTTTGGAAGGTCAAGTGGGAGGTCCAAATGTTTCCTTCTAGCTCCTAGAAGTGGAACCAAATCCTGGGGAAAGAATTCCCAGACCTGGTTTCTTGTACAATATATGGGTCAAAGAATAGAAAGAACCAAAGAAAAAGCCTCAGAGAAAGTCTCTCCTCTATTTTAGTGTAAAGCGTGACAGGCTTTCTTCCTTCAAATGGTGTTTGCTCACTTGTCAAAACTAAACAGATTATTGTAAACCACATTTTTCTCAGACCTCACATTGATTCTACATCAGTGTTAGAAAATCCACTTAAAATTATTATTTAGTGGGCAATAAAAGTTTTTTATATATGGAGAATGATGTGATCATAGTGGTCTATTTAATGTTTCTTTTTCAAAAATAATGTTGCCGCTATTTCTAGTCCTTGAACATAAATGATCACAAACGTGCAAAATAATTCTTATCCAGTGAATCCCTTAGATGACCAAAAGGCACACATTAAAGAGAAAGATATTAGTGAAGATAAATTTTTGCTTAGATTTTTTGGTGCACAAACTATCTAGCTTAACTTCTTCCACTTTGGCATTAAAGTAAAATGAGAAGCAGTTTTCAAAAACTGGTATCTATACTTTTTGTAATAAGTCAAACCACACACATCAAATTAATGTCTAATGTGCAAGTAGCCCTTCCCAGTTTCAAACCTGGCCTTACCAGCAATGTCTTAGCCTCTTTTTTCACTCACTTAAGAAACTTTCTATTTAAGTAATCCCTTCTCATCTTCATTTTCTCTGTCTGTGGTTTAAGTTTTCCCTGGTCAGCTGTGGTCTATAAATACTAAGCGAAAAATTTGAAAGTAAATAATTCTTATGTTTTAAGTTGCATCCCATTCTAAGTAGTAGAATGAAATCTCACAGTTCTGCTCCATCCCTCTTTGAACATGAATCATTCTCTTGACCAATGTATCCAGAATGTATATCCGATTCTCCTGTTAATCACTTAGTAGCCATCCTGTTTATCAGACAGACTGTGTTTGTATCCAAGTAATCCTTGTTTTACTTAATAATGACCCCAAAGTATACAAGTAATGATGCTGTCTGAATTGTACCAAAGAGAAGCTGTGAATTGTTTCCTCTAAGTGAAAAGGTGAAAGTTCTTGATTTTCTCATATATCTATATCTACAGATACAGATTTAGATCCACTAGGGTGTTGGAACTTATCTCCAATGGGTAATGGGGGACTAGTGTGCTGCTGAGTTCTGAGGACTACAGTCAGTGAGTTGGACCTTAGCCCTCCCCTGGTAGGGATGACAGTCTGCAGAAAAGATCAATCCAAAATCTAATATGATTGCTCTTTTATTGGTGTAATAATTTTTTTATTTTCAAGGACTTGTTTAAAATTTATTTTATTTAATTCAGTTTAAAAAGCCATGTTAAAGTTTTCTTTAAAAATGAGTATTCAGTACACTATTCTGATTCCAAAGCAGAAAAATATTTGTTTAAATATATTAATAAAATTTGGTTTCATTAAGTTGAGTTTTTCTCTGGAGGCATTTATTATAAGGCTATCTCATTAGAAAATTGAATTGAAAACTGCTTTTTTCGTCATGCTGATACATACACATGAAGTTGTTTGTATACATAACATGATAAGGGAAAAAACAAAAGAAAGCCTTTGGAGCTAAAAGTTTGGAGCTACTGGTCTCTGAGAAGTTACAACTGAAGTTTGGTGCAGTTCTAGAGGAAAGCCATGCATTTTTATAGTCAAGACAGTTTTTGGTCACTAATAGGTGGTCAGTTTGTGCAACAAGTAAACCAGAATGATTTCAGAGGTAAACAGAAGATAAGAAAGAGGGTGTCTAGGATTTTTTTTTTTTTTTTTAACTTTCTGTAAAGTTCAGGTCATGCATCATCTCTAATGAGCTTGATAAACCCTAGCAAGGCAAATGTGCTGTAATTCATCATGTTTCCCATTTCAAAAGTGACAGGCAACCGATGGGGAAAAAGTCTTTATTTTGCAGCAATAAAGAAAAAGAGGCAAAATAATTACATTTAAAACAATATCTGCAAAGAAACCCTTGCAGTGCACATCAAATATGAAAAACAGTCTATATGTGGATTTTTGTTCGGTTGATGTTGCACCAAAACTTCCTGTTACTGTCTGTTAGAAAACAGTTTTCATTTTTTTGTTGAAATCTCGGAGAATTAAAAAAAAATCTTTTCAAAATTTGACAGATAATGTCTTCTTATTGTGTCCTCTTATTGTGAGAAATAGCAATGTTTACAGTTGTTAGAAAGGCACCATTAGCTTTCCTGCTATCCTATTAAATACTATGACACAAAATGTTGAGAGGTCTAAATTAAATTGGTTCTGTAAAGAACCATAATGTATTTATAGTAATTTTCTGAGGATATTTGCCTACTTTTAGAAGTGGTTCCATAAAATAACACTCCCCAAAATGCGTCTCTTTGTGCTGTAACTATTCCCTTTGGAAATCAATCACATTTTCTTATAATATGGATCTAAACATCTCAGACCTCACACAGAGGCACGAGTTGGCAACAAAATGAATATATGGGGGCCATAATCACATCTTTAATGCTGCAAGTCGTTATGCCTTATCTGCAAGAATGAGGGAGGATGAAATAAGATTTGGACACACTAAGAAAAAATATAAGCCACTGCCCAAAAGAAATGCTGATTTTTACCATATCTCAGCACCACAACCTCCCTGCGTAATCACAAAATATGTCACTTTATATAATGGCTGCAGAAATCAATTTGTCTTTATTAAGAAGTTTAAGGACTATGTTTATTTAAAGTTATAATCTGCACACTAATGAACAGGAATGCTGTGCAGGGATAGTAGCTTTTGTGTTAAGAATATAAGAAGTATATTTACAAAAAGATTTCAAATTCAGAGACACATTTGGTTCTAAATCATTAGAATTACTGGCAAACTTGAATTTTCACGTTGAGGTGCTGGGGGTCAGTGATCTCCAGGGTTAAGATGGAATCTGTTTTCTCCAGCTTTCTTTGCACATTAGAATACATTATATTTGGTAGATTTAGGAGGAAAAGTCCTGTGGGACTTATAGTAATTGATTTTATATGGTATGAATAGAGGCGTACTTGCCAAGTGAATTCCATCATTGTTACATCCTTATCATTGGCTTTTTAAAAATGGCATTCTAGTAGTGAACAGTCCAATCTACTTGCCACTGAATTATTAATATACTGAGGCTTATTTTAGGCAAATTTTGTTTTTTTGGGCTACTCACAAAGAGCACCTTTCCACTACCTTTGAGCTCTTTAATAAAAAAGAAAATGAAAAATGTGATTATTTAAATCCATCTTCTCAACCCATGTATATTCTATAGAATGAAACACAAAAGTGACTTCTACTCATAAAAGTTTTTCCATCTGTTACTTTAAGGACAAGGACATAGGTTTTCTTCTTCCCTGGTTTGTCAAAGAGAGGAGGTTGAAAGTCTGTTCATAGCTCCATCCTGCTTTTTCTATATTTTAGAAGCACTGCAGAAGATGAAACATAGAAACATAGAACACAGGAAAACTTCACTGAAACATAGGCTCAGAGCTGAAAATGACAAGCTCTACACAAGGGAACTAGTTAGCGATGTGCTGTCCTTATTGCAGGGATTAGGAATATTTTCCATGATTGCAAACCCCTGCCTGGCTTGTTTGTCAGAATTCCAAGGCAAACATTTAGTTGCCCATAAAGCATATGTTTGAATATCCTATAGTTCATGAGACTTTCCCTTTTCCTTCTGAACCCCCTTTTCTGCCCAAAGAGTATTAGGTAGCTCGTCCTTTCCTTTCCTTCTTTCAGAGTTCTGGGATTATAACTGTCTACCACCATGCTCAGTTTCTTTCTTTTAGGAAAAGAAATTTTAAGAATTTCAATTCAAGCTCCATTAGATTATTAGTTATTTTTCTGATGCCATAAATAGCTACTTTTAGCTACTGGTAATCATACCTTTTCACAAATACTTATCTTGCTATTCCTTCCTACTTATTCTTCAATGAATGATTTTTTTTGCTGCATTTCTGGCCCTTTTCATTTAATATTTTGAGACAAGGTCTTGATAAATTCCCCAGATTAAGCTCACACTTGACATCCTCCTGCCTCAGCCTCTGGAGTTCTGGAATTATAGCAGTGTGCCGCCATTTCTAGCTTCAGTGAACAAAGTCTGATGAAGGGAGGAATCAGCGATTTCAACCATTACTATTTTTGCCTTTTTATTTTTCTCTCAAAGTCCTTTAAATAATGTGATACTCAAGATGCTTTTGGATGTATACCTCTGGATTCCTCAGAACTTGAATTACAATTTATACTCTAATATTTTAAAAAGAATGGGCAAAACAGTAGTCTGTGCTTTTCATTCCATTAAATAATATCCAATGATAAATTAATTGTAACAAGCCTGATAGAATTTAACATCCAGTGAAGCGGGATTTGTGGGGACCATGATGAGAACGGGAAATGTTCTTGGAGACCCTAGGCTGGAGGGAGATGGAAATTTACAGGCATCTTTGTCAGTTGAGCCCGATTGACAAGGCTGATGGGTTGTCCACAATTTCAATAAAGACAAACCAGTATTTTGGAAAGAGGGAAGGAGGGGTGGGGAGGCACATTTCATACTGATGCAATTCATTCCTTGAAGATTTTATTATCTGGCCTCTGCCCATTTAATCATGGGTAATAGGCCTTTTTCAGTGTTTCTGTCTTTTTTTTAAATTAGTACTTTCTTAGCTAGAGCTGCCAAAGGGTTACTGTCAGCCAGCTGAAGAAAGTTTGTGTTCCAATAAGGATGGCACTGGGGAGGACTTGAGGTCATAGCTCTTTCCTGCTACCCTGTTAACTTCATCTCTCTCTGAGATGCCACACAAACAGAGAAATCGTGACCCAGCAGTTGCAGCAGACGTGTGTTCTAAGCTCCAAGTCAGAGACCTTTGGGCAGAAACAGCCACGCTTCGGAACATAACCAGGGTCTAGTTGCAAGGCAGTCTGTTGGGACTGCACACAGTTCTTGCTAATTTCTGGACTGTCCTTGAACCGGCATCCTCCGGTTCTCCACCTGCACTCCTTCCATGCTTTGATATCAGCAGAAGGAAAAGTAGAAAACATCATGGGAGAAAAGGAAGCTTACTATCAAGCTGTATTCCTGGCCCAAGAACTTGGGGAATTACCAAATCCTGAGCTCCTATTAATTCCAGCAATGAAACTAATAATATAGAAAAGTATTTTTGTTGTTTAGCAGAAGACAAATTTCTACCTGTGAAAGCAACAAGAATGTGTCATGTGTAGCCCAGGCAATCAACATCTTTGCAGGGATTGTGGGATGCCAGTCAATGTGCTATAATATACAAATATTTTTGAATTTCCCTTTTGTGCTAAAATGTTATGTTAAAGATACATTTCTTTACTGTGTCTAAAAGAAGCACAGGAAAAATAAAGGTCTAGGCATTAGGGGGTGGGATTGTGAAAGCAGCGGCCAAAGAACTTTGTTTAAAGATGCTTCCGAGAGTTATTTATTTCAATAGGGATATAAACCTCCCTGAAAGCTTTTTTCTTCCTTGCTTCTGTTGCTGCAAGTTTTCCTGTCTGGGTGGATATCAGAAAGTATGACTCAGCTTTGAACCTGCTGGGTAAAAGGAATACTTGGTCCTCCCATTTAAAACAACCGGATTTTTGCTATTCGAACATAGGAAAGCTAATTACACTCTAGCAAATTCTCCTCAGTCTACCAAACACAGAAAAAAAACACAGTGACAGAAACTGAAAGGCCAAAAAAAGAGAAAAGAGTCCCTAAGACCTAATGAATCCAAACTAAACACCTCTCCACAGAAATGTCAAACATTTCTCTTAGCACAAAACAAGGCTTAAAGAATTCCCTGCTTTTGTCTCTGGCCTAATTCCTTAAGCAGAGAGGGGGATTTTCCTCTGGGAGTGTTATTTCACAAAGAACGAAACAGCAAATAAACAAAAGACTCTCAAAGAGAGAGAGAGTATAAATAAAATTCATGACTCCTTAAAGAGTTTACACTGAAAGAATGTGGAGGATTATTTACAATTAAAGCATAGCCCGTAGAAGAGTTATTATATAGAGCAATAGATAGATATCAAAAGAGTGAGAGCTCATTTTGTTCACAAGAAAAGTGCACCTGGATACTTTGCACTTTGGAAAAAAAATTATGAAAGTTCATTTTCTTACAATCCTTTTGTTGTGGCTTTTGTTGTATACATACTTAAAACATACATTCAGCATAGTATCTTCTAATTAATTTATATCATTTATTTTAAAAACTTAGATTTAAAAAATTGCTATTTGATTTAAAAAAATAAGCCTGAAAGATAAGTTTCCAAGAAAAAGTTTATCTGCATGTAAGTGGAAAAGTAATTTTCTAAATCCAGTGAACATTTAAAAATGAGTGTTTTCAGTGGTGAAATTAATCTTTGTGTTGAACAAACAACAAGTTGTACTCTATTAAGGAAAGAAGTTTGAATTAACAGAAAATTTAGAACTATCTAGTTTTCTGACAAATGATTCCATAACACAATGTAGTGAATAGAAATGAGGATAGAGGACATAAGATGAATCATATTAAGATTTTGATATTAATATACTAGGCAGACAGAAATAAATGGTTATTAAGATAACGAAGCAGAGTCTAAGGAAATCATTTGATTATAAATTTTAAAGCAATTAGTCCTCTTTTCAAAGTGCGTGTGTATTTACCAGGTGTCTGAATTCTACTTTGAGTGTGAATTAAAACAATGTTGATAATAACAGTAAAAGCCGTGGTACAACAGCCACATAGACAAGCGGAGTTTAAAGGTGGAGTCCAGCTAAAAAGCATAGTCTTCTAGAGGCTTAAATCATGCGCCTGGGAGAAGGGGCTGAGGATTTAAGTGCTTGCAGCGTTTATAGCGGAGTTTAGGTTGAGTTTTATCCTGACGTGCCTGTCTCAGTGAAATATCTGAAACATTTGGCCCCACAAGATTAAAAGAACAGTGCTTATATTTAGCATCTGCTGCCCTGAACTCCAACTTTGCTACTAATAAAATTCAGCTCTATGGAAAAGAATTTGAATCCCAGCTGGGCAGTTTTCAAAATAAGATGAAAAGTTAAGCAGGCAATTGGTGTGTATTTAGGGCTCAAAACACCTTGCCCCCTAAGAAGACTTGAAGGAGTTAATCCCTTCTCAAGATAATCCACTAAAGAGCATCCTTCATTATGATGTTAAAAGCAAGGGTCAGTGCCGGGGAGGCTAACAATAGGACAGGGGGCTTTTCAGTCCCAATCACATTCTTCCCAGGTTAGAAACAGAAACTGCTGTGATTCTAGTTGAAAATAGAGCTGGACTTTCTCTTGAGTAAAATATTCAGATGGAAGGAGAGGGACAAAATCAACCACCAGAACCAAGTTCCTCATTGGATGGTTTTTTAATCTTTTAAAAAAATGATTGTCCTGTCATGAAAGAAATAGGTCTATAACTTAATAATTACACAACGTGGAAAAAACTTGACTCCATAGAAAAGTGAATTTTGGATTAAATGATATTTATTCTATTACCCCCACCTCACAATATAGTTAATGAACACAAAACTCAACATAAACTTTTACCAAAGCCGTGTGCTAAAGTTATTTGGTGAGAATTCTGCTTCATGGTCAGACTTTATTTTTCAAAGAATCTTAACCATTTTTTATAAGTAACAAGACAAAGTATTTTGTTTGTTTGCAAATTAATCTAAAACATCTATTTAGAACCTTGTTCTTACTGTCTTAGCACATTTCATTTTCACAGTCATACAATTTACTGTTGAAAAAATTTGAATGTCACTTTCAAAATATTTTTAGGAGGTAGTTTTAAAATTAAAAAATCCTATAACATGTTCAATATAAGCCCTTATCTTAGATAAATCAGGATAGCAAAGTTTCGGAATATTTTCTTTTCTTTTCTCTTTATTCAAAGTACAAATGCATGTTTTTGGAAAGCATATCTGTTTTTAAAGAACTTCATCACTACAACACTAAATCCAGACAAAGAAATTTTTTTTCAGAAGTGTTTTTCAAGTGGAATCAAGTGAGATTCCTAAACGTATGTTTGTCTGCTTTATCCCACAAGATGTCTGTCGAGCCCCTAGTATGTTCCAGACAGCTGAGCTCAAGCCAAAAGCCCTGTTGAAGCTCCCATGCAGCTGCTAGTGGACAGTACAACTCTAGGGGGGTCAGTTGGGCATAGTGGGGTGATGCTAAGTTACTGGAACTTAGGGAACATTTGGTTGCTATGATTTGGACTTGGATGAACTGAAGAACCACCTGTAAACATTGGCAAGATATAGAATTTAAAACATAAAAGAACATATGATACGTAAATAGAAGTCATCTGAATGTAGTCAAGGACCTTATAGTATATGGGGAAATCCTGAAGTGAGAATTTGTGTGTGCGTGCGTGTGTGTGCGTGTGTGTGTGTGTGTGTTGGTACTAGGGATCAAACTAAGGACATTTAAACTGAGCTGCATCTCCAGCCCTTTATTATTTTTAAGTTTGAGGCAAGGTCTTTCTAAGTCACTAAGTTGCCCAGATGGGCTTGAACTTGCAGTCCTCCTGCCACAAAATCCCAGAGTGCTGGGGTCACAGGCATGTACTGTAATGATTGGCTTTAGGCCAGATTTTTAAACAGAATTTTATTCATTGTCTATTTTCATGCAATGCATCCTGAAAGGATCTTTAAAGTCAGATTTTTGCTACTTATCAAGGATATGACTTTGCTTCTGTTTCCTTACTTGTATTAAATGAGAGTAACTATGCCTGAGCTATAGACTGGTGGGAAGATTGTGAGACAGCGTATGAAAACCTATGTTGTCTGAAGACATTAGGGTAACGAATGAATGCCTTGCAGTCTGGTAGACCCTGGTCGTACTCTGTGACATTGCACAAGTTCCCTTGTCTTACTGCTGCAGAAATCATTGTCATCTAGAAAGTGAGAGTACTGCCAGGTTTCTGGAAATACAAGTGAATATGGTATGTAAATAATCCAGGGCCTGACCCACATTTGCCCTCCAATAATTTTAGCCAAAAAATAATGAAAATATATATATTGTAAAATGTCAAAGATATAGCAAATTTGCAAGAAAAACTAGATTTTATAAATATGTGTATCTTTATTTTAAAGGGAAACAGAATGTATTTGACTGATGAAAGGAGTGTATTTGTTACTAAAGATTTTGATCTTATTAGTCAAAAAGCATTTTCCTAGTCCATACACCAGCAGCTGAATTTTACTAAAAAGACAAAAAATATTAATTAATTAATTAATGTAGATTCATTATCTCTTTTTCCCTTACCCCACTCTACACTACTGGGGAGAACAAGTTATTGAATATTAAAAGTAAGTAGTCCTTTTCTACAATTGTAGATTCTGAGAACTGTGAGTTGCATTTGACTTGACTTTTCTTCATTCATCATATATTCATTGAGCTGCATTTATCAGGAGAACAAAGCAGCATTTGTATACAGTTTCCTTTTTATTGTTACTTCAATCAATCACCTCAATTTTCAAATAAATATTATTCCTGATTTTTGTCTTAATAAACGAAAAGCAGATTAGAAGTGTGCCCAAGGACAGTGTGCTGGAGAACAAAAAGCAAAGCCAGAATAGACACTGGGACATCTTCTCCACGTGCCCTGAGTAGGCAGTGTCTGGGTTTCTTTCCACTCGATTCTCCCACATTCTGATATTCTGGAACTCACAGGAGCTTCTGGTTGTCTTGGACCCCTGCAGTCCTAGCAACTTTATGAATGGGACTACTGGCTTCCTCCACCATTCTACCAGCTTGACTCTGCACTAAGGCTGGGAGCTATTTCAGTACTTGTCTGTCTCAAGGAAAGACTGGTGGGCCTAAGCAACCCCACAAAGGACCTCAAAATACTGTGTGCACATGTGCTATAGGTCAAAGTGTTCTCTAAGTGAGTAACTTTGATCCTTCCTCAAGGAAGGAGTATGGTGAGTTTGGAAGAGCACCTTGATATTGCTTAGGGAGGACAACCAGGCCAAACATTGACTCTGAATACCGTTCCCCTTCATAGAATACCAGGCATTGGATAAGTGTTCAATAATTACTAATTGAATTGAATGCATTTGGCAAAATAAAAGAAAAAAATGTGGGTCATAGAATTTCTTAGGTTAAGAAGCAATCTTGAATTCACAGCTTAATCAATAATGATTTGCAGATTCATTATTTCCCAACTCTCTGTCTGTACTCCTGTCTGCTTCATTATTTTTAAGCCTTTACTAGGTATATAAATACTTTTCTCTTTAATGAGAATGAAGCTGGACTGTCTGTACTTTATCAGCAAGTTACATTTTACTCATAAACGTTTCAGTTTCTGGATAACCCTTTTTATCATGCTTTAATTTATCATGCTTTCTTTCTTATCTTCTTCTTCAAAAAAGATATAACAACGTGAAGAAACTTTTATTGGCCAGAAGAGAGAATATATTTCATCAGTTGGACTGATAATTCAACTTCCTGATTATGCCAAGGAAAGTTCAATTTAGGGAGAGATGGACAGCTGGGAGCTCCCTTTGAAATCCAACTACCTTGCATAGCTAGACTTTCACTTGATCTTGGAACTGTTGGTGAAATTGGAAAAATACTGTATAGATAGTATAAAAATGAGATGGTGATAGTCCTCAAAAAATTCATCACTTAATATGTCCTTTTTCATCTGTCCCTTTTCCTTGTGACTTGAATCTTTGTACTCACACACTTTAAATATATTTTTGAAAAAGATATTTTTCAAAATTTTCACTGAAATATTTTCACTGAAATGTCATTTGTTATTAATATTAGAATACTGATATGACATAATTACTGTATTGTGAGGCAAAATTAGAATTGGAATACAATGGAAACATCCTATAATATTGTAGATTTTTGTTTTACTGCTCCCAGTGCAGAGGAGGTGAGCAGCCCGGTTGCCAGCAGAACACACCCTCCTCGTTGAAATGAGAAGACATGTAAACAAGCCTCAAAACCAGACTTCCATATCACCTACAGCAATCCCAAAGGGAAATGAGATGGAACACTCTGATACTCAACAACCTGGACTCCCTGAACTGGCAACAAAAGAGGGTTTGGAAAAATGAAATCATAAATAATTTCTCGCATAACAGCGGAGATTGTGCCCATAGTGCAAGACATGATTAATAAATCTAGAGAGGACACAGATAAAAAAATAGAGGAGCTGAGGAACATGATGAAATCCCAACATAGGAAACAAATGGAATCCATAAAACAGATGCAAACAGATTTCCAGGAGATTAAAAACTCCACTTAAAGTGTACACAGCAGAATGAGCCAATGTGAGGACAGAATTTCAGATACAGAAGATAAGATTGCAATTAGTGACCAGGAAAAGAAAAATTGCTTTAAAATAGTAAGGGACCATGAGAAACCAATCCAGCAGCTGCTGGATGATGCAAAGAAGAATAATATAAGACTGATTGGAGTCAATGAAGAAACAGGAGAGAGTGCAGATGACATTAAAAACAAAAACAAAAAACTGTTCACAGAAGTGATGGCAGAAAACTTCCCAAGCAGGGGAAAAGAACTTGACATACAGATAAGTGAGGCATATAGGACTCCAACTACCACTGATAAAAAAAATCTACACATAGGCATATAATTGTAAAGATTCCAGAAATTCAACAAAAGAACAAAATTCTATAAGAAGTTAGAGACAAGAAACAAATCACATACAAAGCAAAGCCCATCAAAATCACAGCAGACTTCTCAACACAAACCCTGAACTCAAGAAGAGCCTGGAGTGAAGTATTTCAAGCTCTAAAAGAAATCAACCTCCAACCTAGACTGTTGTATCCTGCAAAACTATCTTTCAAAATTGATGGGGAAACAAGATAATTCTGTAACAGAGAACACCTGAGAAACTTCATGAATACCAAACCAGCACTCCAAAGAATGTTAGAAAATATCTTAGAAAAAGACAATGAGGATCATGTCCCCAGGAAGCCCAGCAGAATGAATCCATTGGGCATGACAAGAAATTAAACACAAAGGGGGAGAATCCAACAAAAAGAAAATGTCATGACAAGGATAAGTACATATGTATCAGTTATAACCGCCAATATTAATGGTCTCAATTCACCAATGAAAAGAAATAGACTGGCAGAATGGATCAAGAAGCAAGATCCAACAATATGCTGCATACAAGAAACACAATTCAAAAAGAAACTCATAGACTAAAAGCTAAAGGGTGGAAAACAATACTCCATGTGACAGGAACCTGAAAAAAAGCAGGAGTAGCTATCCTCTTTGTAGATCAAGTGGATTTCAAACCAACACTGATTAAGAGAGACAAAGAAGGACACTACATCCTTGTAAAGGAAACAATCAAACAGGAAGAGATGACAATCATAAATATTTATGTACCAAACACTAGTGTGCCCAACTATATAAAACAAATACTAATGGACATGAAAAATCATATAAGCACTAATACAATAGTAGTGGGGAACTTCAATACTCCACTGTCACAAATAGATGAACTAGACAAAAAATAAGCAACAAAATAGTAGAACTCAATCAAACTCTTGAACAAATTTAACTGACATTTATAGAGTGTTCCATCCCACAAAATCAGAATACACATTATATTCAGCTGCACATGGGTCATTCTCCAAAAGAGACCACATACTTGCTCATAGAACATATTTAAGTAAGTGCAAAGGAATTGAAGTTATCTCCTGTATATTATCAGACCATAGTGTGATGAAATTGGAGATCAATAGCAAAAGAAACTCAAAAAATTTCATAAACACATGGAAGTTGAACAACACACTTCTGAATAACCAAAGGGTCACAGAGTAAATTAAAGAAGAAATCAGACAGTTCTTTCAATTAGATGACAATACAACATATTAGAATCAGTGGAACACAATGGAAGCATTCTTACGAGGGAAATTCATAGCAGTGAATAATCATATTAATAAAACAGAGTGAGCCTAATTAAACAACCTGATGTTGAACCTCAAGCTTCTAGAAAAAGAAGAGCAGGACAAACCCAAAGCTCATACAAGGGGGGAAATTATAAAGATCAGAGCAAATATCAATGCAATGGAGACTAAGAGAACGATGCAAAAAATCAACGAAGCCAAGAGTTGGTTCTTTGAAAGAACAAACAAAATTGACAAACCCTTAGCCACCCATATCAGAAAGAGGAAAGAAAAGGCCCAAATCCATGCAATTAGGAATGCAAAGGGTGAAATTACAATGGACTCAGCAGAAATCCAGAGGATCATCAGTACCTACTTCGAGAACCTATATGCCAATAAGATGGAAAATACAGAAGAAATGGACAGATTCCTAGATTTGTATGAATTACCAAAGATGAATGAAGAAGACCTAAAAATTCTAAATAACCCAGTATCAATCAATGAAATTGAAAACATAATAAAAAACTTACCAACTAAGAAAAGCCTGGGTCCTGATGGCTTCACTGCTGAATTCTGCAAGACATTTAGAGAGGAACTACTGCCACTACTGTTTAAACTCTTCGATGAAATTGAGAGGGAAGAAATACTCTCAAATTCATTCCTGGAAGCAAGCATCACCTTGGTCCCCAAAGCAGAGAAAGACCCACCTGAAAAAGAGAATTCTAGGCCAATCTCAGTACGAACATAGATGCAAAAATTTTTAATAAGACACTGGCAAATAGAATGCAGAAGCTCATCAAGAAGATCATACACCCTGACCAAGTGGGATTCATCCCAGGGATGGTTCAACATATGCAATTCAATAGATGTAATATACTATATCAATAGAGCCAAGGACAAAAACCATATGATTATCTCCATAGATTCAGAAAAAGCATTCAACAAAACCCAACAGGCATTTATGATAAAAACTGTACAAAAAATTGGAATAGACGGTCTCTAATTCAATCTGGTAAAAGCCATCGATGAAAAACCAACAGCCAATATCATACTAAATG
>NW_004624768.1:7953546-8065573 GCF_000247695.1 Heterocephalus glaber
CCAGTGGAACAGATTAGAAGATGCAGAAACAACTCCAGACACACTCAGCCACCTCATCTTCGACAAAGGAGCCGAACACCCTCACTGGAGGAAAGATAGTCTTTTTAATAAGTGGTTCTGGAAAAATTGGGTTTCAACTTGCCCAAGATTAAAACTAGACCTATATCTCTCACCATGAACTAAACTAAAATCAAAATGGATTAAAGATCTAAATATTAAAACAGAAATGCTGAACTGGCTGGAACAGAGGTTAGGTAGAACTCTCTTGAAGACATTGGTGTAGGAAAAGATTTTATGAATAAAACCTCAGTTGCCCATGAACTGGCACAATCAACAAGCAGGATCTCTTCTTATTACAAAGCTTCTGCACAGCAAGAGAAACCAGCAAAGTGTGAAGAGACAACCCACAATATGGGAAAAAATTTTCACCTGCTGTTCCTCAGACAAAGGTCTACTCCCTAGAATCTATAAAGAACTTAAAAACATCAGACCTCCCAAATTTAAAGACCCAATGCAAAAATGAGCATCTGAAATGAACAGATATTTCTCAGACAAAGAAGTAGAAATACCAAATAAACATATGAAAAAAATGTTCCACATCACTCGTCATTTGAAAGATGCAAATGAAAACAATGCTGAGATTCTACCTCACCCCAGAAAGAATGGCTGCTATCATGAAATCAACCTATAACAAATACTAGTGGGGCTGTGGGGAAAGCGGAGCCATGCTCCATTGCTGGTTGGAGTGTAGACTGGTGCAACCACTGTGGGAATCAGTATGGAGATACCTCAAAGAACTAGGACTGGAAGTCCCATTTGCCCCAGCTATTCCCCTTGCTGGGTATCTTCCCCAAAGAATTAAAAGAATCACATTACAATGATATATGTGCACCCATGTTTATAGCAGCACAGTTTGTAATGGCTATAACTTGGAAGCAGCCCAAATGCCCATCACCTGGAGACTGGATAAAGAAACTGTGTTCTTTTTATATATAAAATGGAGTATTACTCAGCCATAAAGAATGAGAAACTAGAGACATTTATAGCTCAGTGGATGCACATTGAGGCGATACTCTTAAGTGAAATAAATGGGACACAGATATGTAAATACCAAATAGTTTCTCTAGTATGAGAAACAGAAAGTGTAAATAAGGACTAAAACCTGTAATAGATAACGTGAAATAGGAAGAAAAGGGGCAAAGGGGAAAGGGAAGTGGGAGGGGTAGGGGAAAGGAAAGAAGGGAATGAAATTAATATGATAAAATGAAAACAAAGTCTTTGTAAATAGGGAGGGATGGAGGGGTTGAAGGGAAGGCAGGAGAAGGGGGAACAAATTAGAACCAAGAGAGACTATGTAAAGGTGCAAATTTCCAATGATGAATGTCATTATATTGTATACCTATAAGCCCACCTAATAAATCCCCTTGCATATGAAAAAAATTATTTTCTAAGAAATTTATATAAACAATGTGGTTGGTTAATATGTGTACACACAGGCCTGTTTGCTCACTAAGATATTTTACATTCAATGAAATATTACAAAATAGAAGCCACCGGTGTAGTTTGACTATTCTTTTTTAACATCTAACAAATTCATATGTTTTGGACAATTATAGAAATATCAAAATCGGATCAAATTTTATAGCTCAGAAAGTTAAATGATGAAAACTTGAAGACTTTAAAGCCAAATGAAACTGTTTATTCTTCAACTTCATTTAGCTAAAGAAAATATTTCCTGTTATTTCCAGAAGCACCTTTCCTCCCTACCTTGTTCAGCACATCTCAGATCCTTATCCAGCTCCAACCACAGGTTTACTGTGGCAGGGAGACTATAATGCAAGCTCCAGGGAACCCTGCCTCCTGGATTCACCCTCTTGGGCAGTCCCCTCTGCTTGAGTGGGGAGCTGAGTCTCACTTCTAACCAGAAAGACTGTACCCAAGGAGTGAGGATGTCACTGTTTCCATTCCCTTGCAGGACCCACTCACCATACTGACTATGGTGAGGCGAGGCACCATGTTGGAGAGCTCCCTTGGGAAAGAGCTGGAGGCTGAATGATCTACATGGAATGGCCAGGTAGAAACTAAGTCCCTCAGTCCACCAACCCCGAAGAAACCAAATCCTGGCAGCTGATCACCATTTAATTCAGTCTGGAAGTGATTACTTGTACATTTGAACTTTCAGATAAGATGCCAGCCCTGGCCAGCATCTTGATTACAGCCTTTCTAGAGAACTCACAGCAGCTTATTGTATTCCAGTTCCTGATGCACCGACTGTGACATAATAAATGTGTGTTGTGTAAGCTGCTTAACTTGCAGTCATTTATTATATAGTAATAGATATCAAACACTCAGACACACACTATTTACTTTTCACCGAACGTAATCAAAAGGATAAGCCCATTTCAAACGGCTTTTGCAGTAACCTAGTTGTTTTCCTTTTTTGGTCTATGACGAACCTTTGTAGAATGAAGACTTTCTACAACCACTTCAGAAATAAGTGACAAGAATTTTATAAGTCAAGGAGCTATCTACTGAATAAATGGAAGAGTGGTTTTATTGCTGCCTGAGTGCGAAGCTTTATTATTTATGTATTTTTTTTTTAGTCATTTGTAGTATTCAGATGGATCGAATAAACATATAAATTTATCTTGAAAAGTTCAACTGCTTATTTTAAAACATTTTTAAAAGCAAAAGTAAGTTTATTGCTTATGTAGCCTATCTTGAAAAGCTTGAAGATAATACAAGAGATTTTCCTATTAATTATTTATAACAATCATTACTCATTATATCCTTTAATCTGGAAGGGAAAACAGCAAACTTGACACTCATCATAAACAGCTGTCTTTGTTCACTTGGGATTTTATAAGAATATACATCAGGGATCTTGAAGGTTGACTTGTCCTATATGAATATGTCTTATAACTGTAATTTTGATATCAAAAAAGGTTGTAGTAACTTCTCGTCTAATGGTATCGTACAAATCATATTTTCTGAAATGACCAATTTCTCCCCCCCACAAAAAAAAAATCCACAATGCTTGTTAATCAACAACTTTTGAGGCATCTCATTTTGTACCAATTATCTCCAGGTCTTATCAATGTCTCTTTGGTACCCAGCATACATATCATTTCGACTTTCAGTTCTCAAGTCTGATAAAACTAATAAACCTACACTGCCAGAGGTGGCACATTAAGCTGGTAAAATGGTTTTCATCTTAATTGGATATGAGCACTGTTATCGCTAATAACCCCAGGATACTTCTAATTGGAGTCTCTCTCTCTCTTTTTAAAAATTTTTGAAACACTAATCTCATTGACCAGCCTTAATTCCTCCTTCTCCCACTCCCCCAACCCAAACCTTGAAATGAAATATAGAAATTTTCTAATTTCAGGGTCTTATTGTATCATTATTTCCTTACACTAAGCCAAAAAAAAGATAAATGGTCTTGTGAAAATTCATGCTTCCTTTTTCAGTTTGCAGAAAAAAAGAAATTGTACTGAAGAATGTAGTATTGGAACTGCAGTCATGTCTCCAATGTAGCTTAGTTCCAGGTTCATCTAAGGATGCTAAATTAATGTTGTTATTTTATAAATGCAATGATCTTTTTTGTTGAGTTATTTAATGTAATTTTGGTTCAGGTGATATATCAGAACCTTTCAAAAGTTATCAGATTCATAAACACTAGATTTTTATTTTATTAATATTGGTGAATGTATATGAAAATTATAGAAATCTGTTTGTTTACATTTTTGTTACAACGTGAAAAGAGGTGACAGGCTTTTGTCCACAGATAGCTGTAATTGTGTTGCTGGTAACTACACCCTGGCAAACACATAAGAAGATTTAAAGTGGAATCAGCTACTGTACACTATCAATTTTAAATGAAATTTTGGCATGAAAAACTAATTCTGATTTTTTGTAATCCTATCTTTTAGACTCAGGAGGTCATACCTGGCACCAAAAGAATAAGTTAATAAGTAAAAATCTTAGATAAAATAAAGAAAGAGCAGGAAGAAAAATCTGTCTCATTCTACAATCCACCAATTTTTCCTGAGTAAGTATAAAAACTAAAAACTGCATATATTTTAATCATTAAACATATCACTGAGCTATTCCCTGGCAGAAATAATTCATTTTTAATATATATAATCTTTTTTCTGAAGCCATATATACTTTCATCAGCTGAGTATGGGCTTTTATAATTATTATCCCTATTCCCATACAATTAAAAGCCTTTATGTAGATATATAATTATCGATAGGCAAAAGAAACACTATACCGTTTCTGCAATCCATAAAATGGCAAGTGGAAAAACTACTCATTAATTTATATTTACACTATGGCAATTAAATTAGCAATACCTGGAGCACAGATGAAGAGAGCAAGGAGCCTTTACAGAAAGAGGCCTTTGCCCTGTTCAAGCTGTCATGATATCATACAGGCTTTTTGTGATAACTAAGAAATTTGTATATTGTTGTGACTAAAATATAGCTAAACTTTCAGTTTTGTCTAGTGTGTACATGTATGTTTAATACAATTATCTGTCTCTCTGTTGCCACATGTACATACTTACTTCACAGTGAAGCACACATATACATGTGTGAATATACAGGTTTTATACTGAGAAAAACATATATATATTCTATAAAATGTGTGATATATACATGTATCCACACATGCACATACAGTGGTGAAAATGATAATTTTATGGCTTGCATGAATTTTAGCTCTTTTGTGACTCATTCTTGGTTTCCCTCAGTTTGAAAGACACAAATCACAACATAATATATATGTTATGCATGTGCTACTGTAATGAAGTATCATATAAATACACACAGAAATTATAGTCATGAAAAGAACGGAACAAACCTAATATAACAGCTGTTTAACTTCTCTTTCTGCTTCCCTCGCAGGATTATTTGTCAGCTCTAAGGTCACTGACAGGCAGTACATGGACTGAGTCATTGGTACCTGCTTCACAGATGTGGTGGGCAAAGATATCCTGTGGTGAGGAAGGGTGAGGGACACAGAAAGCGTCCAGACACTGGGAATAAGTCTATTAGTACTGCAAGGTTCTACCATTTCTTAAGCTTCAGTGACTTTCAGCTTTATTTCTTTCCCATCACCCATACACCAAAGTTTTATTCCTAAGATATAGGAGACTGTTTTCCCTTACTTTTCCTTTTCCCCACCACCTTAATGTCTTGTCTTTCATTTCCACCTTTTCTTGAACTTAGAGTTTGTCCTGCCCTGCCTTACCTTGTCCTGTCCTTCCTTTCCCATCCCTTCCATTCCCTCCCCTTCCCCTCCTGCCCCCTCCTCTGTTCTCCTTTCCTCTCATTTCTTTCTTTCTCTCTCTACTTCCTTCCCCTTCCCTCCTTCTCTGTCTTTCTCTCTGTGTATCTGTCTCTCTATGTCTGTCTCTCTATGTCTGTCTGTCTGTCTGTCTGTCTGTCTCTCTCTCTCTCTCTCTCGCACATCAACTCTTTTTAAAATTTTTGGACAGGGTCTAAATAAGTCTCTAGATTTCCAGGCCTAAGTTAGAATTTCTGATCTTCCTCCCTCAGCCTTCCAGAGTGCTGGGATTACTGGTATGTATCACCATGCCTGGCTGAATTTACTTTTTCAATGTCATAAAAGGCAGTATATTCAGGATCTAGGCTCCAAGTTCAAGGCCAGGAAAAATTAAGGAATTTTCCCAAGGTTATGCACATGGGGATGAGTGGAATAAGAATAAGAGTGGGGCTCGTGTAGTGGTGGCATGCAAATGAATCCCCAGTTCTAGGACAGACATTGTCCTGGGCTGTGAGGAAATCCTAGTGAATAAGATGGGAAAGTTCTTAGAGAATAAAAAGTCATATTCTAAAGGCAAATGATATGAAATAAGCATATAATAAATAAATTAATAGCAGAGGGGGAAAAAGCATGGGATGGGGACACAGACAGTGCTATATGGAGATTAATCAGTTAGCTTTCTGTCACTATAACAAAATATCTGAGAGAATTAACTTACAAAGAGAAAAGGTTTTACAAGTCCCAGCCCTGACAAGACTGACCCACTGCTTTGACTTGAAGAGTTGTAGAAAATAACAACATGCACAAGATTTTTATACTTAGGTGTTTGGATTTCCTCTTGTTTCCTCTTTGCCTCCATCTGAAGAGCATTGGAGTGGGCTGATGACATGGAGGCTGAGAGACAGCGCCTCCATTGCATGATTTAACCATGCTTCTTCCAGAGCAAGGGGGTGCATTGCCTCATGACTTTCTGGGTGGGTTGGATTTGTTTTTTGGCCTTCATCATTTACACTGGTCATTGACACTACCAGACCTTTCTACCTAACTGCACACTTAAAATGTGGTCACGCTTCTGTGACTCCCTTTGCACCATGCCCTGGCTGCCCGAGTACCTTAAGATCTCCATTCCAGGCAGGCCTGGGCTAAGCTCTTGAAAAGTCTGGAACTAGCCACCACTCCTGCACTTACCTTTAGCAGTAACACACGTTTCTCCTTTTAATGTTCATGTGCGTTCCATATTTCCAGATTGAAAACTCATCTGGTTAAACATCCTCAGACCATATTATGATGTTTACTGCAAGAGTAATATGAATTCTCAAGAGGTTCTTTAAATAACTCTGGCTAGGTAAATAAATAAATGATACCAGTTGTCATTTACTGCACACCTACCATGTCCCAGGAACACTTTTAAACTACTGACATGTATGCATTTAGTGCTCACCAAACCCTCTAGTGTAGCTGTCCTGGTGAGGTGAATTTGAGAGCATTTGAACACCTGAACAGTAGCCGTGCCCCAGTCTGCAGCTTCTAGGTAAAAAGGAAGGGCCTGGCTTGGGAGATAATCTATAATTTTTATATATGAAAATTCAAGATTTTAACAGTGTGGGGTATATGTGTGTATATTTTATATACTTATTTTATGGACACATGTTAGACTATGTTATAACTACATCATACACTGTGAGAACTGAACAAATGTGCTTCCTGGGCAGCGTACCACCTCAGGCCCAGCAAAGAGCCTCTAAGTCAACAGTCTACTCTGGGATGGTGAGAAAAGCACAGCATTGGAGCAGCTGTATAACAGGGTGGTTACCTCTTCATTTCATGGACCCTTGAGATCCTGAGTTTAGATAGAAGTTAGTGGCAAACTGTCAGCTAGATCACACTGTTGTGGGCATTGGAAGTGTATTCCTAGAGTTCGTTGCAAATTAGGGGCTTGGTCCATGCCATTAATTTCTTCTTTTTTTTTTTTTTTTTTGTACCAGGGATCGAACTCGGGTCCTTGTGCTTGTGCAGCAGGTGGCAAAACCACTGAGCTAAATCCCCGGCCCATCATTAATTTATTCTTTGGGAGGAAGCTCTGGGTATGGAAACAAGGTCCTGGTACATCCTAGGTGAATGCTCCACCACTGAAGCATACCCACATCCCTCAGTCAGCTGAACAGGGCGCTGAGCCCACTCTCAGGGAAATGGGGTCCACAAGATTCTCTTCTTACTCTTACCCTCCACGGGAGCACCTGACCCAGCCCAAGGACTCATTTTTTATGTGATATTTGCAAGCTTCTCTATCTATACCTTTATTCCTCCTGGGTAAAAAGTTTGATAGGAATGTAAGTGGGTATCCTTGAAAGAATATTTCTATTTTGACAGGGACCAGTGACTTTGAGTAGCTTGAGAGAATACTCACGTGAGCCTGAGAATGCCATGAGAGATTGGGCATAGACACATTCCCTTTTACCCACCATGACTCCACAGCCTCCCTAGCTGTTTGTCTCTCTCTTCTACTGAGGCTTCAGGTAGTATTCTTTTACAAAAAAGGGGCTCTGTGGCAATGATGAAGGTATCTGGAAAAGTTAAAACCTTCCAGCCAAGTTCTAAGCATCAATCATTTTGTTATCAATTTTCTGCAAAAAGTTGTGGATTTTTTTCCCCTGCTCATAAATGCCTCCTAGAAAAATAAGAGTTGCAGTAGGCACTTTCTTTTCCCCAGGCACAGAACTATCAAACTTCTCAGCTGGAATTCAGAGACAGTAAGCAAACTCCCTAAATACTAACATGGCATACGAGCTGTTTTCCTGGCAGGATGGTTTTGTGCCCATCAACTTGGGAGTGCTATGGCAACTCAGTGGGGCCTTGCTGAATAGCAGTGGCACTGGGACTCTTCACTAAGGTCCTTCTGGTGCCAAGCAGTCCCCAAGTCAGAGCATGTGCTGATTTCAACATTTGTTGTCACTGTAGATAAAGAACAATCAGCAAAGATCCTGATCCCATGACCCATTTCTCAATTCTTCTGGTTTCTGGGAATCAGCATACTGATTATGTAGACTTGGCTGACTAGGAGAGGCTTGGGATTCCCCTACTGGCTTATGTCCTATTTTGCAAAATGAACAACTGTTTTCTTTTTCTTCCTCATTTGCAAGGTAGGGAAAATACTTCCTCTAGCCCTGTAGCAAATCTCCTTACTTTGCAATTGCATCTTGGTGTTCTGCTAGGTTGGTTAGGTGAATAGGGGTCTGGTGTCACAAGGCTAAAGAGAAGTGAGGGCCTGGATAGTTCATTTTTTTCTTCCTTAGCCTTTCCTTTTTCTTATTCCCTCTTCTACCTTTCATTTATGTTTCAGGTTATTTAATGGAAAATTGAAAGCAATATTTTAAGTAAAATGCCTGCGTTCTCTTAATGGGCATGGCTGTGGCCAACAGACCTATAGGTCGAATGGCTATGACACCAAGCAGTGGGCACATACACGTGCGTCGGCCAGTGTGCCCAAATCAAGTACTGTATGTGTGTGGAACCACATGCTCTTCTAGAGCTTTTCAGAGCCGGGTGTATGCTGGGCTGCAAGTGTTTTTCACTTCTTTTTAGTTTTTAAATGAAGACCCTTTTTAGTTATCTACCTCGGATACTCCATGAAATGGAAGAATACCTCACTGCATTTACCAACTCCATTGTGTGGCTTAATTGATGGTCAGTGTGGGCCTTCTTTGGGTTTTCAGAATGTGGGAGTTAATCATAGTGCTTCCGTTGCTCCCTTTGGCAATTCTGAGGAGCTACGAGGATCCTGATTTGTTCGCTGCAGTTTTAAATGACAGTGTGTGGGAAACAAATCAAGGAGTTCTGAGTCTGGTGGAGCTGCAGCTAGGGGCCTGTTCGTACAACCTCCATGTCCTCATCTGTAAAGTGAAGGACAAGAAGCATCTGCAGTCCAAGGCCCCTTCTGGACTCCTGGTTTGGTATGTGCTGGGCCTGATCCCCTGGGGTGAGTGGGAGTCTGTGTCTGTCTTGTGATCTTGGCTAGAATTTGTGAGGTTCTTCCCCCATCATCCGCATTGTGTATGGACTGGAAGAGCCCTGGAAACCCCAAAGCTGATCCCAGAGGCCCTTAGGGAGAGCTCCAGTCCTGGAAATAAGTTCTGTTTGGCAAAATAAGTTCATCTTCTCTTAAACTGTGTAGGCTTTCTAGGTTCTGCCAAATGGAGAACCAGTGAGAAGTGTTCATGAATAGAAACTCACATTTCTGCTCAGTAGAGCTCCTAATGATTAAATGCCTTTTCAAATAGGTACATCAAAGGCAAACAAATCAGGGTGTGGGACTCTGTTGTGGGTCTATGAGATCTGTTATCATGAGTTAAGTATTTTTTAAAACGTGGTATTGAGTCCAAGAGTCTACTCGATTATTATGAAACTAAAAACACATTACATTCCAAAGATATTTTGGAAACAATAGATTTTGATATTCACCGGTGGCTTTTATCATTTCAACAAACTTGTATTTAGGGAGCAGGTGGTGTCTGTGAGCCTAGACCATGGAACTGGTGTTTAGTGGTGAAGCCGATAATTCTCCCACTTGCTTAAAAGATTGAGCCGAGACAAGAGATTTTTACCTGACTGTGTCTTCTGCCAGAAGCCAGAGAAATGCACAATCTTGGAACGCTGAGACGTGGATACCGCATGTCTAATGGATGGAATCTTTTTTTGTCTGGGGTAGAAATATACAACTATTGACTGTGTTACGCATATGGAGTAAAACTGATTGCAGGTGGTAAGTTTGTGTGTACTTTAAGAAAAACATTGATTACTTATACATATCCTGGTAAATGTAACTCAGTTCAAATCCAATATAAAAATGCTTTCAAAAGGGAACAGTAAAATTTTAACTGGATCCCTTCAATGTATGAAGGGATCCCAGCAATACCCATGGTATGAATTTAATGCTCTTTTTCAAAACTCTAAGCTCTGTGATTCTGCATAGACCAAATTAAGAGAAGGTTAAATTCGATATGCATGAGTGGTGTTAGTCCTTGTTAGGAGTGAATCATTTTTGGCCTTAAGACACAACATTTCATGTTCAATTCATGTCTCAGAAAAGAAGCCGTAATTCTAACTACTGGAAATGAAATAATGAGCATAGTTGTACTGCGATTACAGGTGTATCTCACAGATAAAGAACGATTAACATGAATAGCTCACATTCCCCCCATCTCGTGGATGGATATGAGCAAGGTAGCCATAGTCGGCTGACCCTGTGCCATTGATGGTGTGAGGTCAGCTGGAAAAGAAGCCCAGACCTGCATTCTCGAGACCTCATCACGAGCCCTCTTGGCATAATCAGCATAGCACAGTGTTTTAGGTCAGAGGCACCCACCCAGGCTCTGCCCGATCGCTGCTGTACAATTTTAATGAGTTACTCTATCTCTCAAAATCTTCTCTTCTGAGTATCTGATTAAAATAGTCTTTCTGTGAGGACTGCATTGCGATATGTCTGGCACACAGTGAGTGCTTGAGAAACATTTGCTATTATTATTATTATTATTATTAATTTTATTTACTTATCTTGAAGCCAAATGAACAGATATTTGAGAACTTTAGGAAAAAGTCAGTGTAGGAATTCAAAGTTTCACCAGTAATGGAATTATTTTTCTTCCTCAAACTGAGGCTTTTCAAAACACCAGTGATAAGATAGGTAATCTCTAAAGGCTTGAAGATTTCAGCTTTTATTTTTGATACATCTTGGTCCTTTTTTTTTTTCTGAGTTTTAAAAAATACATATGACCATCAGGGAATAGGAAAGAGGATTAGTCTTCCTAAAAATAATATGGGCTTTATAGGTCCATTTTGTTTGACAATTATTTTCTAAGGCAACTGGCCTTTCCAAAATAAATTTACAAACTGTATCCTTATAAAAAATTAGAACTTGGCAAGCCAAAAGAATTTGGGCCATATCAGCTCTGTCATTCTACATTTTAAAATATTTAGCCCTACTTCAAGATAAGTAGGAACAATTGAACTTAAACAACCAAGAAAAATAAACATACAACATCTTGAAAATGTACAAATAACTAGATGGTTTTTAAAAATGTTATCAGAAATGTCTTTATTACTAATAAGCTCTAAGTTAGACTATGGCCATAGATTATATTTATTTGTAATGTTATGGCCACACTGCCAAGGGACTGTCCACTGTGAGGACAGATGAAACTCAGCATTCACAGCCACTTGGAGCCGTGGCTGGAGGAACCCCAGCTGGCTGATGTCAAAACCCTGGCAAGTCTTTGGCATGGGGGTGGAGAGCATGTGCTTTGGTACAATCAGAATGGCTCAGGGTATGATTTGAAGGTATGATTTGAAGCTAAGATTTGAACAATCTTAAAGGACGATTGGATAGTGTATCAAACCGAGTTCTCCAGAGGAATAAAACCAATAGAATGTATATAATAACCACGGGGTGTGTGTGTTATTACATCGTTTTACATAAAAAAGGCTGAGTAGTCTCGCTGTCTGCAAGCTGAATGGCTGAGGGAACTTGTAGGTGTCCAGTAGAAGAAGCTAGGAGCCTCTGATCAAGGACCAATGATGCAGCCCCAGTATCGAAGCTTAAGGCCTGGGAGTGTCCTGGACAGTCACTGGTGCAAGTCTGCATCAAAGGCTGAAGACTGGAGCCTGATTGCCACAAAAAACTCGGCGGGCCAAAAAGAGCTGAGCATGTGCCTGAGAGGGCGTTTCCCCTCTTCTGAGTTCTGTTCCATCCCGGCCCCCAGCCTATGGGTGCCTCACACATTCAGAACTATCTTCTCTCAATTTGCTGACATGCGTGCCGGTCACCTCTGGAAACACCTTCACAGGCATACCTAGAGTGCGCTTCATCGATTTTCTGGTTGTGTCTCAATCTAGTCAAGTTGATAACAAGATGAACCATCACAGATGGGCTTGTTGACTCTTCCAGGTACAACGGTTTCTTCCTTTCTGCCTCTCCACCTTCCCCTGGCACCAGTTTCCTATGCTTGGAGATACGAATAATGGGAGCCCAGTGATCATGAGAAAATTCTACTGGGTTGATGAACAACAACAGTGAAGGGCAGGAACAGTACAAAACCAGTACTGGGAGGACAACTGAGACCCATAATTACTCAGTGAGTTGACCTTGCCCTCCTCAGGACACCTGATGTGCTGCTGAGCGATAAAATATATGGCTCTGGTATCAGATGCAAATTCACATCTCCCCACACTGGTAGGTTTCCTGTGATCCTCAGGCCACGCACTCATTGACACCCATCTTTTTCATTTGCAATATAAGTATATAAAAATTAGATTTTTGTGGGATGAAATGATAGAGCTATAACTATTACTATTAATTTTTAGTCTGCAGTGTGTCAAGAACATTATCCTGACATGAGTTCTCTTTATGTACTAATATCTATTTTATTTTTTTAAAAAATCTATTTTATTTCTAGTTTTCCAGTGATCTCTGATAAAATCACAGGTACCACAGACCTGTGATGCTCTATTAAAATCTAAACATTTTTTTCTGAGTCAGAAATATTTTAAAAAATCTCAGGAACTTCCCATACAAGAGTTTAATTAGGTAAACACATCAAAGAATAGCTTAGATTATTTTGTTTATAGTCTCAAGAGAAAGTTCTAAAGGACATACTCCTTTTAACTTTAATACACTTTTCCAGGATCCATTGTTTTATTTTGATTTATTCCTTATAAGTACATTTAAATGACTGCTATGAAATGACATTTAGGATACAAATATTTTTAATCTTAATTTTTAATAATTTCTTGTCTTAAAACTCATAATATTTTGAGTTCTAATAATAAAACTGGAATTTTGATTTTTACAAGTAATATCTCAACCAAGAATCATCATATACAAACCAAAAAATTTTCAAGACAGTCTGGATTGTATTCAAAGTAACAAACATTATTCAAAAGTACAAATTTCATTCATATTTATTGCAACTCTATTCATAACAGCTAAGAAAGGGAAGCAACTTGAGCATCTATCAACTGATGAGTGAACAAGGAAAATGGGTTATGTATACATAATGGAATACTATTCATCCATAAAGAAGGTTGAAATCCTGTCATTTGCAATATAACATGAATGGAATTGTTGATCTTTATATTAAGTGAAATCAATCAGGCACAAAAAAGACAAACAGCACATGATCTTGCTCATATGCAAAATCTAAATATGTTGATCTCATAAAAGTTGTGAGTACAGAATGATACATGTCGAAGAGAATAGAGAGAGCACAAGGACAGGGAGAGGCTGGCCAATGGGGATGAAGTTGCAGTTAGACAGGAGTAAGATATTCTGGTGAGCTCCTGTATGGCAGGGTAACTAGATAACAATAAAGTAGTGTAGATTTTAAAAAGCTAGAAGAGAGGATATTGAATATCTGTTCCATAAAAATGATAAATGTTTGTGGAAATGGACATACTAACTCTGATTTGAATATTATACAATGTATGAATGTATCAAAACTTTACATGGCTCCTCTTGATGTGTATAGTTTTGTATTTCTATCATCAATTAAAAATAAATTTCAAAAATCCTCAAAAATAAATAAATGACTCACTTGCTTGGCTGTGTTGACTTCTATTTTCCATAGTGACTAGAAAAATCCAAAAGAACTGACTGAATGTGTCAGATATCATACAGACAGAATTAGTCAAGAGAAAGTTGACTTCCTTAGATATACATCTTCTCTTATATAGAGTCAGACCTATCCAAAGTAAGAAGAGTGAGATAATACTTTATTGTCTTTTTGTTCTTTTTAGCATTTAAGGTAGTAGTAGTAGTTGCTGATATTTTCATCGACAAATATAAAATTTTTTTAGTAACTGTTTTTTTTGTCCTTGAGGCTGAACGTATAACAGAGCCAATCACGTTACTTCATTCTGCAAGTGAGGGTAGTTGATTGACAGATGCCATGTGGCCCAAGCTGAACTAATCTGAATTCTTCACTTGGCTTTGTTTTGCTGCAGCTATCAGGGAATACTTTCTTTCTTCCTAGGTTGATAAGGATGGGACTCCCATACTTCAGGTATTCAGTAAATGCTTAACTTTGCCCACTGAAAGTTCAGCTCTTTGTTCACAGCTCCAAGGGTGGTGAACTCAAAACCCACAAGATACTATCCTTGATAAGGATGGCTGTATGTATCTGGGGTTTGAGACAGCCAGACTGTCTATGCTAACAATGCAATTTTTGGTGAGGGCTTGGGCTATGTGATACCCCTCAAGCTATAGAGGAGCTGGAGACAAAAGATAGGCTCATAAGTGATCAATGTGTCTACATGGCAGACTCCTAACAAAAAATCTGGACAACAAAACTTGGATGAGCTTTCATGGTTGGGAATATTCTGTGTGTGTTATTACACATCCTTGCTGAAAGAACAGTGTGCATCCACCTAATTTCACTAGGAATGGGCAACTGGAAGTGCCACACGTGGCCTCTTCTGGACCCTGTCCTGTACCATTTGTCCATTTGTTAATTTTCAGCCAGTCCTTTCATTATGAAACCTTACCACACCATTTATATGATGGTGTTTCTGATTTCTGTGATAGTTGCTAGTGAATTATTGGAACAGAGTGGGCTTGGAGACTTCCTGAACATGTACAGGGCATTTGTTTCTCCACTTTTACAGAACAGCTCAGAGAGAGAAGAGAAGGAAAGATGATAAATAAGGTGGATGAACAGGAGAGAAATGAAAGAGAGAGATGAAGAGAGAGAGAATAGCATCATTATGTCTCACTCTAATGCTTGAGGCCAATTAGGATGCCTTATTTCTTAATCTGTAAATTAATCAGATATATTCAAATCATTTACTCTCTCACTTCCTTTTTCTCTCCTTCTGATAGTTTATGTTGTATTTATGAAAGGCATATTTAATCACTGCATAACAATTTTCCATATGGTTGTGACTACAGTAAAATCCAAGCAAAATAAATCTTTGTAAATATTTTGTACCCATTAACAAACTTACTGAAAAATACACTAATTTGAAATAAATTAATTTAGAAATGGAGATGTCACCTTCATAAACCATTTTAACTACCAAGTTATTTGTGAAATACTATTAGAAAAAGACAGTTGAAAACTAAACTTAGTATAGGCCTGCTAGTGTACGTCTGCTAGTTTCATACTCTGTGTAAGAATTTTTAATATATAATTTTCTACATTTTGAGCTTTCAGCATAATTTTTTTATGTGCGAGGAGATGACATCCTATCACTCTAGAGACCTAAAGCTAAAAACTTACAATGCTACTCTAGAGAGGTATTAAGTCCAGAGAGAGTGCTGTCATAGAAAATGCTATATTCTTTTAAGTGCTACATTCTGTTACTGCTAATCCCAAATTTTAGCATACAGAAGAACAATTTGCAAGTATATTCTTTATGAACATTTAGACATTTCTATTATACCATTTATTGTTCTATTGATGGAAAATGGACTACCGTCACTATGTACTGATGGTTTACAGTTAGTTGTGCTCCAAGAGCTCCTAGGAAGGACTTTTGGAAGGTGGTGGAATGACAGGGGCTTCTACCTGACTTCCTGTTAGGGGCTGAGTTCTGCCTGGAAGAGGGGGTGACTGGGAATGCGACTTGGAAGGGAACGGCTGGCTTCTGGCTCCTCCTCTCTTTCTGTTTCTGATCTGTCAGGCCTTGAGCAGCTCTCCCCGACCAGCCCCTCTGCCATGCTGTCTTGACTTGGAGCCTGTGGATTACAAACTAAAACCTCTATAAATTGTGATCCAAATTAAAACTTTCCTCCTGTAAGCTGTGGGTATCAGATATTGTGTCTCAGGGATGAGAAAATAACTAAGACACCTGGTAAGAGTCCAGAAATAGCAACTACATCTCTAAAAATGTGTCAGTATTCCTGGGGATTTGGGGAAACAAAAGGAAACTTTCCTAATTTGGTAAAAGTACACAAATTCTTAAGACAAAAAAATCCCATGTGATTCTTAGATGTCATAAACATTTCTTATAAAGAACAGCTCTCTTATTACTGCATCTAGGTTCTGGATTGAATGAAAAAGAAAATGAACTGCAATTATTAGAATCAGAAAATTTCACAATTACAGATAGTGTAGTTTTATAGAAATTTACAAGAATTTTGGAAATTTTATAGCTTCAAAGGCAATATACAAATGTCAATATTAATTGATTAATTATGACTGTATCCTTCAATATTAGTAATGAGAAAACATGTTTTTTAATTTGTCTTGGTATCTTTATGTGGGATTGAACAAAAGGCCTTTGAACTGAACTATGTTCTCAGCTCTTTTGTATTTTGAAACCCAGTATCTCTGAGTCACTAAGTTGCCAGGTTGGGCTCAAACTTGTGATTCTCCTGTCTCAGCCTTCCAGAATTCTGGGATTATGTATTCTTTAAAGGATTCCAGGTCAGTATTCATGAGAATACTGTTTCAGAAGTTAATGAAGTGTGGTGAATATAACAGTATCAAAAGGACACAGAAAGTCTTATGAGTAGATTTATTTCATATATCCTAAAGAGATCAATTATCTTCAAACTCATCTAAAATTTTAATTAAAATCTCAACAGAGTTTTTTGTTTTCCATACAGTTTGAACTACTTAATTCATCTGGAAGAGACAAGGGTCCTAAATAGATCAGGTGATTTTGAAAATGAAGAGTAAAGAAGAAGCACATACCAGATACAGACTGAGTTATTTTAAGGCTGATATGTTCAAAACAGTGTGCTGTGGTCTACCGTGGTAGGTAAAGATCCTAGAAGAAACAGCCCTACTTAGATATGGGGAGAGGCTATGAGATGACTTTACCAAACCAATGCGAGAAAGGGCCTTTTCTGTGCAAAAAATAAATTGGTAAAGATATGTTTTATACAAACCTAAAAGTAAACATCATATACTGAAGTCTAGAAGCAAAGCTCCAAAATTCGTAGACAAAAAGAGAACATTAATGACATCATAATAGGAAATAGCTTTACATGTATATACATGCAAACCATAATCAAATTAGTAACTTTGACTAAAGCTCTCCTATGACAATTCTTCTTTTCATTTACAGGTACCTTAAAATACCCCCAAAATTCTATATTCTTATAGCAAACTAGATCAAGAATATATAAAGAATCTGACCAGATAGAAAAATACGAACACAGTGGCATGTCATTTCGCGAATTTAATTTGTTCTAAGATTTTCGAAAAGATGGCCACGTTTGTGTTTGTGTGGGAAAAATGGATGCAGTCATGTTTGTTGCCCAATGTAAAGTGTGCAAACAGAAACAAAATTTTGCCAAATGCTTCTGTTTGCAAACCAGATTGTTTTCAACCAATCAAATTGGAAATTTTCAAAACTCCAACACCTGATATTGTGGAAAACATGAGGAAAAGGGAGCCTTTGAGCATGACTCCAGATGCGATAAATGAGGATGCTGACTCCGGAGTATCACTTGACAAGATGCAACAAATCCTGAAAGTAGTCATCCACTGTGACCAGCAGTTCCACTTTCTATATTTACATTACAGAAATCTTTGCACCATAGCTTGTGACAGTGAATAACTGGAGCAACCCAAGTGTATGTCAATAAAGAAATTAATGACTGTGGAATATTCCTAACAGGGATACTACACAGTAGCTAAAATTAATGAAGTAAATGTCCTAGTGGTTTCCCGGTCTGCTATATCATCCCATTTCCCATGCTTCCATTACATTGATCTCCTTTGGGGGATTTGTTGTTAAGGTTTCCTCTCTCTGGAGCTTTCCTTTTCCTAGAGGTCCCTGTGCTTCATTTTTGAGCTTTACTTTGTATTTTTATCACTTCATGTCACCTCTTTGCAAATATCTTGTGTAAAATTACCATAGAAGATTGCATCTCCTCACCCCACGGTCCTCTGACCTCTGTTTGCTTTTTGCCCTACAAGAATATAAGCTTCCTGCTGTATGTGTATTTTTAGAGTAAAACACAGTTACCTGCTCACATTTGGAAGTTAACACAGCTGTCTTGGGCATTAGCCTGTACTCTTTTACACTCCTGTTTTGCCATGGAAGCAAGACCTGGAGTTCCTCCCTTTTACTGCAAATCTTCCTGGTTGTAACAGATGAACAAGAGGAATGTGATGCAGGAAGCAGCCTGTGAATCCTCCAGGCTCCTGAGCCCTCAGACCTTGCTTTGCTTGGTCCTTCCATGAGGCTGAAGTAGGCAGGAATAAGTGTTGTATCTAAGACTAAGACTGGGTCTAGCTTGGATATGATGGAGGTTCCCTTAACTGAGAGGTCGTCAAATGACACTGTAGCCTGAACCAGAGTAGAACCTGTGCTCTTTAGGGCCCAGTGAACTCACTTGCTTCTCCCTGAAGTTTTTACAATATCATTTGTGTTGGAAAAGACCACTTAAAACCACAGTCTAGCATAATGTTTATATCCAGAGGGTTGGAAAAGGAGGGTCATTAAGTGTTTCAGACAACAAGAAATGTTCGACTGCTGCTCTTCTAGGAGGGGGGACACTTAGCACACAGCGGTGTGCCCATGTGAACCGCATCCTTGTTGTCAAAAGCCTTAGGTATCTCTCTTCTGACCTGCGGTTCACCTTATCTTCTCAGGGGTAGGTTGAAATGGGACTCCTTGCATCAAATGAATAGTTATTCTCTTTCTTGAATTACCTGTGCTCCAGGCGGGAATATGGGATTTGGGATTTGATAGACTAGGTTTGAATCATGGCCACATTATTTCTTAGCCATGCGACTTTCATAAGTAGCTTAATTTCTCCCTATGCCCTTTCTTCACTTAAGTCATAAAGGTTATAATAAGTCTTCCACCTCTGGGTTTTGAGATAGACATAAGGGAACAGCAGATACAAGGTGCCACGATCCTGAAATTTGATTGACAAAAAGCACATTTTCTGGACCAGTTTAAATCTTTCCTCTCTCGGTGGAGATAGTCCTAATTCTCCTTAATACAACTCACACAAAACTACATAAGAATGAATTCCTTTTAGAAGCCTAGAGAATAAGTCCCTCATCATTGCCTATTTTGCTGAGTGAGGGAGAGGGCAAAGCAACAAGTGATGATAACACAACAGATACTGCTCTTGTCTCCATGGAAATCCTCTGGTAACTGGATAACTTGCTGCTAGCCCATGTGTGAGCTAAATTTACTAAGTAAAAGACAAACTCAAGATAAAACAAATGGATGGAGAGCCCGCTTCTGGATGTTGACTATTCTTATCTGGGAGAAGTCTAAACATAAAGAGTTTATTTCTTCATTTTGAGGAATTTTGAGGAACAGCTGGTACTCAGACCCATGTTGCTGTCCTTCTGTTAAACTTCAGCCAGTCTAGAGAGTTCTAATCAGAAATGATTTCCTAACGGTTAAATGAAAGAAACCAAGGTGCACTTCTTTTTGATAAAGAAGGATTTCTATGGTAAGTAAAGGTTAATTTAATTTATTTTCTATTTTTTGGTACCGGGGATCAAACTCGGGATCTTGCACTTGCAAGGCAGGGGGCAGAACCACAGTAAAGGTTAATTTGAAGAAAGAAAGAGCAAGCTTTCCCCCAGCCTTCCCCCTCTTCATTTTTCAGTCTCCATTTAAAACATGGTCATATTGACTATATTCTATCGCTGGCTCTGTTCTCTTCTTATCTGGAATTTCTTCTTCATGCTCCCTGACAGCCAATGTAGGGGCAAGGAGAATGTTCAGGGGCCTGGATTCAAGTCATGGCCTGACACTTATTAGGTACATGATGACATTTACCTCCACACACTCCACGGTTTGAAAAACTGGGGTCCAGAACAGTTAATACTGATCTTGAAAATGTCTTGAGGGGACTCAGTCAAATAATATCTCCAAAAGATCTGGACCATAAAAGCCATCAAGTAAATAGGAAGCAGCTGCTATTATGATTGTTCTCATGCTCTTAACTACTCTCAACCTCTCAGGAGAAGACTGAAAGGGCCCTTCGCTCGTGCCTCATTATTTATATTGAAGAATCTAAGCAACATAATCATCCTAATTCTGATACATTATGCCAAGGGCTATGGAATTAGCTCAGCAATTAGAGATTTTAGTAACTTATTATTTTTAAACATTTCTGAGGAGTAGGTAGATTCAGCTCTAACTTAATAGATAGGTTGCATAACTTTGTTAGTGACCCTGATTACTCCATTTCCTTATCCTTCCAACTTTAGACTTTCATTGTATACGTTTCTATTCTCATACTTTTATATAGACTTTGTTTTGTGCAATACCTGATTTTATATGTACAATACTTAATTCAGCTTGCCTATCTACAGATGCTGAAATCTAGCATTCTCAAGAGAGTTTTGCATGGTTTAGTCATTACTCTTGTAGAGTTGTTCCTAAATGAGACCCCCTCTCACCCCTACCCCAGCAAACAATTGACAAGGTCAAGAGACATTTCTGGTCATCACAACTGAGTGAGAGCAGTGATAATGGCACATACTGAGTGGAGGTCAAAGGTACTGTCAAATATTCTACAATTTACAGAATAGACTGAACAATTAATAATCATCCAATGTAATCTGTTAATATTTCCAAGGTAAAGAATTCAGAGCTAGGGTGACCCCAGACATCCTTTTTTTTCTTGAAACAAGCTCTTACTATGTAATCCAGACTTGCTTTGAACTCACTGTGCAGCCAAGACTGGCTTTGAAATTGTGATTTTCCTACCTCGGCCTCCCAAATGTTGGGATTACAGGCATGTAGCACTATACCCACCCAACTCCAGACTTTTTGATTCAACCTTAGACATTTGAAGAGTAAAAGCAAGCATCCGTAACAATTAATCAGAGATAGCAGGTATGAACTGGAACTATTACTGGCATACAGAGATCTAAGTTTCCTCTATTTTGAGTTCATTTTCTTTTGGAATGCAGAGATATTGCCCATAATTTTAGTTTTAATTTACCTTCTTAATTTGCATATGCCTTTCTCATCAGTTGTACTTTAAGTTACCAAAAGATGCATGGTGTGGCTTCTGCAGTCTTCCCTCTTCCTGCTAGTACTATATACAGAGCCCCTCCTTAATAAACCTTCTTGACTTATTTATAATCTCTGTTAAAATTTGGGTCCTTGACAAAGCCAACTATAAACTTTCCAACCCTTAATTATATTAGGAATCAAATATGTGGGTGAAATGATGGAGAATTCTGAAAGTACATTGCTCATAATATAAAGAAGATTCTATCTCTTATGCTATGTAATTTGATGAAATATGCTAAGCAACGTACAATCCTTTTAATTGGTATTCATTTAAATTACTTATGTTTACTATAAATCTTACTGCAGAAAATGTGCTTCTATTGAATTAGAGAAAATTTTATTGTTGAAAGTATTGTTTAGTCATGTAAAATAAGCAAAAGTTGATAATCTGCCCCAAATTCTGTTGCAGACATAAATGTAGAATAAATATTACTTCCTCTTGCCTTTTTGCTACATGGAACATCTTAAATATCATTTAAAGTCACAGAGATTTAATCAGTTTAGAACTGTTGATTCTAGAGATATTCAAAGTTACTGAGGTGGTTAAAATTGGTTGATGTATTGGTTTTCTAGGACTCCCTTAACAAACTACCACAGAATGAGTGGCGTTAACAACAGAAACTTAGTGACCATAGTCCTGGAGGCTGGAAGTCCAAGATCAAGATGTCTGCAGCATTGGTTCACTCTGAGGGTTGTGTGATACTCAGCTGTTATTGTTGGGACAAATACCCAACATGCACAACACAAAGGAGGAAATGTTTGTTTGGCTCATGGTTTCAGAGGTTTTAGTCCATGGTTTGTTGGCTCCAAGGCTGAAACATCATGGTGAAAGCATACGATGGAGGAAAGCTGCCCATCTCATGTTAGCCAGGAAGCAAAGAAAGCATAAAAGCCAGAGAGAGAGAGAGAGAGAGAGAGAGAGAGAATTGGAGACAGGATCTACCCTTCAAAAGCACACCACTAGAAACCTAGTCCCTACACTTAGGCCCTATTCTTAACAGCCCATTCAGATAATAAATAATCAATGAATTAATCCATGGATGATTAATCTTAATTAGCACCTTTCTGACCCAAACACCTCTCTAACCCCTCCTCTGAACATTGCTACATTGAGGATCCAGTCTTCAATACATGAGCTTTGTGGGACACTTCATATTTAAAGCATAACAGGCTGTGAAGAAGAGTCTGTTCTGATTGTTTCCCTTGGCTTACAGAGGATTCTTTCTTCATGGGCATGTCTGTGTTGTCTTTCCCTTTTATATGTATAAAGATATCGGTCATTTTGAAGTAAGGTCCATCTTGATGAACTCATTTTAACTTGATTACCTCTGTAAAAATCATATTCTAAATTAGGTCCCACTCTAAGGTACTGGAAGATTAGAACACCCACCTACAAATTTTGTGGGAACCCAATCCAAACTATAACAGTTGGTAATTAAGAAATTACTATAAAGGAATGATAATCTAGCAAAATTGTGTAAAAGACATATGTACAATACCGTGCTATAAAGGCAGAGTCGTGGAATGAGTGCAGTTTGGAAATGATGAGCTTCGCTAAGTTATTGTAGATCGCTGGCAAGTACACTTTGGTTATTTATCTTAAAGCAAAAAAGAACTTTCCAAGAAAAATCACATGGATCAAAAACATGAACATCGTTCTTCTGAACAGTTCAAAATACTTTGCTAGTCTTTATCTTTTGTTTCTGTTTTTGTCTCAGAATCTCTTGGGATGAATAAGACACCATGTTTCAAGTGACAAAAGTGAGGCAGAAGGCAGCCAGTTCACTTGTTGCAGACCGACTACACTTTATAAAAACAAAGAAATTTGCTCCTGGCTGCGGCTTTCTTGAACGTGTGTCTGCATGGCTGGTTAGGGCATGAAAGAGATTATGGGATTCCAAGTGTGTTGACTTTTAAATGGATGGTATTCAGGAATTAATCGGGGGGAGGTGGGTCTTCAGGGAAGCCCCAGGATCCACCAGGCTGGGATCTAAGCCAACTGAGGGGTTTGGCTTCTCTGGTGTGGAGGAGACTTGGAGAGCTTCTCAGGGTGGGAGGAGGAAATGTAAAGATATATCTGTCTTTCCCTCTGAAAAGAACAGTCCACAAGGAGTGGGGTTCCAGACTCCCTTCACCTTCTGATCATCTGCTTCTTACAGTGCAGTTCAGAGTGTTGGCCTAGGCCCAGCAAGATTCCATGGGACATTAAAATCTCATGAGAAAGGTTGCACCAGTTATGAAAAGTGATTTTCCTGTGGGTAACACTGGTGATGGGTTGGCCCTGGAAGAGCTGTAATGCTGCAACCTGTCCCTGACATGCTAGCTGCCTCTGTAAGACTGGTTGGGGGCAGGGAAGTGTCTCCAAGATGCCTGCAGCTGACCTTCTGACCTGGCCCAGCAGCTGCCCTTTCTCCCCACCCCACCTCCCCCGTCCAGGCTCCACTCCTGGAATTGTCATCAGCGCCTCAGCCGGCGGCCTGGAACCACCAGAGTTTTTACACTGTGGGCTCAAAAGTTGGGGAGCAAAACCCACAATTTGCCTCTTAAGAATAGATTTCAGTGATTCTTAAATGCAGGGAAGCGACCAAGAGTGGGTTGGAAGCCTGGGTTATTTAAACAGAGACCTCTTTATCTGCTTGCCCCGCACAGCAGGGCAGCCTTGGAAAGTTATCACAGTGTCATTAGCAGGACAGCTGCTGGTCAACAAGAAGGATGTCGACACCAGGGCCCCATCAACAGGAATTTAACTTTAGTCTTTCTCTTACTTAAACAGTCTCTCTCTCTCTCTCTCTCTCTCTCTCTCTCTCTCCCTCTCCACTGTGCATCATTTATTTATCTCTGCCAGGTTCCAGATAGGAGGCTGGCTTTGGCTCGAGAAAGCCGCTGGGATAGAAAGTTGCTAAGGTGCTGGGACAGGCACCTCAGGGCAAGTCGAGGGGACACAGAGAGGGAAAGGGATCTGGGCCAGGAGCTCCCCGCTTAGCTGGAAACTGATCCCACACATTTATAAAGGTGTAACTGGACAGCTGCCAAGCGCCTGCATTTAAGTGATTAACAAATGTTTCTCTTTAAGTGGACACCTCTTGTTCTAAATATATTTGACAGGAATGTGGGGAGTCATCTGGTGGACAGAGAGGGCGCAGCTCAGCCCCTTCGTGAAACTGGCAGGCTGGCAGCCCCGGCTCTGGCCTGCCCTGTGGCCCGCCTGGTGCCAGCGGAGTTCACCTCGCTGGTGGGCAGGCTGCCAGCACCAGAGGCTCCCCGCTGTTTGACGACAATGGATTTACTGCTTCTCTCCATATTGGTGCTGTTCTGTATAAACAAGGTTAACACTGCTTTCAAATTAAATGCACTACCTGGTAACTAAATGGGTGACCTTGCCAGCTCTCTTCGCTTGGCTCCCCTTTTAACCTGTAGCTCTCCTTTGCTTCGCATGTCCACAGAGCTCCCGCAGGGCACTGGTTGGTCCCTCGCCCCTGCCCCTGCCCCGGGGCATCAGAAATGACCCAGGTAGCAGATGCCCCGTGATGGGCCCACGTCCGGCCACCTTGCGCGCGGCGCGTGTCACTCGAGGCTGCGCCCAGCCGCATGGAGCTCGCTGTCAGCTCAGGAGCCTGGGGCTGCCCCCCACCGGTGTCACAGCGAGTGGTAGGCGGCCTTGTGGGCCCTGCCAAGACTGCCCCCAAATAGAGATCGCTAGAAGAGGCAACACTGTAAACATAGGTTCTTTGTGCTCCACTCCAGCGAGGTGCTGCTCTAATACCGGCTGGCACTTCCCCACCCTCTAGGAATCTGAACACCTGGAAAAATTCTCCTGGCTTTACATTTGAGGAAATTTAATGGTGTAAACAAACTCAGCGGGAAGCCCCCTTTGTTGTGCGGACACCGCGATCTACAGCACGGAGCTGAAGGCTGGAAACTGTGCTTGGGAATGTCTGCTGCGCAAACCCTGTAAAGATGGCTTGGAGTTTGAGAAACTTGAATCGGATGACTCTGCTTTGGAAGCATCTCAAAACAGTCTAGCGCCTTCAAGAAAATATACTTCAATTAGTCATTCATTGAGTGGGATTCTCACTTTCTTCTTGTGACTGGGGCAGAATTATTAAGGAGGCTCCTATGTGACGTTAGCATGAAGAATTTGAGACCATTTTATCAGCTTTATGGCTATGCAAATAAGGAAGCCACACCTGGAGAGGTGAAAGGACCTTCTTAGGGTTTCCTAACGCAGAATCTGAGTCCCCTAGACCCTAAGTCCCAAGTCCTGGATGTTGTAATTGTTGTTTTTTTCTATGGAGTCTTGCTCTGTCTACCCAGAAAGTACACCATGAGCCATAGGATTAAGAAATTTGTTTTTACTCTTAGCAGCATGGACTACCTGATTCAATAGCTTCTACTTATGCTTTTTTCTTTGTAGCTCAAATTAGAAAAATAGAAATGTCTTTATAAACAGGTTAAGTAATTCCAATGCATACAGTTTGCATTGCTGGAGTCCTAACAATTTTATATGAGATTTATTAACATAAGTTTGAATATGGATTTATTAATACTTTTCAATGTTTGAGGTAAAATGTAGCCTTCTTTCCAAAACCTGCCTAAGGTACCATTGTGATGGGGAGGTTAGCAAAGAAACCTATCGTTAATGAAATCCATTGACCGTGTGTAGGAAGTGTTCTAATTGGTTTCTAAAGACAGGAAATATTTAGTGTGGACATCCAGAGCTAGGTCTTGCATACCTGGAGAGGAATATGGCACACTTGAGAAGAGATTAGTTAAGGCTGAGATGACTGTGCTTATGGGTAGGAGGAATCTAGGGTAAGAGACACCACGTAGACCTTGTACAGTGATTATTGTTTGTTGGCTTCATCCTCACAGCTCCTGGGCTACTGGTAATCATTATAACAATCCTATGAGGCAAGAGCTGTTATTAGCTCCACTTTACATGTGGGGAAACTGAGGTATGGAGGAATTAAGTAACGTGGCCAAGATTTCACAAGGGAGGAATTCAAACCCAAGCAGCCTGCCTCGATCCCACACCCCTACTGTTCTGCGGTCATGATATTGGGATTGTCATGTGGCACTTCTTTCCCCCTCAGACCTCCTGTCTTCTAAAGACTGACTGTTGCAGTGGAGCACAAGCTTTTAAAAATGGCACAACATGATGGGTTTTGCAGATAATCATCTTTCTATCCTCTCCCTGATTTATTTCCTCACTGTGTCATTGCCAAGACTGGGCCATTCATTGCCGTCGTCTTCAGCAGCACCATCAACTTCCTTTTCATTGTGTTAAACAAACACATTGAAACGAAATCCTTACAGGTATCAGATTTTTTAGGGAAGTAAAACTTCCAGTTGTTTTCTAAAGTGAAGACTGAATTCTCAGGGATTTGTATGGAAGTAGAAGGCACAGAGGCCATGGCAGAAAATACACAGCCAAGAAGACAGAGAAAGGGTCATCTTTACAGAGCAAGCAGTGCAGTTTGCAGTGGGGAATGATGGCGGAGGACTAGGGCTGCTGGAAGTATAAGAGGGCATTTCCAGCTAATTTGAAGTAAGCCCTCTTTAGAGAAAATAGGTGTCTGTTACCTTCTGGCAGCTGCATTCAGACTACAAAGCAAAGCACTTCACAGTATAAGAATTTCTTTCTTAGTATAGACTCCGCTCTATACCCCATCTTCCACTCTCCCCTAAGCCCCAAGCTCGGCCCTCTTGGTCCCCAGTAAACATACCTGGGGTTCAGAAAGCCAGCTACTTCTGTGACCTTGAACCAAATGAGGAGCTGTGAGGTGCTGCCTGGTGACAGTTGGGTTTGTTTCTCTGTTTGTAAGACATATCAATTGAAATCTTTGGCCATATAATGATAATATTACATGATATAGAATATTCTATGATGCCATACATTATATGATCAAAATGTATTATGTGTAATTTTTAAATATAATTTATTATTCTATATATAGCATATCATAAACATAATATATGACAAAGAAAATTGAGAAAACTATGAAGCAAATAAGAAAAAGTTTCTAAAAATTGCATTACTGCAAATGTTTTAGGCATTATTTTTTTCAAGTCTTTTAAATTAACACATATGTATCTTAAGAAAAAAGTGCATAAATACACACAACTTAAGTAACTATCATGTGGTTTTGAATGCTACTTTTAAACTTTAGAAACATTATTCCACTGTCAAATATTCTTTACATTTTTCATTTTTAATGATTATGTAATGTTAAGCATTTTTTTTAGTTTTATGTAATCCAAATTAATAATCCTTTGTTCTTGGACATTTAGGCTATTTCTAAATGTTGCTATTATAAATAATCTTGTATATATACTTTGGATATCTATGAGATTTTTTTTCTTTTTTATTAGATTCCTTAGAATTAGAATTATTGGACCAAAAAAAAATTCATTTTTGCTGTTCCATCAGGATAATGAACATCTACAGCATAAGAGGGTTAGGAGGGAGTAGGATAAGATCGGAAAGTTTAACCAACTTGCTTAATTTGTATAAAAATGTATACACTGTTTTCTTAAAAACTGAAATTTGTTCAGGATTCTCTTCTTTATTTCACTCTGACATTTGCACTATATCTGATGTTGTTGCCACTAGGGTTAGATTTCTGCCTCCCAGATGAAAAAAAAGATAAAAAGTGAGGATGCTGGAATTTAGCATAATTACTATGGTTTGGAATTACCCTAAGGGAATTAAGCTGTTCCTGTTTGTCAAGTATCCAACATCATTTTTCAAGAATACAGACTAGGAAGAACCCAAGGTTGCTATACAAACCTTTCACAAGAATTTATACATTCTGGAGTAATGAGATATATATATGAATTTGGCAATTTGTTTGCCACAATGAGACAAATGAGTTTCTAAGGCCTTTCTCTTGCTTTCTGCCTGAATGAATTTGCAGTACCTTTTAAAATTGAAGTTATGTTTGACAGTGCTCAAAATGTAACTTTTCTGGGTGGGAGAAAAAGAATTCACCACTTGCTGTCACAGTCTTTAGATCACCACTAATACCCGTATTGGATGAAGACCCTTCCTCTGCCATGTTCTCCTCCACCCCAAGTGCCTGCCTCGGCCTTGTCTACAGGCTGCTCTCCACTGAGCCAGTATCCTGTGCCACCTGTGGCTTGTCATTTGCTGCTATTGGTTTATCTCAGTTTTCTACTTGGTCCTGTTCAGGTCACCACGCACTTCACCTCTTCTGTTCTAAATCAGATCCTGGGCTCCTGGAAAAAGTGACACATTAGTGGCAAGTGTTTCTATGTAATGATGACATAGTTGAACAGAAGGAAATGGAATGAAACCCAAATTTATCTGCAAATATCTGGAATAAGCAGAGAGAAGTGAGCAGAAGTCTGTGCAATTGGAAAGCCAATGTGTACAACTCAGTTTTGTTGCCTCAGGGATATGAAACATTAGTTTAAAGAATGATGCTGTCAACACTGCCAATAAAAGAATAGATTTGTATTTATTGTGGACCCACTGGGCTTCCACTGAGAAAGTTGAGGCTGTTTTTATCCAAATGAAGAAGCTCCCTGCAGCCCCAAGATCCTGCTTCCTCCTCTGGTACCATACTGGGAAGTGTTAGATATGGTTCTTCCAGAATAGTTGCAGGGCTTTCTGTGGGGAATCAGTTCCTAGGGTGGTGTGTTAGCATATAATTACAGCCTGCTATAATTTAAACCTGGAATGTCCCCTGCAGGTCTAGATGATGGAGGCGTGGTCCCCAGCTGTGGCTGTATTGGGAGGTGGGACCACCCAGTAGAGATGGGTCTAGTGGGAGGAAGTTAGGTCATTGGGTTGTGCCCTTGAGGAGGTTATTGAGATACTGCCCCCTGCTGTCTCGCTTTGCCTCCCAGCTGTTATAAGGAGAGCCGTTTAGCTTTAACACTTGCTTTCCACCATATTGCTCTGCTTCACCACAGGCCCCAAAACAATGAAACACCAACAATGGACTGAAAATTCTGAAATGGTGAACTAAAACAAACTGTTTCCTTATTAAGTTGATTGTCTCAGGTATTTTTGTGACAGCAATGAAAAGCCGATTAAGATACAGTCCCCTCCCTGGAGAAACAGCTTCATGGAAAGGGAAAGTATATGAATTCTCTTTCCTACCTGTACTGTTCAGGGGTATAAGTTGCAAAGATCAGACACTGCTCTGGTTAGTTTAAGCAGAAAAAGGATTTAATAAAGGAAATCAGATAGCTCAAAGACTCATGAGGGGACTGGGTAAATAGTATTAAGACTGAGCTTCAGAAACATACGCTAAGTCAGGCTACAGAACTGCGGACTGCAAGTGCTGCTAAACCGGGCCCAGAATTCTGAAAATTTTCCTGTAACCTCTGCTGCTTCCTACTTTGTTAGAGGCTAACCCTCTATGGAGGCTCAGCCTTGCAAGCCAAAGCTGGAGGCTTATGTTGCAAAACAGACCAATCAAATGGGAGCGCCACTGGAAGCTTGAATCCAGGCCTTATATGAATATGTCTCATGCAGATGGCACCTTGGGAGGTACAAGAAAGGCTGGGGATTTGAGTCCTGATTTCTACATTGGAGCTGAGTGTCACAGTATAGATTCCTCATTGTTGCTTTCTCATATACACATTCCCTCAGCAGGAAGACGTCATTCCAATTCTCGATATGAACTTGTGACCTGGGAAAATGGTTAAGAACATGGGCCACAGAATGAATCAGACACCGACTTGTGCTGCTCTCTGAGTGACCATGGGCACGTCACTTCCCTCCCTTTTTTTCTCGGCTGTACTCCAGCTTCCTTGTCTGCAAAATCCCAATGATACCATGTACCTCAGAGGTATATGATGAAAATTTGAGCAAGCATATAGGCAAAACCCTTAATATAGTGCTTTCATAATGTAGTGAACATTTAACATGTATGGTGACTTTCATTTTAATTACTAGTAATAAAGTCAAAAGTATATGGTCTAAGAAAAGAAAGAAAACAGCTTATGACCAAAAAGTCAGAATGCAAATCATCATCATCATCATCATCATCCTACTATTAGCAAACCAGCCTCAACCCAAACCACGCAAGTTTGTCTCAGCATTTCTTATATTTCAGTTCACACAAAGGATTATATGGCAGTAGCTGAACAATGGGAAAGTTTGAGGTTGATGCTTCCTCAACTGTTTCCAAAATAAACAGTTCCAGGAAGCTTGGTACCCTGTGCTTGAAAGCGCAGGGGAATGAGGAGGAGGTTCTGCTACTCCAAACTTTCGACAGGAGGTGTGGGAACAGATCAATACGTGGCTAAGCATTTTATTTGCCCTTTTATTATGTCTGACAGTGATGACAACATAGCATGCATGGAATAAAATGACTAATGCACACACTTCTCACTCTCATACACACTGCTTTTCTTTTCCAAACCTCTTGAGTGCAAAGTAGGCATAGAAAAACATGCTGAGTGAGTTCCCATTGGCCAGGGCCAAAATTGCCCACAAATTCCAGATTTCCAGAGCCACAGAGGGAACCTAAGTACTGAAAGTAGAAAAAACCCCAGAAAAGTCTGTGCGTTAGGCAGCTGATAATCAAATGAGCTGGACAAGGCCTGCTTGGTTATGCGACTACCTTTCTTTATCATCAAGCCATAGTTAAACTTTAATTTTCTAAAATGTTTTTACTCAAGCCACTTTGCAAAACCATACTTAGTCACCACCATGTTCTGCTTCTTCACAGACACCCAGATGTTTCCACTTGGATTAGAGGCCCTGACAGGCAGCATCCAGATGTTCTGAGGGGGCAGAGGAAGTTCTTTCATTTGTGGCAAATTTGAGACATGAAGATTCATTGACTCATGTAATATTAATCTTCCTACATGAGGAAATTGGAACCAAGCTTTTTCCCCACTTCCCCAGTTATGTGTGGGGTCATGCATCTGGGGTGGGGAAGTGGGGAACCCTTTTGGCTGGGACTTTATAGAGCTGGTACTGGATTCCAGAATACCTGCTGCAGGTTTTGCTTCAGCCAATACAATTCTTTCTATTCTCTTAAAGAACGTTTGGTGGAAATAAAAGAAACGTGGGCCTGTGTAGATGTGTGTTCTTGTGATTCAGGCCAAAGCCATCACCATCACCAAAATCTCTTACTTGGACTCCTGCAAGCCCTCTCCTAAGCATGCATCTCAAAACCTGATGCTCTGCTACTAGAAACTGTGTGACTTTTCAGCTCACTTAACAAACAAATCTTTTATTAGTTTCACAATCTTTTTCCTGCTTACCTCTGACCCAGGCAGACCTATCTCTACCTTCTTCCAACACCTTGCTGTTCTACTTTGTTCACTCTGCTCCAGCCATACCATCTCTGTGCTACTCAAGATGCACTGCATTCACCTGCTTGGATGAGCTTGCAGGTGACTGGGTGGGGGAGATCTTCATTGCTATTGTTGTCTTTATCCAAAATTTTCTTCCTATGGCTCTCATACATCTCATTCATGTCCTAGCCCAAGGGTTAACTCCCTGGGAAATTCTTTTACATTCTAGGTAAAAATACCAATGCCTCAACCAATTCCTTATTCACTTTTCTCCTGGGCATTATTTTACATTACCATCTGATATACCAAATGATTATCTGCTCACTTGTTAGTGTCTGTTTTTCCCTAGTAGAATCTCAACTCCAAGAAATAAGGGGTCTGTCTGGGTTTTTTTCCCCCTATCTATCCAGGGCTTAGAACTCTGCCTAACACAAGCTAGGCATTGACTCAACAAATACTCCAGTGAATGAAAACAATTATTGTTATTATGTATGTTTTCATGTGGCTTATGAAAGTGTTCATGCTGTATGGGCATAGGTGAAATCCTTCGTGTTTTGTTCACAAAAAACTTATTTTCCTGAGGAATTTGTTGAGGAATGGAGTGAACAAGCTACTTCCTAAAGTTTTCAGGGCAAACATTCAATATCAGAACAAGACCAAAGACTTTGCTGCTCCTTTGGAAGGAATAAGTATAGGTCCTCAGGTTACCACCTCATCTGAAAAGGTGATTAATAGGGATATTGCCTCTCTATTGACTGAAGTGATACTTTAATGTACTTTGCTTTGTTCCTAAGCTGAGCTCACAAGGAAGCATGAGATCATTTCTGTCCCCACTCCTAGCTCTGTTTATTTGCTTTTCTGGATCCTGGTACCTTTTGACGGGCTCCACCTTGGAAATTTCCCATGAGACTGTTATTTTTAAAATTGGGTCACTTTTGTGTTCTAATTTTAAAATATGTGAAGAATTTAAATTCCTTTATTCTTCTTACTATTTTTGGACCCTTCTGCCTTCTGTACTTTATGAGTATCCATTACGATTTCTTGTTAGCTGATTCCTCATTGCTGTGCTTTCCTGTGAGGTGAGCAAGAATTTAAAGTAAATTCCCAATCAATATACGTGAAATACATGGATATTTGACCCCGAATTTTACAACTTCTAAGCCAACATCGAGAGAATGTTGATACAGTGCTTTAATAGTGTCCAGAGCCCCTTGAAAGTTGGTAGGACATGTTTAAGAAGAAAGTCATTGTTTTTGTGTATAATGAGATATCGACGATGATAGAGTGAATATATTTCCTAAAGCAAGCCATTTGTTTCCAATTTTGGAATTCCTTTCATCAAAATAGTTTTCTTCTCAACAAGGTATATTTTTCTGTGTAGAAAAATGAACAAGGGCCTGTTGAAAACTACACTCACTGTGCTAAAAAACTGTCTGAGAAATCAAATTTTCATTCAGGATAAACTTGCTTATTGAGTCACAGAATCACCTAGTATTTTATCAAGGTCCAAAGAGGAAATCTCAGAACTGTGATTGGCACTGTGATCTTTGACACTGAAACACACAGATTCAATACTTACCTGTGCCAGAGGCTCAGATTCAACAATTAACCTTCAGAGTTTGGGAAAGCCTAACAAGTCACCCTCCTTGGTTTGAATAACACTCAGGAAAAAGAAAAAACCTGTTATCCTTTCCATGGAAGCAGTTCTAATTCTTCAAGTTAAACAGAGAAAAATAAAATCATGTAATTGGAACGCCAAGGCCACCCCCAGCTTCTCTGCTGAGCATTGCTTTTATCTGTATATTTTCACATTTCTTGAGTTCTAGCATTTCAAGAGTACAATGTTCATACTTTTAAAATGTTTGGACCTTGATGAAATAAATAGAAATAATATGTAATGTGGTAGAGTAGGGCAGATAGTTCATAATTTGCTTACAATGATTTAAATCTATATTTTTGTTGCCACAGTCACACTACAATTTTAACATGCTACCTCTTCCAACAAGTGGTTTGGACTGATGCTTCTTTTTCCTTAACTGTGATTTTTGTACACCAGTTGTATAACATCTTTTGATGTAGTTTCTCTTTTGTAGACACACTGGGGTCTACTAAGTGGTTCAGTATAACTATCCAGTCTGAGAGGATGACCTTTCACCCTCAACCCCAAAAAGAGCACTCTGGAAGAGGTACCATAATCTGGATTTAAGGCTTCTTACCAACATGTGGAGAGCTTGTTTCCTGCCTCCTGCACAAACAGTGATAGGAAAGTCAAGCTTCCACAAGGATTTAGCATTTACCCACTTGGTCTTAAGTAAATTCACGCTAGAGAGAAGACAAACCCTTATCCTACGCCTGTATCACTAGGTTGGGATGCCAGCACATGGAGCCACAGAAACAATTTCAGGCACCTGTTAGAAGGCTGAAAGGGAGAATGAGATTAGGACTGAATAGAGTTAGCATAGTAACTCCCACGGCAGGCCTGTCACTCATTCATTCACCTGTAAGGCCAGATGAAATGCTGAGTTCTAACTTACAGCAACAGGTAGATCTCTTCTCATTAATTAAATGAATGAAAAAGCGGCACCAGCAGTTGAAGGGACTTTAAAAGCAATGAATGGAGTGCTTCATTAAAAGCTAGATTTGGCTAGGAGACGTATCCCCAAATAAAATAATATGGTAGAGTGTTGCAAAGATGATAGAGAATAGCAATTCCTGCTATAATACAAGATCAATTTAACATTTTCTCACAGAAAGTAAACAAAGGAAAGTTTGACTAATATTAGCATTGGTTTATTTTTGAGGGTCTTATGTTTTGTTTTCCCATCCAAACTAAAGTGGAAGTGTAGATTCTATATGCTCTAGCTTGTCCCTCATAACGTTGGTTAAAAGTGTTGATAGTACTTCCATGTAGGCTTCAGAGAAAATTCAGCCCTGCTTTTCCTAAGAGTTATGTGCTATGGATTAAGTGAGTAAACTTGGCCTTCTTGAGCTGGGTGAGGTGGCACATGCATGCAGCCCAAGAACTCTGGGAGGCTCAGGCAAGAAAATCACAAGGCTAAGCCCCACCTGGCCAACTTAGCAAGACCTTATCTCAAAATAAAAATAAAGGGTTGGAAATATGGCTCAGTGCACTGGCTCGGGGTTCACTCCCCTGTGCTGTGAAAACAAGCAAAGAAAAACCTGTGGACTTCTCTACTCTTACGATGCTATATGTAAGGAAGCATGGTGGAGTTCCCATCGATGCTAGTGATCCTTGCAGGTCCCCTGATAAGTCCTGAATAACATGAATAACATCGCTCTCCAGTGTCCCTAAACTACCATTGTTAAGTCTATCTTTAAAGACCTTGGAATTCAATAAACAACTTCAAAGATCATGAGAAATAGAATTTGTTATGCTGCAATTCAATTCTGGGAATCTATATAATAACATATTTATTTCTGAACAGGAAATTTAATAATAACTACTTTTATTAAGTACTAACATATGGCAGGCACCTACTATGAAGTGTTCATGTTATTTATACCTAATCTCAGTGATAAAGCTGACAGTTGATGTTATTATCACTATTTTACAGATGAGGCAAAATTGAAATCCAGAGATGGTGAGTAATGGACCCAAAGTCTTACAGCAGATTCCTAAGTAGCAATGACAGAATTTAACATTAGGTCCACCTGATCTTAAATATTTTTTGCTTCTCTTTTTCACCATAGTTTTAACATTACAGCAAGTTGGTTCAGGTTCTTCCTAGATTAGTATCTGAACAGAAGGAACCATGAATATTGTTAGTATAATGTCCTATACTGTCTCAACACAATTCATTCCTCTTTTCACCCTTCCCTTTCCTCTTTTTATCTCTTTCTTTACCAGATTACAGATGACCAAAGAAAATAACAGAATGTGAAGTAAAGCTCTGGTTTACACAAGAAGGGAGAAATTAAGAGTGTGTGGTCTGCTGGAAGAATTTGGAGAAGATTCTCCAAGACTTAAAAAAATCTTTACCTGACTGAGTAGAATTTGAATTATTATGATTATTACTGTACATTTATATCTTATTCCTGAAAAACTAGACTATACAGCAAAAGTTTTGAAAATTCATTAACGACAAGAAGAATGTTACACCAAATGCAAAATTTACATTTGCAATGCTTAATGTAAAGCCAATTATGACATTAAAGTTAAAATTAATTTAGTCTTAAGTCATTCAGATAATTGGATAAATATAATTTGTATATAATCAGTTTAATTAGCATGTTTTTATATATCAGTTTTTAAGGAAGAAAAAAATGTTTTCTGTCCATGTGGGCCTGAGTGGCAAAATAAAATTTCACTTCTGATAAATATTTATTTATTGCTTTTAGAAATGACTGACAGTGTCATCTTCAGGCTTTGTGGCTGTCAGCTGAAAGAATTTTGTAGTCACTTGAACCTGAATCCCGAGCTCTCTCATCTTCCTGTTGCCTCAAAACACTTGGCTTTTCTTGACTTTTTCAGTTGTTCTCCTCACCTGTTTGTTATACTTGTTATGTTGTCTTAGTGTGCTTTAGCTATAACTCACATTAACTACTTTGAGAGTATAACAAAGTAAAAATGGAACAGATGCTGATAGAATTTGTGCTCCTGCAGGATACTCGAGCTTTAAATGTCCCTGGTGTGGCCAGGTTTCCAATGGTAGCTAAGGAACTGCACAAGATTTTAATCAGCCCCAGAATGGATGACTGAATTTATTTACCTCATTTATTGAATTTCTTATGCATTGGTATAGTCATGTAAATGAACAAGTATTGGAGAATGGAATGGAATACATTCTGGATAGATCTACTTGTAGCTACTCTTACTTAAAATGGCCTATGGACGGAGAACAGTATGGCTCAGTGGTAGAGCATGTGCTTACCATGAGAGAGCCCTGGGTTCAATCTCCAGCACCAAGTACATTAAAAATAAATGAATAGGTCAATTGAGCCCAAGTTCAGAGAAACAATTTGAGATTATTCCAAAATAGAGTTTGAAAGATTAATAATAATAATAATGCAAATTTCAAATGTAGTAGTCTCCCAACTGAGCAAAAGAGACAGTGGAAGCATGGTTGTCAGGGCCGGGTAAGTCCAGTTTCTTTGACAACCACCTAGTGAATCTTTGCCATGTCAGGAGTTCAGCTGATAGCAGCTTCATTAGAACCATCCTTTCAGAGTTCATTGTGGGTTTATTTGATCTTGCAGGGCCCATCTGGACATCCACAGAGCAATCTTCCTATATGCAAATGAGAATTCTTCTTTTGTGTTTGTGGGCTGGAACAGAATGGGCCACCATGAGCATGGGAAATGGAGAAACTTTGGCTAAGGTGCATAATAAGCAGGTGCTAGACAGCAGGGAGGAGGTCAGATACTGCTTGAAAAGTCCCAGTGAAGTATAATCATTTATGAGCCTAATAAGAAGCTGTGACTTCAGAGGTTCCTACTCTAAAAATTGTCTATAGGCCCCTGTTAGAAGATGTCAGAGGCTGCTCTTCAAACATACATGTGAACTAAAGCAGAATTACAGTCACTCAGATCAGTAGTGTCTATAAAAGACTAAGCAAACTGCAATGTATGCCATTAGATATTTTTAACTGAAAACAGAATTTTAAACAGAATATCAATAAAGAAATTGAAAACATCACTTCTCACTTCTTCTAAATGTGAGTTTAGCTCGAACATCCATACATATATTGCTTTATGTATCACACATCACTTGTTCATTTTGGAACCAGAGATTGAGGCGTATGAATCTGGGGACAACCAGGGAAAATTTGTTAAGATTAAATCACACTGGACCCATGAATCACTCTTCTGTGTATCTCTGTTCTATTTTTTTCAGTGGTAGGAGTTTTAAGAGGTCCTTTATTTTGACTACTAAATGAATTTGCTATAAGTGGCTGTGGGATTTGAGAAAAGTAGCCACTAACAGTTGAACACTTATAGAACAAACAATGCTCAGTTTTCCAGAGTCTGTGGTTTTGGCCATGAGTAAAGCTGTGTTTGAATTTACATCACCTGACATGTTTCTGAAAGCATGTGTCATTAGAAAATACCGCCGGTAGAGAAGGGAAATAACATATTTTTGTGAAATGTTAACATAAAATTAGGCCCAGTGAGTGGTAACGTTTGCTACTCACTGGGAATGTATTTTGCTTCCTAACTTGTCTGTGACTTGGGTGGTTTTTGAATTTAGGAAGTTAGAATTCAGATGCGATGGACTTGATTTTTCCTGTGTCCTATTCTGAATCCTTATCTTGCCACATACAGAGCCAGGTATATTGTTGGGAGCAAACACTGCTCATCAAATTAAACATACTCACAAACTAATGACAGGGAATGGGAAGATATACTCACATTTTTAAGAAGTCTGTTACAGTTTGGATCTAGAAGATTCCCCCAAAGGCCCACTAATTAAATGCTTGATCCCAAGACTGTGATGCTATTAGGATATGATAGAATCCTTGAGTGGGGCCTCATGGAAGGAAGTTAGGTCATTGGTATGGCTTAAAAGTGATCTTAGGAAGCCTGTTTCTTCTTCTCTTTATTTTCCTTTCCTGGCCATAACCAGCTTCTTATACTATGAGCTTCCACCATGATGTGCTGCCTTATCACAGGCTCAGAAGTAATGGTCTGATTGACCATGGATTAAACCTTCCAAAGCTATAAGCTAAAATAAACTCCTTGTCATATTAGGATGAGTCTTTCAGGTACTTTGTTATAGTAACAGAAACCTAACTAACACCATCTATAAAAATTATACTTCTCTGTAATGTTTGCCTAGCCATCATAGAAGAGTAGAAAGATAAAAATAAAAACAATTTAAAATATAATACACAGGTTTTTTGCACATTGGGGAAGTGTAATTGACAGTACTCTGTGATTTATCTTTCTGAAATGAACACTTATTTTTCACATCAAATTAAGTTAAACAACATTTTTTGGGGGGAAGGATAAAATTATATGTGTCACTGTAGGACTCAAACTTTTTCTTTTACTTGTTCCAAAAGATTGATAGTTGTCCTGCCGACCTTTGAATTCAAAAAGGTATTTTCATGGCTTTGGAGCTTTTGTTTGCCTCATTAGAAATCCCTTTTAAGATGGTGAATTAATTTGGTGGAATTAGGTTAACAAGTCATATCTGAAGTATGCCAGTTTACATTGTGGTTTGTGGTGAGTTTATGGAGGTTTTGTGAGAAAACTCAAAGTGCTGAGAGCAAACCTTCCTCAGACCATAGTGCCTTTATGTACTAAGCACAGAATATCCTTTTGTGGTCAGGAGTGATGCGGCTTTAGATAATAAATATCTGTATAGAGATTTCCTGAGGTAGACTGGAAAGCAATCATTGACACTTTAAGTAGTTGATTTCACAGCTTTCCACGAGGGAATTGGAAGACTTTTAAAAAAATATATTGAAGACACATCATTTTGTAATCATCTTCTAATAGACAATAATGATCTAATCCCCTATTAGTTCTAAATACACCCCTTTGGGTACATGGGGCAGGAAATTCTGCATATCAGCTTCTGTATACATTTTGCATTTTACTTTTCTACTGTCTGCTGCATTTCCAACTTTTGGACAGGGAAAATCCAAACTTATGGCTCCCTAGTTATCACAAAAAGTCTTGTTAGGAGTTTGTGATGGAAACACAGGCACACACACACACACACACACACACACACACACACACACACACACTGCCCCAGAACCCTGCAGCATGCTCACATTAACTGTGCAAACTGTTTCTCATTAATGTGTAATCAAGAAGCAGGCAGAACTCTGACTTTGAAAAATAAAATAAGAAACCAGTTGCTTTTCCCTGGACGCCGTTTCCTATTAGCTTGCTCTCCCCAACCCCCATCCCCAACCTGTTGTTCTAACTTAGTTTCCCAAAGAATAAATTCCCTTTTGGTCCCAGAACCAGTAACAAATGTGGAGAGGTGGGTTTTTGGTAATGAGTTAAAATATTCCAAAAGCTTAAGGCTTGGATAGCAGTTGACCTTTAAGTCATGTTGTAGCAGAAAAGTTAATTCACTTTGCACATGTTGTGGAGCAACAGGTGGTATAGATGACCAGGAGGCCTGCGTACATTCCTCCGTTTCGCAGCTCCTGGCCCCTGGTATTCTGGGATTTACACTACCTCCCCCAGGCCCTGACTGACAAGCTAATCGGTGTGCTGGGAAGCACTGTGCTATTGATTCCACGGTAACAGAACACCACCCTGTCAATGAAACTGCAATGAAATGCTTCAGCAACGCAGAAAAGGAGGCATTCGATTGTTGAGAAACTGGAAGAAATTTGCTTGTAGGTACTGCGGCAGAAATGAAAAGGCTCACAGGAGCAGGCCCTTGAAAAGCCAGGTTATTAAAAAGCCACAAAGCTGGAGTCTGGCTGGGTAGAGAAAAATAGTTATGGCTCGGTTGGGCGTATCTAAAAGGCAAAGTGGGGGGGGGTACAGCTTTCAAAATTGCATTAATCCCTCGAGTACTTAATTTCTTTTCTTTTATGGCAGCTTGTAGTATAGCAACAAGTATTTGAGCAGTTAATAATTTTAAACAGTTTAGCTTACCTTAGGCAATGTATCTTTCGCCTTAATTAAAATTTTATTTAGTAGGAAAAATATTAAAATGACACTAGGATCTATCCTCCATGATGGGAAGAATATGATGATATGAATATTTTATTATACAAACTATTATTAAGCAGCTGCTGATGTATTCTGTCTTGAGCTACACTTCAGTTGTTTGAAACAGCCACTGTTTCTCAATAATGTCTTGAAAGCCTCCTTCTGAAATATTTGAAAGTACCACGTTAATTAGAAACAGAGGCCCAACATGGGTCATATTTCTCATAGATTGAGTGGAGACCCATAAACTAGGTCTATGTATGGCTAATTTATCAAAAAGAATAGCCTTTTAACATAAATGGTATTCTCATAACCCCAACTGTTCATCACAAGTCACCAAAAAACATTGTTCTTAGTTATCTTGGTTAAATATTTTTATACTGAGAAAAATAAATCACTCCTTGTACAGTCACCAAAACTGAAGAAGAAATAGAGAAGCTAGAACTGACATTTGTGACCTTAATAACCTATTTTCTTACCTGTTATGTAGTTGTATGCCTGTGTGTGTGTTTGTGTGTGTGTGTATGCAGAAGTTTTTCTGGAGGTGTTTAAACAATGGAGTCTTATCAGTCTGTGGAATTTCAGTGATAAAACAAATCTTCAAAAATTACTTCCAATTTAAAATCAGACAGAAAATAACCATCAATTTTCATCCATATTTCTGTCATTCTTCTCTGCCTCTAGTGCTGGATCACTGTGGCATTAAGTAGTCTTTTAAACTTCCTAGATTAATTTTAATTTTCATTGTATGTTAGGACACTCTTGTCACCTCCCTCCCTGCTGAACCCAATAAGTGATTGGATACTGGCTGTTTGGTAAGAAGAAGGAAAGCTTGGAACATGGGTTACTGAAGATTAAGTTGTACTTGGGATCTTCCTCCTCAGTCTATGTCATCATTGTTCTGTAGAGTTGGCTATGCTGAGCCACCTAAATAACTAGTGCACACATGCTTTGGTGAGTGAGGAATCACAGGAAGAATAGGGCTAGGACACAAGTATGTGTGTGTTGATGAGAGGGAACAGGGCACAAAGGAGAAGGAACACTTAACTTGGATTGAGATAAAGTTGATTTGAGTGCCAATTCTGCTACTAATTGATAGGTACCTTGGGAGATGTACTTACCCTCAAAGAGATCCAGCTGTTTGATCTATAAAATGGGGGAACACATCCCTTATACTGCATGAATTTTATGGTCTCTATCTTGACCTGAGATGTGATAAATTAACATCCAGCCAGAGCAAAGGGAATATTCAGGGGAGCCAAGAATCAAGTACATAGGGCTGAAGTCCATAGAGAGGAACCAAGGCTGTTTTGCGGTGAGAGAAGGCTACATGGGAAGGTATCTGGTAAGAATATGGGGGACTTTCAGATTTCAGGTGAAAAACAATTTGTGGTGAGCTTGAGAGAGAAGGTCAAGCAAGGAACTGAGTCAAGCAGGGATAGCTACTGTGGTAGACAGTCTGAACTGATGCTTATCTGCACTAGAACCATGAGTAGGTGGGGGGATTAAGAGATATTTAAGAGATACCATTGACAGCACTTGGTACTAAATTGGATATAAGATTATAAAGAACATGTCCTTTCCATGATACCCTGCAACATACATGCAACTCACTGGAGTTAATTTATGTTACACCGTTCTCTAGAGAAAACCTGGCAGCAATGGACAAGTGAGCTACTGTCTAGGTTACTTTCTCACTGCTGAGACAAAATACCCTACATTCACATGTGAAAGGAGGAAAAGTTTATTTTAGCTCACAGTTAATAGAGGCTTCAGCCCATAGTTGGCTGGCTCCAAGGTAAGGTGTCATGGCAGAGGGGAATCATAGAAGAGAAACAGTCCATGGCAGGGTAGGCAGAAAGCAGTAGACTTTCTCCTTCTTTCCCTTTTTATTCCATCCAGGCTAAAAGCCTATTGGTTGGTGCCACCCATACCTAGAGTGAGTTTTCCCTCTTCAGTAAGTCTATCCTCCACACCCAGAGCTATGTTAAACCAACCAGTGGACTAATCCAGTATCACACACCAATAACTCATTATCACATACCCATGATCCAGTCACCTCCAAACCCTCACATATTGAACCTGAGACTTTGAGGGGACATCTAGATATAAGCCATAATAGTTGTTTTCTCCCTTGCATGCTTAAGAAAGGTACTTTCTGGTAGGCAGTAGTATCACTTGTATTCCCTCACGCATAAGAACATATATTCCTATCCAACCAAGATAAATCAACGATGCTATCAAAAGAAATTCCCCTCTACCCTAATGTGTGTGTCTATACTTTCACATCTTAATTATTATTAGTACTTAAATAGTACCCAGTCCACTTTACAACAGGTCACATTTAGCCATTTTGGCTACCTAAATAAACTTCTGTGGCCTTGTCTATGGTAAGATCCAAAGTTGAGAGTTTGACCAAGTATGAATGAGTGGTAAAGCTAAGATCAAGAGCACATTTTGAAACTTTCTTTTAGGAGAGAAAATGCCAGAGAATTTTGAAAAGTGTGTGCAGATTTTGGGAAACTTATTTCCCTATTGCAACATGAAATTCATTGATTATTTCAGTACTTTTAAAGGCTTTTCAACTTGATAGTTTCCAACATATAAAGAGGCCTTGTGCTAAATTAATTTATTTCCCCAAGCATTCAAAACTACCTGAATCTCAATTCTAATTTGTTATTACATCCAAATGCCATTCACACTTTGTTCATTTAAAAAGAAACTCCATTTTAAAAAGTGACTCTATTTTCCAGGCACTTACAAACTTATTACCAACCTTCTCCCCCAACCCCTCCAAGTTTACTTACTTGTTAGTAAATTGGATTACTTTCATCAGTTAAAAGAGCTATAGGCTCTGGCATAAAGCTAACCATTGTCATATATACTTGCTTTGCATTGCAAAAATTACGAGGTTTCCAGCAAAAGTTAGTAAAAATGGAGAAGTATTAATTTAGATGATACATTTCTTACATTTGCTTACAGGGCTTGAAATCTAAATTTGAGTCATCCACCTCTGAGAATGTTAGCATTTTAAAATATTCAGAAAATGTCGGGATGTTGTAGAGCAGCAGCAATTTGGTGAGGTGAGGAATGTTAATATTTCCTTTTCAATCTAGCAACTGCTTACTGGGCACTTAAATGATCAATATACTGGATCTATTAAGATGACCCAATCCTGATTCAGAGAATTTTACATTTTACTGTGCTTTAAAAAGTGAGGTAAGAATGTGCTTATATGAATAATTGCCAGTTGAAAATATGCCAACTTCATTCAGCATGGAAAAATCAACTTTGGCATTGAATCCAAGTTAGTTAGTGCATACAAATATGGTTTTATATATATTTTAAATGACTTTCTCAAGCCTATTACAGCCAAGTCATGATTTTCTGTATGACTGGAAAACAGGGAATGAATGCTAATTAGTATGCATCGCAAACATATACTAATTCTCAAAAGAACTTTGTGGCCAGCTGTTTCAACATTTTTCCCTGTCAAAAGTTTTGCAGAGTCTACAGATTTCTGATCTCTACCTTTATCTACCTGAAGGATTGCTAATAAAGCTGTGACCTTGGTTAACAATGTGGAAGGCAACACAGGATTGAGGGAAATAAAGATTTACCTGATAATTATTCCCTGACTAATAATGACACATAGAGGTATTGGCTGCGAAAGACATGAAGTCTGTTTGCGAAATGTGCATGTATGTATTGGCGATTCTGCTCCGCTTCAGGGATTAATTCCATACTCCAGGTCTCATGCCATCTTCTACCAGCACCAAACAAAAAATAAATGATCCAGTTTGTATGGTTATAAAGTTTTGCCATTGTGATCTTCCCTGTCCCTTTTGCTATAATTACCACTTTCTTAGTTTCCTAAAACACACCTGTCTTCTCTATAGTCTTTGAGAGATTTGAATATTTATGTGTGTTTTTTCTCTTCTCTTTCTGGATTGATTATGTTCTTACTGACCATTAGCGGATGACATCTCAAGCCACTGCAAATCCACAGCCTAGTGTCCATCAAGACTCTCTTCCAGCCAGAAATACAAAGAAATGGAGCCACCTTAACAAAAAGGAAGAAGGAGAGAAAGAAGGAGATGGAGACTGAGCGAGGTGGTAGGGAATCTTAGGATGAGGGCCTGAGACAGGGATAGGAAAGAGGGCAGGAATGAGATGATAAGAAGGCCTCCTTCTGAGTGCCTTTCGCTTGCTACCACTCATAATTGCTTACACGGGAGACCTCTTCCGAGCATCTATTTCATTTTCCTATCTCTGGTTATTCTTTTCTGTAATCACAAACTTTCTGCTTCTATGAGAGTTTCTAATGCGGGTTTGGTTTTGTTTGTTGAGCACTCCTATCCTCAGTGCAGACTCAGTTTTGATTTGAGTCCACAGACATGGACTTGCACCACTAAATCTCAAATCTGAAACACAAGATAACTAAATCCACTGTGGCCATTGTGCTGGGGTCCTGTGCGTCACAGATACATCTGCTGGAGAGGCCTTCCACGTGGTAGAGGGGCTGCTGACTGAACATCCTCCATCACATAGTCCCGACTCTCCCCTATGTGCTGGATCTAAATTACAGCCAGGCCCTTGGACCTGTGGCTTTTCCCTTATGCATTCAACCAGCCACAGACTAAAAATACTCCAGGGGGGAAAAAAACTCTGTCTGAAATGAGCATGCACAACTTCTTTCCTTGTCCTTTCCTCCTAAACAGTAACTATAACTATTTATATAGCACTTCCATTTTATTAGGTTTTATGAGTACTGTAGATGACAGAGTATAGGGAGGGAGTGGGTGGGTTATATGTAAATACTATGCCATTTTATGTAAGGGACTTGCACATGTGTGGGGTTTGCTATTCACAGGTGCTCCTGGAACCAAACTTCCACAGGTATCGAGGAAAGACTGCATTATATCTACCCAAAGTGGAATTTACCATTCTTGTATCGTCACCTGTTAACCAGGGAATCTTGTCCACCTTTCCCACTTCTAAAAACAGAAAAGCAAAATAAACAAGGGAACACCATAATTCGTTTCATTCCCACCTTCAACAGCTCAGTTATTTGTATCCCATCTTGGTCCATAATGCCTTGTTGTTAGTTAATCATTACACCCCTTGCTCCTTGTAAAATGTCAGACAAACTTATCTTTTTGCCTCTTTTCGTAGAATTACCTACCTCGTGTTTGTTTTTTTCATTTTCTGCATCACTAGATTTACCTCCCAACTGCCTTGTCTTATTCCCATTTTGTCCGTTTAAGTCATTTGTTCAAATCGTCAGCTAAACATTCTGTTACCACTTTGACATGGGACACTTAGGAATTTACCTCCAGGCTCCGTGGCATTAAATTCACCTTCCTTCCTCTGGCTTCCATGTTATTCTCCTTTGCTTGACCTTCAGATCACACTACTGTGAGCTGGTTTCTTTTGCCTGGAGTCCTGGGCTCCTTACATACCTTCACCTCTGCAAGTGTCTGGGTTTTACTATGTCAAATCCTTTGCGTAAGACTATTTTCCCTAGAGAAAATGTTCCCTACCATGAAGAGCCTTAAATTTATGGTATTAATTAAAAAGTTGTAGCTTTTAGTAAAATTCCTAACTTTGTCTTCCTTGCTTAAAGGACAGCAACAGCTACACTTAACTGACTGCCTGACACATACCTTGTTTCAAAAGGCTGCATTCTACCTCTTCCCTCCAGAAGTCCATGATGTTGTTGATGTCTCTGAAATCAGCCACATCATCAACATTCCCTGCTTGGAAGCAACAGGTCTTTCATGATGATGTGTGAGAAGCTAAAGGAGGGTGGAATTTAAACAGACCAGAAACCTTGAAATATCCCAGCAAGGTGCCCAAGGCCCTGCATTAAATCAACTTGTCTATAAACAATGGAGAAAAGTGACGATATTCATTTAGGGATGGAAATTAATTTTAATGTATTTAAAACCACATTCAAAAACAATTAGTGGCCACTAATGGTGAAATGCTAACTGGACTATTTCTTCTTTATTACAAACCATTTGAAATTTCATTCCAACAGGGCCAAGGGGACCTTAGCTTACTGTAAGCTTTAGATTAGCTCTGATATCAGAGCCAGCATGACCCATGGCAGCTGGTAATGCAACACATGCCTATCATTTGCTGTTGACAGCATTAATAAAAACCTAATTTGAGGAAATTATGAAAAACCTACTCATTATGCAATCTGGTTTATGTTTTGGCATGTGGCAGTCATTGGCTTGATAGCTGAGAAACCTTCATTTCCAGGACTTTATGGCCTATGATTCAATTGCAGACTCAGCTAGAGCCCCTCACCTCTGCCATGTGTTTGATCTTCTAATTGCCTCAAGACATACACAGGTTTGCTTTATGATGCTGTAGGCCTCAGCCTAAGCTGTGGTGTGATGTACACTGAGATCTAGCGTTGCAGTCAGAAATAGGTACTTGGCTATTCCAAGAAACTTAATTCTGACCTGTCTATCAAGAGCATTCAGTCAAAATCTCACCCCCCCCACACACCTTAACTTGTTCCATATGGCCTCTTTGGACTTTCGAGTGGTTCTACTGTAGTAGAAAATTTCCTCAGGTCTAGGAGAACAATTCCCATTAGTCTTTAGCAAACACAAAGAGCAAGTGCAGAGTGACCTGTGCAGGATTACAGTTACCATTCAACTTGACGATGGCTAGTAAATAACATTGAAAACATTGTAATTGTTTTAATTAAAAGAGACTTTCCTACAAATGGTATCCTATTAAATTGATCAAGATAGAAAAATGTAGGCTGGAAATGGTTAGGAAAATCTTAAAGTAGTCTAGCTCTAAACTTTGCTTCTCCTCTTTCTTGCTGTCTTCTAAAATATGATACTTTGAATAAAAGAAACTTGTGGATTAGGAAAGAAGAACCAGGTCTTCCCAATGGCCTTGGGCTGATGTCATAGAAGGAGCCAGATAAAGAGTGATGCCAAGGTGGTCTTAAACTGGTCAAATAAGATTGTTCTGGAACAGATTCTCTTTTTGTTTTATTCCTTATCGTTTTATGATTTTTCAGGAGGTACATCAGAACAAGTCCTCCTTCTCCCTCCCCCCTCTTTCTCCTTTTTCTTCCTTCTTCCCAACCTTTTCATCTCCTTCTTTCTTTCTCTTAGTATCTGATTCTAGTCATTCTTTCTCTGTCACATACACTTACTTTTATTTCAATTAGAACATTTTTTAGTTTCAAAGCGGTGAAGATAGGCAGAATAATTTGCTGAATTCAGCATCAGAATTCTTGTCCAATCAGGAATTTCAGGGAAAGCTGAAAAGTGGAGCTGGGATCTCTTTGCCTTGGCACAGGACCCTGTCTCTTTTATGGTGGTCTGGTTGCACACGAGGGAAAAAAAGCATTTCTGCTCCTCCAGTCTGTAAGTTCTACCATGAGGTATTTCTTCATTTGACTCAAGGCTCTGTTCCTTCTAAAATCAGACAGGATGGGGTGATCCTTTGGGGAGGGTGATTTTTTGAAAACTTTATTTCTTTCTTGTAATTGAATATTTATTAGAGTTGAGACAGCTGAGATTATCTCAGTAGACTCTCACTTCTTTAAAACTTCAGATTTATTTAGGCAAAATTTTCATATATAAAACATATTCACTTTAAATACATGCTTTGATATATTGTAATCAATAGAAATGAGATGCATAACATTTTACACACACATACACACACACACACTCGTGCACTTCCTGTATCCCTCATCCACCTTCTTAGAATTTGCTGTAAGTCGTATTAGATACCAACTGCTCTCTCTATCTGGTATCTTTGACTCAGATTATGGCCAAATGATCCAGCCACACCATTGTGTTTACCAGTAGTTCATCCTCTTTTATTGCTGAGTACTCTTCCATTGAATGGTAGAAAGACAATCTGTCCATTTGTTCACCTGTTGATGTATATTTGTTTTTTTAAACCTATCCTAAGTACAGCTAACCGAAGGATTCATGTACTGCCCTTGTGTGCACATATGTTTTCATTTTTCTTGGATAAGTACCTAGGAGTGGACTGAAGGGTTATACAGTAAGTGCATGTTTAACTATTTAAAATAATGTCATCTATTTTTCCAAATGTGTTTTACAGTTTTCACATTTGTTCCATTTGTTCCTTGGAAACACGAGCTATTGTCAGTCTTTTATATTTTTAATCATTCTAATTTGAGAGTAATAATACCTTAGAATGGTCTTAATTTATATTTGAATAAAATTCTACTGATATAATTCTACTGAAGGTGAACATCTTTTCATGTGTTTTTGTGTTATCTGTTCAAATCTTTTGTCTGCTTTTAAATTCTGCTATCATTTACTGAGTCATACTAAGTTTTTTTTTAAATATGAAATTTGGACACGTTTTCTGTTTTGTATATATGCATGACTAATGTTCTCTCCAAGTAGTTGCACAAAGCTTCATCATTATTTTCAAAAATTTATCATTTCATTTCAATTATTTATTTCTTCACATATATGTTGTAGTGATTTTAAGTTTGTAAGAACATTACTTTGAAACTTAAGAAATGATTATGTGTATCAATTATTCTGAGAGAAGCTATGCAGGTTTATGTTATTTTCCACTTGTCATACTAGATGCTTTTCCGTGTACTCTATTATTCCTTTAAGTTTTAAGTTTCTAATGTAGTCACAAATATTTTTACTATCTTTAAATATTTTCCACTGTATCATCTAGCTACCGTGTTGGAAAGTTGTTCATTTTTAAAATGCTTAGTGCATTATTTGGAACATTTAAGTCACTTTGCAGTAATAACTCCCAAATCATAATGTGTTAACATAATGAACACATATTTATTCTTTACATAAAGGCTCTGCAGCTCCAGGCACTTCCTTGGGGAAGGTGTCCTCATGTTTCAGCTCAGCGATGGAGTGGCCTCTGCCGTGGGGACACTAAAACCAACAAGTGCTACCTTGGCCAGAGAGAGAGGACTTAGCAAATTGAGCACTCATAAGTGAAATATTTGGGTATAAAAACAGATGAATCACTTCTGCTCATGTTCCCTGGACAGCACTAGTCCCTTGGGCATCACTATCTTCAAGGGAGGTAGGAAGTTATGCACCCAGATGAAGAGAATACGGTATCTCTAAACACTGGTCAGATTCCCAATTGTTGACTCAACAACTCTCTATTAGGTATAAGAATATTTCATTTTGGGAGGGGGAAGTCATGGCAGGTAGGTGTTCAAATTATCTTCAAATGGTGGTATTGTCCATTTAAAAAATAATGTAGGTTGGGTCAGGTATGATGACATGCCTGTAATTTCAACTACTGAGGAAGCTGAGGCAGGGGATCCCAAGGTGAAGGCTAACCTGGGCAGCTTCCTGAGACCTTGTCTTAAAAATAAATAAATAGATTTAGCTCACTGGCGTCAGCATCCGCCTGGCAAGTGCAAGGTCCTGAGTTTGATCCCTGGTTCTGCAAAAAAATAAATAAATAATAAATTAAAAAAAATAGATAAACGGCCAAGGTTGTAGGTCAGTGGTAAGGCCTTTGCCTACTGTGAGTAAGGCTCTGGGTTCAATTCCCAGTAGAAAAAAGGAGAGTGGGATTGCTGAAAACTTTCAAAATACAGTAATTTAAATTAATTACAATGGCTAGAGACATTCTGACCTTATACTTGAACTCAAGGAACACACTTCAAACCAATATATGTGAACTCTGCTATGATTTAACACAGAAAACCAGAAATTGAAAGAAGCTTCAAAATAGAATAAGCATAACTCATACTAAAAAAACTGAATTTTACAAATGACTTTTAAAAATCTATTGTAATAATCTCCTGATTTTTTCATTGTTTAGCAGTGTTAATGAATTATATTAGTATAATATTTATATTAAATCATCCTTAAATTTAGACTGAATAATCTTTAATTATTTTGTCTTTTAATATGATGATGTGCTTGATTTAATAGGGTTTCATATAATCATGTTTTATTGATATGTACTGGTAATTGGTGTATATCTCAAATTTTCTCTTTATTATTGTCTTTGTTAGGTTTCAAGGTATCCATTTCCTATATTTAAAAAACAAAACAAGAGGCTTTCTATTCTTCTCAGACTCAGAAATAGCTTAAAAAGCCTGGGCGGGGGATAAATACATTTATAAAATCATCTAAGGATTAAACTTGGGGTTTAATCACTGCAATTTTGTCATTTTTGCACTGACCTTTGTGTGTTCAGCAACATACACATGTGGCCTTCTTGATCATATTTTGGTGATTTAGTGTACTCAGAAAACTTTTTAAATTTATATATTTTCAATGTATAAAAATTATACTATTTTGTACTTTTTAAAAAACTTTTTTGTATTGATTTGATATTCGTTTATATATTTTTTCCTCAGAATTGATTCTTATATTTATCGATCATTTCTTGTTATTGATACATTTTCTTAGCTTTATTATACTTTTTCTTCTGCTTTTTTGTCTTCACTTTGTTGTTCTAAAGTCGGATTTAACTGCATTTCTTTACTCTTTAGTAATAGGAGAGTTTTACCTCTATGTATTTTCTTCTGCATATATCTTTGGCTACAATCATTACTTGACATTATGTAATAATCTTATGTGTCTTATTTTCTAGACAGTCTAATTTTCTTTTCTTTTCTTTGAGATACCTTAGTGGATAGGACAAATATGTTTTTTAGTCATGTGTTTCTTATGACATAATACTTTGATATTAATACCTCATTTAATTGTGTCAGTCAGAAAATATAACATTCCTGGTTTCTAAAACTGAAATTTTCTTGGAAGTCTAATATTTGCAGTTATTATAAATCAATAATTCCCAAATTTTAGGATATACAAGTATCCCTGGCAGTGCTCTCTGAAAGGCATATGTTCAGTCTCTTTCTATAATGCAGTAGTGGTAGAGAATCTAATTTTTCACCAGTACTCAAGTGCTCCTAGCATAAATACTCTCTAAGAAATGTAACCAGAAATGGTGGTGGGAACCTTGAATAAAATCTATATCCTCCATTTGTAAGGACAAAATTATATATTCCAAAGTAGGTTTTCATTAAATTATTTAAATCCTTGGCAATAACTTTAGACATTTTAAGAATAATTTGATTGAATATGGGAAATTAGGCATTTGCAAAAATATGGGAGGCATCGAAGGAGTGGGGCCCTAGCTAACGTTTGCTAGAAGGTACTAAAATGGACAATGGAAAGAATCTACTCTTCCTGACACCACTTCTGGTGCTGCCTCTCAAAACTCAGGAAACTGGAGAGAAAGGACACTAGCAGAGTGCTGCCTTCAAAGGTCAGTTTCCAGGTACCTTTGCAAATAGAAGCAGCTGCAAAGGAGTTGGACACATGATGGGTGTTGTGTCACCTTTCTGCCTTCCAAATTCTATGTAAGTACACCTGTGACAGACAGAACTAATTCACAAAGGAGTTGCAAAGGAGTCTAGAGGTCAGCACCTTTAGCTATCCAGTTGATACACTACAAGGATATTGTGATAGAATTTTAAAGCCTCAATGTGAGGCAGAAGCAACTTCTATTAGGGATTTTGTAGTGCTCATGAATGGAAAAGAAAGGTTCCATGAGGAGCCTAGAAACAGAAGTCTATGCTATATTCTATAGAAGGTTTATGATGGAGAAAGATAAGTTCAAGATGGTTTCATGTATTGACCATGCATGACCATAATACTGGGACTGTAATTGGACAAAATACAGAGGTCAAAGAGCTGTGGTGTGTGTGTGTGTGTGTGTGTGTGTGTGTGTGTGTGTGTGATTTAAATGGTTAAAAATTGAGGCAAGTCATAAATATTATTTTATAAATTTTGAGCTCAAGTTAATATAGAACTGTTAGAATGTAATGGAGTTTCTGAACTTAGCAGAAAGAATAAAATAACTGTAAAAATTGAGAGAGAAGCCATCTAGATGTTAAATATATATATAACTATATTCTATATTGAAGATATTAAAATAAGTATAAAGGATAATGTAAATTAGAGGCATTATTTTAAGTTAAAAATTGCTCATTGTGTTGGGATGTAGAAGACAAAGATTGAAGCTTTTATTCCATTTTTATGTAATACGTGCATGAACAAATAGTTTAAACTTTCTTGAATTAGATTTCTCTACAAATAAAATGTACAAGTTAGCTATTGCTGCATAACAAAACACACCCCAAGGCTCATTGGCTTGAAATAGTAAGCATTTAGTACTTCGCATGAGTCTTCAGGTCAGCTAGATGGGTTTTTTTTGGATAAGGTTGTGGTTCCTCCTGTGTCACATTCACTTGTGCTTTGGGAAGGCATCTCTGCTGATTTGGTTTGGCTCTCTTTCAGGTTTTAGAGTTGGCTGGCTACAAACTAAACTAGGATGGCTGTGTTTAGGACAACTGAGATCTCTTCTACGTAGTCTCTAATAAGACTTGAGCCTGTTTACTTGGCAAAGAAAAGCTTCAAGGGGAAGAGCAGAAGTGCACAAAGACTGTGGAGGACCAGGCTTGGGTCTGGAGCCCAGTCACGTTCTGTCTATTTGCGTTATAAAACCAGCTGAGATTCAACCAAGGAAATGAACAACTTGGAAGAAGAGATAAGAAAACTACAAATGGTTGTAGCTATTTTTGAATGAAGAAATTATATACAGACAATTATTATTTTTTTCCTTGGTGCTACTATTAATAAATTTTATATCTTGAATTTTATTTATGTTTACAAAAACTATACTTTAAGACATATTTATTATTGAAGAAATATGCTTAAATGTAAAATAGAGTATATATTCATCTGTAGCCTGATTATGACCTGAGGTGATTCTGTATTGAGAGTTTAGCTAAAACTGACTTAAACACATTTTCTTGAAATTATATCTCTTCTTGAAATTTCCATGAAATTAGGTTATTTTCATTCTGCTGCTTATCCTATCCGATCTCCCTGCTTTCCTCATTAAGTGTAGGGTTTCTGGAATATACAGACATTACGGAGGGCTTGGGAGGTGGTCAAGGATAATATGAAAACTGACTTCACAGCATCCCACACAAAACTTGACTTAAAACGTTAGGTGTATTTATTTATCAGTAAAGCTTCTCTGGCCCTGCTTGGTCCTGGCCCCAGAATCCCCAGCTTGCTTGACCCTTCCACCCTCTCTGGGGTCCTTTCTCATCTTAATCCTTTCTATGGTGCTACTAATCCCAAGTATTCTTGATTTGTTTTCCATGTAAACCAGTTTGGCCAATGCTCTGTTTTCTGTCTCCTTCCTAATATGACTTCAGGGAGAATTTACCCTTTTAGCACAAAGCATATCAATAAAGTATTTTGCTTTGACTATAAAGGAAGGAGGGATTGATTTTAGAAAGAAGTATGTGATATTAGTCTTTAGAGAAAGAAAAGTGGTGGAGTCATTACAGCTTTGAAAACATATAAAAATCCTCACCACATGCATGCATTCAGCACATATTTTGTGAACATCTACCATCTTTTAGACACTGTCCTCAGTTCTAGAAGTGTATTCTTAACTTTGTGAAGCTCACCTGATAATGCTGTTGTTTTTTCTAAAGGTGTTGGGAGAATAAAATATTGCTCTCAATGCACAGCATATAGAAAGACTTTTCTCAAAATCTTTAAATGTTATTTTTAAAAATTAAAGTGTATATAGCAATTTCCATGGGATATAATGGTAGTGTAACCTAAAATCAAGGTTAAAGAAAAACAGTGATGAATGTGTAACCAAGCTTTCAGGGGAAAATGTGATTAATTAATTAATCAACCAAACACGTATTCATAATTTCACCTTTACTATTGAGCAGTAAACTTCTAGAGATCAAGATGAATCAAGAAGATCCTATTTCGCACTTCCTTGGATCTCAGTTACCTCCCTTTTATACAGGGAGGATAGGACATTTCTGTAGGAAGAAATAAGAAAACTTTTAAAAGCTAAAGGCCAAATTACAACTACAATTCCAATGGCCATATCGATAGAGAGAAGTCTCTGTTGGTCACAACGTACAAAAGAAGCTTTGCAGAGGAAATGGGTCTTCATTCACCTGAGTAGTGTCATTCCAGTCTACCCCAAACTGAACTTAAATTGAATCAATTTGTGAATAAATAAGCTGAACTACATTTGTGTCTCAAAATTAGACTGGCTATTCATAAATCACATAAAATTAACTATTTTCTTTCTTTTCATGGCATATACTGGTCTCTCATTTCTTTGTCACTTCTCAGTGCTGCTATCTCTACGTGCACAAGAGAAAACATCTAATTCCTACCCCTGATGCAGAGTATAGGAAGTTAATAAAAATCTGCAAACTCCCGCCTGGGAGACAGTCTAACCTTCAAGAAGGCAAGAGGCTGGGGGTGGTAGTGGAATTCAATAGCCCATTCAGTGTTGAAAGGGGAACACTAAGGCTACTCTTTGGGTAAATTCATGCCAGATTTGGCCTGCAGCTCTCCCTGGGCAGTTCCCAGATGGGAGCAGGCTTTTGGCCTGTGGTGAAGAAGCTCGGAATAATGCTTCTTTGAATTAGTTTCAAAATAGTTCTGCAATGCAGACTGACAACTTCTGATACCAAATCACAAGAAGAACACATAATAGCATTCTGTTAAAGTAAGCATAGTACTACTAGAAGATATGGTTATTAATATAAATTAAAAAGCATGAAAAGAAACCAGAATAAACTGGCATCAGATGTCAAGCCTAGTAGTAAGACAGAGATTTTATCAAGCCAAATATGTTAAAAAATATAATAGTTCAACCTTATCCATGGGGCATACTTTCCAAGATCTTCAATAGATGCATGAAACCACAGATAATACTGGATCCTATATATATTTTTTCTTGCACATACATAAAATTTAATTTATAAATTAGGCACAAGACAAGATTAAGAACAACTAATACAAAAAAATATAACAATTGCAACAATGAAGGGTAGTAAAATTTGTGTGTGGCCTCTGAAAATATCTTCTTGTGCTACATTCACCCTTCTTCTTGTGATGATGGATGAAAAACAGTGTCTTTGTGATGAGCTTAATGAGGTAGGCACTGTGAAATAGCATTTGGCTGCTGGGTAAGACTTTCTTGAACACAAGCACTGTGGCACTATGACAGCAGATCTAATAACCAAAATGTCTACTAAGTACCTAATGGGAGGGTAACATATATAGTATGAATATCCTGGGCACAGGAATGGTTTTTCTTCTGGGCAAAGCTGTGCTGGGCACAGCAAGATTTCATTGTGTTACTGAGAACTGTGCATAATTGAAAAGTTGGGAAATGTTTATTTAATATTTTGAGGAGGATTCTGTGATAAAAGATAAGTAAATCGTTGGTATATAACTTGTACTTACATATAACTTTCCTAAACCAACTATGAAGCAATATAGCATGTTTGAAGTCACAATAAAGTAGATTCCTGCAAATGTACCTATAATACTTTGTGTGGGATATAAAGTAGACATTGAGATTATTGAATATATCTTTAAAATAGATAATTATATGTATATATCATGTACTGAATGATGTTTTGAAATATATATAAGTACATAAGTATATATGTATATATAAAGATATATATATATATATATATATATATACTTTCTGAGATGGTTAAAACTAGCTAATTAACAAATATTATCTCACTTAGATATCAATATCTCAATTATATCTGCTACATTAGTATCCAGTCATCCCATTTTTCAGGAATACAATATATTGTTATCCATTATAGTCACCACATTGTGTAACTTATTTGTCTAATTGTACTTCATATCTTTTGGCTAACATTTTCCTATTGTTTTGTACCCATCAACAACCCAGCCTTTTATAAGTACCATTGTGCTCTCTATGAGATCAAATTCTATTAGATTCCACATGGATGAAATCATGTTGTACACATCTTACTGTGTGCCAGCTTTTTCCCTCTAGATATAGTGTTCTCTACTTCTGGATGTAAATTTCAAGATTATAATTATTTTGTCACAAATCAGGATAGTAGCATGTATCAATTATAATTTTTTTTTTTTTTGGTACTGGGGATTGAACTCAGGACCTTCCACTTGCAAGGCAGGTGGCAGAACCACTGAGCTAAATCCCCAGCCCAGTTACAATTTTTATTGAGGCACACATTTCTATCCAGTGCTACTATGAATATATATGGGAACAAGACAGTTATATAGTTGAGTTATCTACTTAATGCATCAGGATCTACCTCTCAACTTGGCTTCTTTGTGAGGAATTGGTCATCAGGGGGTAATGAATTTGTAGGAATAATTGAAAATGTTGCCAAGCTGTGTTTTAAAGCCACATTCATAAGGAGCATATGCTAGTCTAGTGTGTGCCTCACTCCTGCCCTGTACTTCAGTGTGTGTCCAAATGTCCCTTAAAAATGGTTTTGACCATTGCTAACTCGGCGTTATTCTGATCAGGCTGCCATAACAAAGGACCACAGTTGGGATAGCTAAAAAGATCAAGATGCTGACTGAACTGTTTTATTCTGAGCCTACCCTGTGTCTCCTCATGGTCTTCCCCATGTGTGTGTGTGTCTATATAATAATCTCTTACCTTTTACAAAGACATTGGTCACATTGGACAAGGGCCACCCTAATGACCTCATTTTAATTTAATCACCTTTATAAAAACACCATCTTAAAGACAGCCAAATCCTGAGCTACTGGGGCTTAGGTTTTCAGCATAGGAGTTTGGACAGCATACAATTTAGCTTATAATGCCTCTCTTTTTTGTCTTTGCTTTATTCTTCTTCACACATCTTCTTCATACACTTACTACTGTCACTTGACATGCATATATGTTGGCTTAATCACTGGGTATCAATTTCCTCTATTAAAATAGAACCTCCCTGAGAGTAAGGCTCTCTGGACTGTGGAGTTAAGGTAACTGTTCTTCAGAGAGCCTGTGCCTGCCTTGCTATGGATAGTCCAATATTTGTTGAATGAATGGCTTTGGATTGATTTGTGCTTCAATGGGGAACCATGGGTTTAAACAAACAAGGAATGTCAGCAAAGGCAGGTATTTGTGAAGGTCATGAGACATATTCCTTTTTTCTGGTTTCTGTTTAGATTTCCTCCCAAAGGCTCATGAAGATGAGGTGGGGCTTTCTTTTTCAGAGGTAGTTGAATCTGTCAAGTGTGATGTTGGTGTAAAGGGTGTGTGATTACTAAACCATTACATGTGACTGACTAGATTGGCACTGCCCTAATCTCAGTGCTCTGAATAAGATAAAAAGGGACAGGTTCCCCAGTCGGACCCCCACCCAACCAGAAGGCAACCCATCACCAAGCAGACCCACTACCTACATCCGCAGGAGCACAGGGATAACAGGAAGCCAGCAGCTGCCCCACTTAGCTACAAGAAAGCTGATTCTATGAAAAATCACAAGAGACCTGCTGTACCTGCTGCCACCCTGCTTCTCCTACCACCACCCTGTTTATCAGCCAGCCCAAGGCCCATCACCCATCGGACTCTAAAACTTTTCAACCTCTCCATCAGTGCCCCTCTCCTACCTAAACTCCCCCATGTCAACTACATGTACCCTCCTCTCAGTGCCAATGGCCTTTTCTCCCCTGGCCCATCTGCACCTCTTCATCAGTTGCTTGAACTTTGCCTGCCTCAGTGGTCTCAATCATGCCTCAGTCTGCCCTTACAAAGATGCTGTTAAGCCTTCTTGTTACCTTTGCTACCTTGTGTGCGCTATTTTGTTTCTGCTCTGCAATGCCTTGGAGTTGGTCAATTAGGGACTATAACTTCTACGAACTGTAAGCCAAGTAAACCCTTTCCCTTTTGACTTTGGGTGTGGTATTTTGTTTCAGCAAGGAGAGAAAAGTAATGAGAGAAAAGTAACTAACACATCTTATCATCATTAAATACTTATTTTAAAATAAAGAACCTACACAAACTTCAAGTAAAGTTTCACAGTCTGTGGTAAAAATGTAGCTGTAAACTTACCAGATGAGCTTTTTAAAATGCAGTGTCCTTACTAGAAAAAAGAATGAACTGAAAGAAGGGAGGAAGGAAGGAGGGAGAGGAAGGAAGGAAGAAAGGAAGGAAGGGAGGGAGGGAGAGAGGGAAAGGAAGGAAGTAGAGAGGAAGGGAAGTGAAGGAGGGATGGGTGGGAGAAAGCCTGAAATCATTTCAAATATTGCTTGTCCTAGAACTTCAATATTTGGGTACTACTGTACTAGATCTACCTTTCTGGGCAGGTAATTATATTTTTTAAGGCTTTTCTTATAGTAATTTTTGTTTGCCATGTGAGAATTAATTTTATTTCCCATTTTATGTACAAAACTACAGAAAAGACAAGAGGAAAACCAAAACCAAAAAACCTCAAAGCATGCAGGAAACATAAAGATATATACACACGTATCTTCTGTAAATCTGTAGTTCTTTCTTGTTTTGCATGATGATTTCAGAATGAAAAGGCTGTCCATCTATTGCCCGGAAGCTGGTGGCTGACCTGAAGGAGTATTGTGGACTTTTAGTGCAGCATGAGACATTCCATGCCTGAGTTCACCATGGATTTCCTCTCTGCAAATAATGTTCAAACTTAACGTGTGCCATATCCATTCAGACTGCTGTTCTCACTGCGTTAGGGTCTGATCCAGCAGATGCTCAGATAGGACCAAAATCTTGCATTTCTTACAGCTTCCCAGCTTATGCTTATATTTTCTAGGAACTTTAATTTAAAAACTCCTGCATTGGAATGATGGCAAGTGGCTATTTTTCCAGTACTGGGGCTTTTATGAAGAAAGATTGTCAAAGGCTAAGGTTATTCTATTCATGAGCAGGAAGGTTAAGGTAGAAGGTAAGTCATAAATCCAATAAGCCTCTGGTGGGCCAAGCTATTCCTGTAGCTGATTTCATGGAGGAAAAGAGGGCAACTAGACAGGCATTTCACCTACAAATAATGTATCATAACTAATTTGTCTTAGGATAAATTCTTTACCTTTAAATTAGCTCAAATTGCACTTGACTGTCAGACAGTTTGAATAGTAAAGAAGTATTTAGAGTAATAGAGCAGAAACTGTCTCTCTTCCACCCGCCCGACCTGATGCAAATTCATGCTTTGAGTGTCTTGCTAGGGAAGTTCTGGGGATGGAGCCCAGGCACTTGACAATGCTGGGCAAGCTCTCTGCCCCTGAGCCACATCCCCAGCCTGCTTTCTTGTTTCTTTAAAAGAGTTTGAGTTTTTACTGCATGTTCTGCAAACTGGAAAACTAACATCTGCCTCTGGTGAATCCATTTGTTTTCTCTAGCCGCAGATGTTGTGATGATGTCCGAATTTTCATAGCCCCACTAGCTGTATATGAGATCAGAAGAACCTTGACCAGGGGTGTGATTCAGGGCCGTCACCTTTGGGGATTTGGCCTTCCGAGACCAGGGAGTGAGCTAAACAGTGTGTTCATATGGGCTTTGTCTTCTGTGAACTTTGAAAAATTGTAGATACTTTTGTGGTGTTTGGTACAAAATATGCTCACCACTTCCCCTAAATAGTAGAAGATTTGGGTTCCATCTGGGTAAAATTCTGCTCCTTCATAAGCAAACAAAAAATTATTTTTAAACTAAATTTAAAAAGGAAAATTATAATACCTTTCAATTTAAAGAGTATCTTTAATTTTATGGATGGTAACAAAACAGAAATTGGACATGCTTTCATTGGAAGGCATTTTACTGCTACAATTTATCTTTAACAGATCTATTTAGTATCTATTGAAAGATCAACTTAATGAAGAGATTTGTGTCTCTTAGCTTTTAACTTAATAATTCAAGGCTAGTACCGAATTCACAGATCAAAGACTTAAGCCTTAATGGGTCACTTGCTTTTACATTTTAGAGGCTGCTGAATCATTTGAGGGTAGTTATATTGTTGCTGTTCATATAAATTTTATGACTATTTTCTGTGATGTTTATTAAAATGCACATTTTGAAGCAGCCTTCATGAGCTCCCAGTTTGTCTGGGCTTCAAATGATACTGGCACTGACAGCAGCTAATATATAGTTAACTACACCCAACCTCATTCTCATCTGTAAATACACACATAAAGAGTGGTACCTTGTTCCTATTACTATCTGTCTCCCTTTTAAATCCATCAGTTGCATCAAGCTTCATGTCTGTAAGATGCTGGGGGGCTTTATGAGTGCTGTCTAAAGAAATAGAAAACTGGAAGGTATTCAGGAATTGTGATTTTGATAAATCAGGCTAAATATGTTCCCCTTCCCAATTATTTGCTGAATCAGGACAAATGCATGCATGCTTTATATTGCTTTCAATATTTGAACCACAGCACCCAATTATAAACTATTGAGGAGCTAGTGATAAAAATTTTGAAATAATGTCTATACCTTTAATAAAATCAGACCGTATGGTATTACTGATGTTAAAAAGTAAATGGTTTTATGAATAGAGTGGAGACTACAGTTGATTTAACAATCACATAGCTAAGTTTTTCATTTGGTTGTCATGTCTGGTTGATGCATTATCATCCAACTCTTTTGGGTGTAAGAATCGTTATCAGTCCCACATATGGGTAAAAATAACCTTGTTGATCCATGTATATATTGCTAATTTTCCCTTGATATATATTCTTAATTTTTTACTTTAAGATAAGGGCCTTGAATTTTAGCCAGATTTTAGGCTGTCAGAGAAAAATAAAAGAACATGTTTCCAGCCTTCTTTGAAGCTTAGTTTGGCCATGTGGCAAGTTTCTAGCTAGGGAGCCGAGAGTAGAAGTGATGTAGGCGACTCCCAAAAAGGACTTTCAAAGCACAGACACTGTATTTTTCCTTATTCTTTTTCTACCCTCTGGATAAAACAAATACAGCATAGTTAAAAGCGGAGCAGGCATCCCGGATGATGAGATGACTTTTAGAGTGAAAGTCACACACAATAAAGCAAGAAGCCCGGACAGCTGTGTTCTTCTGCATTTTGTGGAATGGGACCACCAGTAACCACTGATTTGCCTAAAATGGGAAAGAGTAATTTCTTATGTTCCTCATTGCCACTTGAAATTACCATTGTGCACATTATAACCTAGTCTTTCTCTGTCTTTTCTTTTTTTTCTTTCTTTCTTTTCCTTCCTTCCTTCCTTCCTTCCTTCCTTCCTTCCTTCCTTCCTTCCTTCCTTCCTTCGTTTTCTGGTACTAGGGATGGAGTGCCAGGGCCTTTACACTTAATTACATCCCCAACACCCTCTCTCTTTTTTGTGACAGGGTCTCACTAAGGTGGTGAGTCATGCAGACTGGGCTCAAACTTGCAATTCTCCTGGCTCAGCCTCCACCCTTAATGCTGGGATTATGACATGCTCTTAAAACGCAGCAATAAGGAAATAGACAATCCAGTTAAAAAAAACAATCCCAAGATCTTAACGGACATGTCACCAAAAATGATACGCAGATGGAAAATAAGTATATGTAATGATTATTTGCATCTTATGTTTTCAGGGAGATGCAGTTGAAAACGAGGTATCATGATATATCTATGGGAATGGCTAAAATCCATAATACTAAAAACACCAAGTATTTACAGTCTGTGGAGCCACAGGAACTCCTATTCATTGTTTGAGAAATAAAATACCTACAGCCACTTTGAAAGACAACTCGGCAGTTCCTTTTAAATTAAAAATCCTTCTATGCCATAGGTGAATAGATTAAGTGTCAGGCAATGGAATACTATGCAGCCCTCAAAAGAAATGAGCTATTATGCTACTGAGGCAGATTACTAAGATTAAATGTATATTACTAAGTAAAGCAATCTGAAAAGGCCTATGTGTTGTGGTGCTGGCTGTAGGAAATTCTGTAAAGGGTGAATCTGAGGGGATAGGAACAAGATCAGGGGGTGGCAGAGGCTGGGGGATGGAGGAGGAGATAACTGGAACACAGTGGATTCTTAACATAGTGGAATTACTCTGTATGATATCATAGTGGTGGGTAAAGGCCATCGAGTATTTGTCCAAACCTACAGACTATAGAAGCCTGACAGTGAACCCTGATGTATGTTGACCATCTGTGCTGTGGTCCATTCTGATGTGCCAGTGGAAGTTCCGCAGTTGTAGAAAATGCTCCACTTTGCTGGGGAATACTGATAATTGAGGAAGCTGCGTATATGTGTGGACCGGGGACAGAGGGTCACCTGCTTTTTAATTTTGCTGTGAATGCAAAAGTGCTCTTAAAATGAAGTATTTCATTTAAAAAGCAGCCATTTTAGAGGATAGCCTAAAAATGCATGTGCAACTGTGACATAATTTTAGGTCATCTCGAATCATGGGGCCTCAGAAGAGTAACATGAAATAAAATAATGAAAAAACAACTATTAGTTGGCTTATGAACCTGTGGGTTTTTTCACTTACCCAAACTTATTGTAGAGACAATATAAGTAGGAAGATGCAAGAAACAAAAACAAAATAAAACCAAACCAAAATAAAAGAAAGAAAGGGGGTTAGGGGGAGAAAGTCAGTTAAGTGGAATTTAAGTTGTCAGGCTATAGTGTAGAACTCCATTACCATATCTTCTTTTTTTTAATAGTATTCTCTGAAAAGCACTAGATGTAATAAAGTCAATTTAAAATTTGTTCTACCAATCTTTTGCATCTGTAATTTTCCCATTAAACGTAAATGCCCGTGAGGCAAGCTATTTGCATTACATTGCATTTGCAGTCTTTAAAACAAACTATAAATCCCCTCCTTGTTTCATGTGATTGATGCTGTGTGTATAAATACCACCATAAACCTCAAAGGGGGCTAACAGTGACAGTAAATTAAAGTTTTCAAGTCTGGCAGCATCTCAGCACTCCAGCCCTTGATCTTAAGCAGCGTTGTTAACCCCCGCCTTATTGCCCTCCTGAACCTCCTTTTTTCCCTTCTTTCCAGCTCTGCCCCCCATTCTGATTTCCTTGGGAAACACCTTCCTGGCTATACAAGTCACACCAGGGCAGGAATAGGCAGTTAATTAAATTGAGGCAGCAACTGCTTGCTGGAGAGCTGAAGGCCCTGACTTGCAGCCCTCCACTATTTGAAATCAGGAATCTTGGGGCCCCTTCCGTCTGTAAACAATGGGCAGCTACAGAGATACTGATTAACTGGCCCAAACCCCATGATTAGTTGCTCTCATGGGGATTGTCTTCTCTGAGACCCTCCCATCAGGAGTAGAAGGAGTGACCAGTAGGCCAGAGATGCGGGGGCAGAAGAGGACAGAAAAATGCCAGCTATATTTTTCAATTCCCAGTTATTAAAAGACTTCTCCACTCTTACTAGTTTGCTCCCCATTTTAACACTGCATAAGAGATAAAATTATTTTTTGTTAAAACTTAAAGGAAGACAAAGGGAATTCTTTTTCTATATAAGAAGGTTTACTTGATGGTGAACAAACAAATGTCTCTCTGGAACCTCAGAAGGCCCTGTAGTCCATTAATCAATGGGTATAACTGGCAGATTCTTTCTTGTCTCTGTCTTTTAGCAGTGGGATTGGATTTGGAGAAAACTCAAAACAGTGATCACGGAGAAGTCATAAACATCAACTCTTCAAGTCTGTTAGCCTCCCATCTTCATGTGAAGTGATTCTCTGCTGAACATGCAACTAAATTCCTTGACAGACCTCATGTGATTACTCCCCATGTAATGCTAAGGCTAATTGATTCAGGGTGTATTGGGGGTATTCATTGTTGTCTCCAGTGCTTCTCATAATCTTTTTTGTATTTTTTCCCAGAGTAAGAGGAAAATAACTGTAAAATCTCATGTGGATTTTTTTCTAGCTATGTGTTTCATATGTGACTTCAAAATAGGAATGTAAATTAATAGACTCTCACAGCTCATATATGCAAAATTCTTGTGGGAATGGCAAATCTTCAAGGATGGGTAAATTATTCCTCCAGAAGGGAAAGGAAAGACACAGAGGAAAAGCAATTGGTAGTGGGGGAGGGAAGAGAGAGGAAGAGAGGTGAAGGCAATGAGAGAATGAAGCTAATTAATTAATTTAGGCTATTAATCTAGAAGAAATGTCCTTTGACGATCTCAGAATCAGTGGTATATCCCAAGTGAGTATTGACAGAAACATTGAAATATATTTGGAAAACAATACTTACATGATTTTTAAATTTCTTCTAGGGTGATTTAACAATGTATGTAGAAGAATACAAGAAATACAACACACAGAGGAAAATCTGCCCAAGACAGATTTCTTGAAACATTCCTTTCTTCCAAATGACAAAGCTGTTCAGGTGTGGAACCTGTTCATTCTGTTTCCTGGATGTCTGGTTCAGTGGCACCAGAATTCTTAGGGTAGCTTGTGGCAATCCATGAGTTCTTCTTCTCATGATTCTGCTTTCGCATCCATGTTGTAACAAAACTGAAAACTTGTGATGACTTGTTCAAAGATACATAATGTTTTCATTTCTTCAAAGGACTCTTGGGTGATATTTAAAAGTAAGGAAAAGAATGATGCAGAAATGCAAAGAAATAGCTATTTTTGCATCTCCTTAACACACCTGTCACCCTGTTTCAGGATTTGACATTCTTTGACCTCTACAAAAATCCCACAAGACAACCTCATTTTTTTGCTATCAATAAATGGGGGAAATAATGTCTAAGAAAATTGTTCAAGGTCTTCTCACCCCACAAATAAATGGCAATGTTTTCTGGCCTTAACTTTTTGTTCTTGAAAATTTGCGATGGAGCATGACCATAAGTACAAGACATGAAATCCTTACAGGAGGTCCTTAAGGACATGACAGACACCAGGATCCAATGAACACCCAGCTCTAGTCTTTTTAAAAGGTGTACAAGCGTTACAGAAGAGTTTGCAGTCTGGCCTGAAGTGTTGGTCAACTTGTCATTGCTTCATGTTTCTCCTGTGAGGGACATATCAAACAAGGAACCCAAACTGTGCCTGTGTGTGTGTGTATGCGTGCACACATGCGTGCACACACACACACACACACACACACACATACATTGACCATAAAATGAAATAATGGGAGACTAAGAGAAAAAGGCGTGTTTTGGAATTTGCAGAATTTGGTGCAAGGATTAGAAACAGGGAAATCTAAAGGTAATACCTTAAAGCACACAAAGGTTATTTTCAAGACCATATGAGAGCCCTTCATAAAATTAGGCATTGCCTATCCACCCCTACCTCTCTCTAACTTAAAGGTCCCCAACACAAATATACCACCAAAATTCTCCACTTAAGAACTCTTCCCCTTTTGATTTTCTTTCTCACCTTATACCTCAAATCTTAATTAGAAGAATTTAATGTCTTAAAGGCTAATGGTGAAAGTCATTTCCATCTGTACTTAACTGTCCTCATAGTGCTGTTTAATTTGACTAGCAATAAAAGGATGTAGTAAGCAGTAAGTAATAGGGGGTATGACTACACTGGGAAGATCCATGTACATTTGTCCATTGTCTCTGAGGATTGGACCTCATGGTCATGGACCTGAAGACATGTAAACTGTGAGTGAATCTTAGATGGCTTGTTGGTCCTCTTAAATGTTAATCATGAGCACTAAGAATTTATCTTCTAACAAATCAACTAGTATCCTTTAATCCTTTGATGACTGCTTCACTTGTACACTGAAAAAGTGATCATCTTTAAAAAGAATACAAAGTAGAATGAGGTATAGAGTACCCATTCTTAAAGAAAATGTAGTCTACTGCTATCTATTATGAAATGAAATATAGTAAGTGAATCAGATGAGGTACAAAATGTGATGTGAATTCTGAAATGAGACAGATGTACTACAAACATGTGCTAGTAAAGAAAATGACCTGAGAAAGACATAAAGAAAACAGAAATAATGAAAGAAAGAAAGGAAGGAAGGAAGGAAAGAAGAAAAAGAAAGGAAGAAAGAAAGAAAGAAAAAAAGAAAGAAAGAAAGAAAGATGATTTCTACTACCAACATCAGAGAACCATATCCCTTCTCAAGAGGTAACTGACTAATGGAAGATTGAGGTCCTTGAATTCAGATTTAATCTGATATAGGAAGACTGGCTATAGAGATAAGACTGAAAGGTGAAAACACTCACAGGAAAACATAATCAACAATTACAAAGGTCGGATGGTTGGCTTCTCACTCCAAGAGGAGTTCTGAGTATGGTGTTAGGAAATTAACATTGATTTTAGCCATATTAATTTTTTATACTGCAGGTCCTTGCTGAGGCTACCATGTATCAACGTGTGGAGGACCCACAGAACAGGGCAGAGAGGGACTGAAAGTGCTACCCAGAGGGACAGTTGTGTCCAGCAACTCAGACAAAGGCCATCCATGGATTGGAGTCCAAGAGGTGATATCTTGGGATATAAAGGAGTAAATGAAGGGTGGGAGGTAGTAAATGGATTGACATGGACTCAAAGGCATGGTTCCTAACATAGATGTGAGGGGAGCCAGGAGGTGGCTTTTCAAGCCAAGGTTTTGCCACCCACTGGAAGGAAGGCCACAATGAACACTGGTAGCTTTGTGAGGCTTGCAGGCCAAATGGGGACTGTGGCAAAGCCACAAGTGGGTGTGCTCTGTCTAGTGGGGCAGTCACAAAAGCCAGGCCTTTTGTTTGCAGAGAAGAATGGAAATCTGCTATTCCCAGGTCTGACTTTTCAAGGAAAAACATACAAGTATATTTTTTTATTTGAACAATCTTAATTAAAAAAATGTTTTAATGCCACTAATTCACTTTTTGTTATCAGTGCATTACAAAGAAGGGGGGAGAATAGGAACACAGGGGATGGCGTATTCTAATCTTCCTTTGTGACATAGTAAGTTCTAGTTTGGTTAATTTGCTTTTATTTGAATTTATTCACTTGGACTGGCAGTGTAAAGTGATGATGATAATGCCTTGTTGGTAATGTGGGAAACAAACCAGAATTTCCTAGTTTTCCACTTTGAGAGATTTGCAGTTATTTGATCTATTTCATCATTAATTTTTCTCAGCTAGGAAGACATATTACATACAGAAAATAGACAATTCCGAATTGTGTACACAGAATACATTTGCAGCACTGATTCTACCATGACTCTGAATTTTTGTTTTTTTCTTTTTTGAAGTTGTGAATATATATGTGTGTGTGTATAGATTGCTTATGTTTTTAAAATTATTGCTATTATATTAAAGGTGGTAAAACAACCCCTCTGATTTATTTTTTCCTTTTATGCAAAACCAAGAAAAGGTTGCTAACCAAATTACAAGTCAGGAATTTTGATATCTGTCATAATCAAACTGTATCGATGACACAGACTATAGAAGACCATGCTGAAATCCATACGGGGGGAACCAGTTGCAGTGGACTTATTAAGTGGCCAGATATCATAGGACAGCACACCATCAGCATTCTGCAAGGGCAGCCTCTCCACTGACCAGTGCCAATGCTAAGTGCATCTTCTTTTGATAGCATAAAAACTCTCATCCTGGTCTGGTCATTAGTGATTTTTCAGGAGTTAATTGATTGTGAGGGGTTAACTGGAAGCGAGAAGAAGAACAAGGTATAACTTCTTGCTATCTACCAGGGAAGCAGGAATAATCATAATGATGGCTTGCTGCATTAAGGTATGTGCACCAAGTATCCATTTCAGTCCAAACAGATCACAAACATAACCCTCCTCTTCAATCACCCTATTAATTTGGAAATGCTTAGACCTAACATTCAGCATAGGAAACTACAGACCCTGCCAATTAGAATAAGCCACCCTGTCCTACGAGGGTTACCACAGTACTGTTTCATTTAACCAATAATGATAATTTAACTTTGAAATAACCTTGTCATTGTAAAAAGAATTAAAATTATAACTCTTCCACAGTCTTGGTGTGCAGCTTCCTGTAGACTATCGTGTGCCAAACTTGAAGTAATAATCCTCTGTCGCCCCATATCCCCAGGTCTTGGATAAAAATGAAATGTACATTTCATAAGAAGATCCCAGTGAGCAGTAATAAGAAAAAGCATTCAATCATAGTCAATTGGCTAAAGCTGTGGGTGCAGGCTCAAGCTACTGTCTTCTTTTAGAAGGACAGAAATAAAAAGATTAAATAAAAATATTTCTCAGCACCCTATCAGATCCAGCTGACTAGGGAAATGGACGGAGTTGTGTTTATAATAATGTAAATATAATTGTCAATGGTTAATTTAGAGTTAATATATGCATATCAATCAGCTCAGCTATAATAAAGACTCCAGTTAGTATAATTTATATTCTTTTAAGTCTAGCCTAAGGTCATATCAAAATATATACCTGATGCCATTGCTCCCTGACTCTTCCATCAGAAATGGGTAAAGGAAGTACTTTTTTCCCATTAAACGTATGAAAATTCTGGTGACATTGGGTCTTTGCAGTGTCAGGATTTTGATTTTCAGAGTTGTCCATAAAATTGAAAACAAACTGTCCAAAGTATATTTTGACTTTTAAAAAATCAAGAAAATAATTTGTCTTTGTAAGTTTGATAGACATTTGAATTCATTTTTGTTGTGCTTGTTGGAAAACATTTCGATAACAGGGAATTATATCATGCTAAATATAAGTAAGTCTTATTCCCCCAAATAATACACAATATCCATAATGGTCAAACATTTTCACATTGCCATTTTTAAATCTGCAGAAAAGTAAGAAGACATCTTTCAGAATTCAGAAGTTAAAGACAGTCTAAATTGCCCAAGCTGATGTGTTTTTTGTGCAAATCTAGAGCAAAGCTTTTTCCCCCTTTTATCTAGTAAAAAATCTTTACCGTGCCCCGTCACATATTATTAGCACATTTACTGCTGCTCTGAAAGAGTGAGAAAGTTTCATTCATTCTGACTCACCGTGAAAGGAATACTACTCAAAGTTCATTATAAGCAGGTGCCACTGACTACACTGGATAAAAATTCAATGGCACCATGAAAGTCCAACATTAAAAAAATATGCTTTGAAATAATAGTTGTTTAGAGAGACCTCAATGGATTCTAGTGCTCAGGAACCTTCTCCTGGGTTGTGAACAATCAAAGATTTATTTGAGCTCTCTGCTCACTGGGAAATGAAGACCCAGAAGCTCATTATCATGTCTATTAAAAAGCAGAAACTGGGGTACATCTAAGAAAAGATGTATTACTTTTTAAACCGCACTGCAAACTGCAGACCAATAGGGACTTGAACTATATAAAAATACTCTCAGAAGTGGGGGAGGGGGAGTGGGAAGGAGGTGGGAGTGGAGATTCAGTCTCCCAAACAGCAGGGAAATACATGCCACCAAGTTCCATTGTTGTCATGGTTTTGGCAAGGTGGCTTTGTCTGTTCCTCTTGAAACAGGATTTTCAAAGTCAGACTTTTGGTTTAATCTGGGGACAGGATGTGACTTCTCAAAGAACTTAAGGGACCATGCTGTAGGGGAGGTGAGGGAGGTTCAGTGAGCAGTGACCAGTTAAATTCTAGTTAACCCCAATTATAAACCTTCACCTTTGCTAATTAGATTAATTAGTCAGCAGGCAATATACTCATAAAGTGTACTAGAGCCAATATTGTGCCACAATATCACAAGATAAAAATCATTATGGAGGCATGGCTCATTTCTTAAGAGTAGATCTATAACCAATTTCTGCAAAGCTAGAACAAAGTTGAATTTAACCATAAAGTTGGAAGAGCCATTAATTATAATATTTGCTTCACAACCCCCCAGAATATGCCCTGTAAGCAAATTCTATCTCAGTGAAAAGCTTTCCAAACTCAGGGTTTAATAAAATGTTAATTAAAGTCAATGGAAAAGTCATGTTCAGAGAAAAATGTTAAAGGTACTCAAAGACATCCTTTATTTTCCTCTTGACTGATCCAAGCATGTTGCCTATTTCTCACAAGGTCCAATTTTTCAGTGAGTTTTGTGCACAGAGAGACACAACCCAGAAAAACCTATTGCACTTCTACAGCAGTTGTCTTCACCCAGTGTCTGGCCACTTTCTCATTGAAATGAGCGATTACTACTCTGTTTCTAAAAAAAAGACCAGAAAAAAAAATCTTACTGTACAATATATTGTGCTTAACAGAAAAAAAAATGAAAAACTATAATTTTATGCTTAGAACTCTGGTAGGATCTATGAATGGGAATAACCCAAGGAAAATTTAGCATCAGTGTCTACCATGCGTATTTCCCTATGGTAAAAATAAAATCTTTCAAAAGTGGTCCAAGTTGAAGTGAACAGAGGATTTTTTTATCCTTGAAAATATGTTAGTAAGTCTGCAAAATATTGTGCTTTAGAACTGGCTGAAGGGCAAATAGTTAGCTAGCATCAGTATCATCCTGTCTTGAGTGATCCAGTACCCCAATGCCTAAGGACACAAGGCTGCCAGTGTTTAATACATGCTTCAACTTACAAAAGAAATACTGTGGCATCTTCTTCTTTTATCTGTTCCACAAAGGGAGGCACTGGAAAATAGATATTTCAAGGGAATCTAAATTGTATTTAGGAAGTCAACATTGTTTTTGGTTGTGAGGGTACTAAGAATATTACTGGCAGATTTTCTCTTTTAACTAATAAAGCAATTCATAGTAAAATGGATCAGATTATGGAAGTTACTATAATACTGTGTGTGCACGTGTGCATGTGTGTGTGTGTGTGTGTGTGTGTGTGTGTGATCTACCTAAGACCAGGGCAGTGAGTGCTCCTTCTGTATCACCTGAGCCAGACCTTGTCTGTCACCTGTTGACTAGAGAAAGGAAACAAAGCCAAGCTTTGAAATCAGGGCACAATAATGCATGTTGACAATAAATTATCAAAACAATAATCATGTTTAGCCAATCCCTTTGTGTAAAACTGTTATTATGATTCCAGTGCCAGCTGTCTGAAACTTTAATTTAAGCGCTTGCTTGAGGCAAGACATTTGGAATGCTAGTTTAGAATGTTTTATAGCTCAAGCAATATGTTTTACTAACCTCAAATACTGTGATGATGGTGTAAATGGTGACTATAATTTGTACGTGGGGGGCTCCAGGGTGAATTTTGCTTTCCTTGTAAGGTGTTTGTTGCATATCAAAATTCAGGCATTTGTGAGCTATCTGGAGCAGGCTACCCTAAGGGACCCTTGGAGGTGCATCTACTTACCTGTAGGTGAGCACTGCAGGTGTCTAACATTTGAAAGTGCCTTCAAATTGCTTGCAAATAGGAAGCTTGCTCAGAAACAGAAATATCCCATGAACAGTGTAGTGCTAGAGAGGCCATGGTTGATTGGTAGGTGCCCCCCTCTGCCCCAGTTTAGTTTGTTTCTTTAGAACTAGCCATGCTTCTAACCCTAGACTTTGGACAAAAAGGCAAAATCAGCACATGTTCATGTTTCCCAGATAATATATTAGCACTATGTCGGCATATTTAAAGAATGATTAAATTCTACTTTAAACACAGTACATAAACCATCTCTAAGAATTTTAACAATTACCCTTATTATGCATAAATGATGAGGACTATGAATTTTGGAAAGGCAATGGCAATGTAAGTTTAGTTACAATGTATTGCTTTTAATTAGGATATTATCAAGGTAATATAATTGTGGAAAAATCTATGAAATTAGTATCAATAACATTATTTATGCCATTTTTAAAATTTACTAAGCATCACACAGGCATTATCTCATTATCATAACAGTGTCCTTGTCACAATCAATCTAATCTTATAGCTGAAGGATTAGAATTTGAGAGGTTATATCATCAACTAGGTCATAGATCTCCCAAGAGCAACATTCAGTGCCGCACAATGCAACTTATAGTTTTGTGCATTTCCTTTTTAATTCACTGAAGCACCAAGAATGTTAAGTATTCTTCCAGTCTTAGTTTTTCATTTCCAGACACAAGAACAATCAACAAATGTTAAGTTCCAAATTCAAGGTCTAGGTTCCTAGGAAAACATCTTCCAACTAAGAAGATGTTTAGTATCTAATAGTTGTTCTGAAGATATGGTAGGTATCTAATAAATCTTGGAAATAACTTGACATCTAAAATCCAAACCACATTGTATCTTTTCTCAGTCTAAAAACAGTTACTAAGTTCTAGAAATGTCTTCTACAAGATAAAATCTATCTTGGTAGAAATAGGTGAGAAAACATACTGAACCTTATTGAAAACATCTACTGAAAAATACTTCTCCGGCACTAATTTTTTTGTGACACGTTCTCACTATGTAGTTGAGGCTGGCCTTCAACTCACTGTGTCATCCAGACTGGCCTCAAACTCACAGTGACCCTCCTGGCTCAGCCTCCCAAGGTCTGGAGTGCTAGGATTAAAGGCAGGTGCCATCATACTTGTCTCTACCAACTATCTTTATCAAGAAGATTGATGCAGAAAGTAACAATTACCTTACAAATTATCCTAATAGGAGAACTACACATATGTGTGTTGGTTATATGTGCGACCAGATGTATTTCTGGAGAAAAGACATGTGTAAATCATCCCCATTATGGTGTCTGGCGCACAAAAGAAGCTATTACATATATGAATCAATATCAATACATTTCATTTTATTGGAACTAGCAAGGCTTACCTCGCAAAGGAATTTCAGAGGAAACGTTATGTAAAGCAATAATTCCTTGATCTCTCCTTAAAGTACTGGTTTTATAATTCCAGAGGCTTACATATGAATTTATAGCTGCATTTGAAATTTCTATGCTAAGAAACAAATGCTCTACTTAATTGGCATCTGCAATGCAACTTTTCAATTAATTTGTATTTTTTACAGAGGCAGCGGTACCATTTGTGCACTATCTGTGATATTTACAACTTTAATGATTCTGTGAAAATGTCCTGTCTCTTTTAGGAACTAGGCAGAGGGGACACATAAAAAGCCCTATAAGCATTAGCTTTCTGTGTAAAATGAATAGTGTCACGGGAGCTGATCGATAGAAACAGGAACCAGAGGATACTAGGGTGGGATGCTGCATAGTTGAGACTAAAGTGTGCCCAGCTTTTCCTTATCGGTTGGTCAGCAGGCATTGATGCCTCTGAGGCTAGAATTGTACTAAACCTGAGTTGATCCAGGTATTTACTTCATGAGTCTCCATTTTCCACACAATCAGGTGGACCAGTTCTCTGCCCATGCCAGTGGATGCAAATATGGTGCAGTATTTATGACTGAAATTTGGGAGGGAATCTGACATGACTATTTTTGGGGTTTGATAATGTCGGTAATTTAAAAATATCTTTGTTTATATCAGGTGGTATGACAATGAATGTGATTTCATTTCTTTAAACACTCGAGTATCTTCCATTGGAGTAATTCAGATTTTCTCCAATACAGTTTTAATTCTTCTGTTCATCTTCCTGTGCAGTGACGAAGTTTTCCCTTTCAAAGGATGCAAGGATCCAGCCCACATCTTTCCTCTCATAGTTTTCATGCTGGCTCAGGTTTTCACAACACGATTTTGACTTCTGCAAAGGCCTGGTGAATATTCTATTGCTTCTGCTATCATCCTGAATGTATATCTTGAATTGCATTTTCTTACTAACCTGTTTTATAGGCCACTTTTCCTCCACCAGCTTTGAAAGTAGAGTTGCTTCATTCATTTATCTGTTCCTTTATCCATTCATTCTATCTATATTATGTGATCACCACCACAATATCGAGGAGTGCAAATAACAAGTTATCACTACTACCCTCAAAAGGTTTGTAATCTTAGGTAAATAAGACACATGGAAATAGTTACAATGTAGTAGACCTTGAATCAGATCATCTGATGCAGAATCCTTGCTCTACCATTTGTTAACTATGTCTTTTGTTAAGTTACTGAACCTTCCTGTGCCTCAGGTTTCACATCTGTAAATAAGGTAAATGATATTACCTCAGGAGATTGTTGGAGGAATTAAATGAGGTAATATTCACAAAGCCCTGGAACAACTTTGTTCAAGGAAAGTATTCAGTAGCAGTTCATCAACATGGAGGAGGAATGAGAATAAGTAAAAAGAGTACAAGAAAATTTACAAACAGTAAAAAAAAGGAAGAGAGTGAGGGGACTGAGAACTTCCAAAGTTCCTAGCATGGAAGAATCCTTCTCAGTACTGGGTGTCCTCAGAAGACCTCATGACCAAAGCGGTAGTGGACCGGAGGCTGGAGATATTTATCAGAGTACAGTGGGGAGGGAATGTGAGAGTGCAGGGCCTGGACAAAAGTCCCCGAGGAATACCTGTCCCTAAAGGCAGGTCACTCTTCTAGGACTGGCCTCACAAGACGTTCTCTCTGGCCAGGTGAAGTTGCATCCCTTCACCACCTCTGGGTGGAGCTTTCTAGGTGTGCTTTGGTGAGGACAGAACATGGAGATCTGACTGGGAATCATTCTATCCTGCCTGCTCTTCCTTTGCTGACCTTTTACGACCCTATATTGAGTTAAAAGAATATGGCTGTGGGTCTATTTTCCTGCTAGACTCTGAGCTACAGGAGGCCAGAGCTCCTGGCTTTAGAGGACCAGCACCTGGAAGCACACATTGATCTAAAGAACAGCACAAGCAGTTTGATTATTCTAAGTAACTGGTAGACTCTAAGGCCTCATAGCCTGGTTTATTGTGAGTTTTCTAGTGGCTCTATGGCTCACTGGGCCACATTCGTTCACCTTGGAATCCTATCGTCAGCTGTCCAGAGAGAATGCCACAGATCCTCTGAGACTGTAGAAGAAAACTACTCATCAGCAAGGGCAGGGATTTTTTATCATTATTTGGGGATGGCATCAAAATCTGGTCTCCAAAAATTTATGTTTTTGGAAGAACATTTCAAATTGCATCAATTTGAATTGAACTTGAAGAGGTGAAAATCTCTAGATATGAGGGTAGGAAAGCAAATAGAGGAAATGCTCTCTTTTAGCAAGAAAAATAATGAAAGATATAATAAGTAATAGTGCAACAGTGTGAGAATCACAGATGAATTCTTCTTCCCCTGACCTCTTGCCTGTGTTTTAATCTTTACTCAGAAACCACACATGCACACACAGACACACATGTATGTGCATGCACACAAAATACCTTAGAAGAATTAAAGATTATTTTTAACTAAAAAAGGTCCTGTCTCTTATATTTTAGAAGCAAATGGAGTTCAAATATATTTACCACACTTTTATATAATACAAAGAACAAGTCACTAATGTCTCTGAGTCAGAAATTGCATTCCTGTAACTGAGGTCAAAATTTCACTGAAAAGTTGTGGTTCTTAGATTGATTCATATCATTTTTTTATTCATTTTTCTTTTTTAAATTCTTTTCTTCCTTGACCCAAGAAAGAGGCTGCCAACTAACAACAGCTCCAGTGCCACTGAAATTGTGGGTGAATAATGCTGACCTACATTAGCAAGTTGAGGGCCCTACCTCATTCTTCACTGCAGAGTAAAAAGTTATAGAGTAAAAATTAAAGAGGTTATCAGTCATGCAATTTGTCTTCTCTTGCAATGCAGATTAAATGGTGTATCTTTGCTGGACTCCAGTCTACTTGACATCTGTCAAAAGACTTGAGTCATTTTCCTTCCATTAGAAGGAGTCTCCATTTCCACAACCCCTTCCGTACCCATATTCATGTGAGATACAATTGTTTACTACTTGTCAATCTTCCCTGTTAATGGGATCAACAAGTGTGGGACTAACCATGTTTCTTTTCCCTATGTTGCAAAGAGAAAATGTTGCCTCTTTTCAGGGACAGAAGAACAAAAGGTAAACGGGAACGATAGCATTTGAACTTGTCAGGTAATGTTTTCTTTTATTTAGCTCCAACTCAGGAGCTTCCTAGTATGCCAACTGCTAAGACACAGAATTGCTTTGTAACTAAAATGCTGCAAATGATTTGATTCCCAAGTTTCCAGTTGTGGGCATGATCTGTTTCACCCCAAATGGGTGTGGTAGACAGTGAAAACCTTTGAATGTGCAAAATGAGGCTAAGTACTCCATAAACATAATTTGCCTTTGAGAAATGATGGGTAGAGTTTTGCATCTAGTTTCAGTGCAAAGATGTCCAATTATGATATACTTGGCCCATTATTCTGGCCTCCTAAGCAGATCCACAGACTTCAAACATATTTGTGGTAATTCTACCAATTATGCACCTGTTGTAGCTTTGAAAGTGCTGTGGAGGAGTAACTGAAGTGCAATTTCTTAATCCATACATCTGACTGCTTTAAATTCCTATTAATCTGTGGTTGTTCATGGATTCTCTCAGAATAGAGAGACAAAAGTTGGTTCTTCCTTTGTGTAAACAAAAGATTCTACCCTTTGGTATGTGGGATAACTCAAAAGTTTGTTTTAGAGTAACTATGCTTCCCCAGTGGCATTTTTGAAGCTGAGAATCTGGCTGTGTGGTTACAAAGTGAATGGTCTATGATCAAGGGTATGGTCAGAGGAGGAAACCTGCACACTCAGGATGCATTTTGAGACTAGAAGCTGTAACCACTGAAGCCCCTGTGGGTGCTCCTTATCCAGAAAATCTCTCTCTAAATCATGCTCACACACTTTTGAATACTCTGTGCTTGTCTTAAAGAGAAACATCAAGTGAATGTGGCTGAAGTGTCCTTATGCAGGTGGTTCCAGTGAGTATCTGTACAATTTAAGCATTGTCTAGTTTTATTTTATTCATTTGATTTTTGGGTTCACTCCCATGTGTTTATAGCTGCATTTGTAGCTTCATTTCATGAAGCTAGTGGTAGGAAATGAGAAAAACAGCCTGGTGCAGGCGAACATGAAATGTATGAGAAATGGTTTTTTCCCCATTAGCCTAGGACAGGTAATCTTGATTTGGACATAGTTTATATTAGTAAATGCTATATGGTGATTATTTGTTGTTTACTATAAATGAGTGTTATTATATGCATATTATATTTACATATATCATACCAAATATATTCTTTAAATAAACGTATGTGATATAATATATTTAATAAAATAATTGCTGTTAATTTAGCATTCTCCAGATATATATTGTATTTGTGACACCGGGCACAAGTTTATTGTGGGGGTGTGTTGCTATGAATGGTGTATTTCCACAAGCCAAGGTTCTTCTGCCACAATCCCCCTCAGTCCAAACACATATAATCTATTTTAAAATGATTCTGCCACTTTTGTTCAATTGAATTTGTTAAGTGCCAAATCACTGAGTCAGATCCCCTCTCTACTACTCTGAAGCCTGTGCCAAGCTCTGTCTTTGAGGCAAAGCAGAAACAAATACCTTTCACTAACACTTCACTCTCTGGTAAAATATGGGGGCATCCTCTCTTACTATCTGCAGAGCAGAGTCTGAAAACATTCCTTTCTGGATTTTCTGCTTCTCTCATTCTATTTTCCCCCAGAATCTGTTTGCAAAACATTTTATGGAATTGGCAAGTTATTTGCACTGCTTTTGCATTGCAGTCTGCCTAATTCAATTGCAATTATTTGTAAACTGCAGCCATAACTCTCCCTTGGCTAATGTCTGCAAACTGTTTACTGAACAATAAACTTAATCATGCATTCATTGTTGCAAATGTCTCCAAATGGCTTCAGACTGGAGCTGACTTGACATTTTTGCCTATTTGCAAAGCTATGAAGGATGTTTGTCTAAACAGACACCAGCCCTACCACATTTAGTCATCCTACTCGGTGTACATCTTCTGATCTATTGCAAACTGGGATGACCTCTTTTATGGATCAGTCAATGTGCCAACATTGGCAGAACCAAAGGAAACTGGGCAGGTAGTATGGCACCGATAGTAGTGAATGAAGAGAAAGTATGATGCCATGGTTCAACCCATAATTTGGCTACTAAATCCTGAGTCATTCACTTGGTATGTTAACCAAGCACCTGTCTCATGCAAGACCCTATGTAAGGCTTCTTGAAAGACACATGTCATGAAGGCATAGCTCCATCCATTAAAGACTGGACATGAACGTGAGCCGAAGAGGGAAGATCCAACCAACTTCTAATTTTCAAATCTAGATAGCTGAGAGAATCATAATGCTTTTAGTAACAACAGATAAACAGGATGTAGAACTGATACCATGGAATGTACTGTTGGAGATGTGCTGAGAAAATGAGAAGATGTAGAAGAAGATCCACCCAAAAGCTCATGCCCGGGCTCAAGGGTGTGAGTCACCCTGCTGTGAGGGAGGGAGGAGGATGCTGACTGGACCAGTGGGAGCCCCAGCTGCTATCCACACAGCTGCAGATGACTGCTAGGAAAGGAGAGTGGCTGATAAGTAGCCAGTGAAATTTCTTCAGTCTCCTCATTTTCATTTCCCGCTTCTCAATTCTGGTCCAGAACATGTCACCACCTATTAATATGTTTTCTATGCTTATGAATTTGCTCAGTAATACTAGAAAACGTAAAAGAAATCAGAGAAGAGCTTTGCGCATATTTGTCCTTAAACCTGTATCTGTACTCTCAGTCTACTTCTGTTAGTACTAATAATCCATCTAACCTTCTAAGGCAAGCCAACCTCTTGTGTGCTACATGCTATCTCCTCATGCACGGCCAAGGACATGACATCAGTGTTTTCCTTCTCTCTCCTGTACCACCAATGTTCCTTTTTTATACCCTGGTGTTCTAATTGTTCACATCTTCAACACATCCTCTCATGACTCCACATCTTTTCCCAGCTCCCACATTGTTTCTCCACTTATACCTACTGCTTCCAACAATTTTCTTTCTTCTCTTTATTGAGTCCATTCGAATCAGCCTTTCACACTTCAGTTCATCACTGCAAAGCTCTTACAAGTTCACCAGTGACTTTCTCATTGTGAAATTCATTAATCGATTCGTAGTCCTCATTCTGCACATTTGGTCAGTCCTGTATTTCACAACATTTCTATCTTTCACTTTCCATGGTGTAAGTTTGTCTTGGTTCTCCTCCCACTCATGGACACCACTTCCATCTTCTTGCTGGTACTGCTTCATCCTCCTAACTTCTCAACGTCAGGATGCCCTAGGAATTTATCTTTTGATTTGTCTCAATTTTAACTACATTGTCTCCCTGTCTGATTTCATCCTGTCTATGGTTTTAAAAATCACCTAAATATTGCTCCTTCCAAGATCATGTCTCAAGCTTGGATCCAGGGGACTGAATTCTAGAGCTTGTCTATGTACTTGTAATGTCTACTTGGACGCTAAAAGATACCTGCATCTTCAATTCAACATTTCTGAAACCAAACTGTCAGGTCCCCCCTGAACACCACTTCCCCAAGGCCCACTGCTTCTCAGACTTTTCTAGCTAAGTAAAGAGCAACTTCATCCTTTCAATTTCCTGGGAAAACAGTGTAAACATCCTTGACTCCTCTCTGCTTCCAATCTCTACATTAATCTATTGTCAAATCTCTGAAATAATCAAGCATGTGACCACTTCTAGTCACACCCAATGCCACCACCTTGGTTCTATCATTGTTGTTTCTTGCCTGAACTGCTCTCGTGGTCTTCTCCCTGGTTTCTTTTTCTGCACTTTCCTACTCACAATCTCTTCTCTGTGGCAGCCAGAGTGATTTTATGAAAGACAAAGTGTGACCGAAAAGTACAGTGAATTTTTAAATTATATACTTTTTATTACAGCAAAAGACATTGTCATTAATCTCTCTCAAAGTACTCCTCTTCACTATATACACACTTAGCATTTTCGTCACTTTCTGAAGCAATTTTGGAAGTCTGCTTTCATGAGTATCTTTAGTTGCACTGTCCTTGCTGCCTTAATGTCTCAATTTGATCCAAAACATTTACCTTTCATGATTATTTCAACTTTGGGGAAAAGCCAGAAGTCACACAGTGACAGATCTGGTGAATAGGGTAGGTGAGGACACACACAATGGCTGTTAAGAGCTTGCCTTGCACGGCTGGTACTTGGCATCCGCATTCACTGTATTTTTGGTCACATCTCTTAAGGACACTCAAGGAAGAGGACTTCCAGCACTGCTTCAGAAAGCGGCAAGAACGATGGGACAAGTGCATTCACAGTGAGGGCAAGTACAGTATTCGGAGGGGGTTCAATGGCAATATGCCTTTTACTGTGCTAATTACTTATAAAATGTTAAACATTAGCCTTTATTTTGATTACACCTCATATTTTATGCTAGTCCTCTGTTCCAAGGCCTCCAGTAGTTCTGCAGACCACACCAAAGGTAAAATTAAAGTCCTTTCAGCGGCTTCTAGAGCCCGACTCACTGGGCCCTGACAATTGGCTGACTTCCTCTCATTCACTGCCTTTCAAGCACCGCATGCCAACTGTACAGGCCTCTTTGCCTGCCCCTTAAGCAAACCGAATAGCTCAGCATCTTTGCATGTTCTGGCTCCTCTTAGTGGTCAACCTCCCACCCACTCCCACCCACATCCATAATTTGTTCCTTCACTTCCTTACATTTCTTTCCAAATGTCACCTTATCTGAGGTCTTTCCTATAGAAAATAAAACTCCATCCTCCATGCCTCCTAGCCTTACTCTGCTTTATTTCCTCTCACGTTACCACATGACCAACAGTATTTACTTATTTGCATGTGTATTCCTGCGACTCCACCGACTGTCAGATCTGTTAGAACGGAACTGCACTTTCATCACTGCCCTTCTATCTCCACCACTTACAAAAACGTCCAATACATGGCTCACCTTTGATAAATATTTGAATGAGTAAAATTCAAGTGATTGGATGGCAATTGAACAGTGCCTAGCCCACTTCCTAGAACATCACACTGGTTGGATGAACATTTATCAAATGAATGAATGAATTTCTATAAGTGGGCGATATAGAGCCATACATAGGCAGAAAGCAAGACCCACTGAGAGAAAGAGACCCATTAGACAATACTATTTGATTGACATGTGACTGCATAATCATCCAGTGAGCCTGGAAATGAGCATATGGAGGCATTTAGTTTATCAGAACTATGACGGAATGCTACCCAAGTGCTCTGAGGGCAGGGTGGGATGAGTAGCTTGGGTTCTTCAGGACTAGCTGAGGATAGGAAATCCCAAATAAAAGGTTACTGAGGAACTGAATCCAAAAAATCAACCAGAGTTAGAAGATCAAATAGGTCAGCAGAATAAAAGACCCAGAATCAGGTGGCTAGCACCATCTTCCTAGACAGGTAGTATTTAAAAGTCAGGCATGGAGCAGGCAGGGGAGTGGGTTATCCTCAAAGGTACAAATCAGCTGTGCACAGAAATTTCTAAAATAACAGAAAACGTATTCTATGCCTAAAACCTAGTCTCTGTTTTTGGCAATTAAGTATAGAAAAATACGGAGCAGAAATAGATCACATATCCCAACTTGAAATCTTATTAGTCATTCAGTCCCACACTAACCTGTACTTGATATAAGCACTTCTCTGTCTCCCAACCAGTCTCCCAAGAGACTACTCCAGAAAGAGCTCTGTGAAGCTAGATTCCTGATTGGCCCACTCTGCAGAGGCCACTTTTGGAAAGGCCTCACCTGGGAAACTCACCATCAGGCTTCTCAAACCATTCCACTGCAATCAGATACTTTCCACTTGTAAAACTGGCCATAGAGTACAACTTACAAAATGCTTCAAACCACTCCAGCAAGCATCCAGAAAACACACCTCCTCCTGGCTTTCCAAGGATGCCAGTCATGTAACAAAACACCAGACAGCCCCAGCCTTCCACATGCAGGGCCAGCAGGACAGAACAGGGCTCTTCCTCCTGCCAGCACAGCCCTCCCTGCGTCACAGTGAGCAGCGTGTCCTCGCAACTGCACACACACCACTGGAAACCACCCTTTCGTTTTCACTGGTCCCCAACTTACAGTATGAGCTTCTACTACAAAACTGTTAAAGTGAATAATCAAAGGTCATTAAAAATTGTGACACTTACTTGAATCAATGTCTTCTGGAGGGTTTTGAAAGGTGCAGCAGGCATAAAATTTAATATTGATTGTTAGGGCACATTCTATTCCCCCTTTCAGGCTCATTTCAGAATGACAAATAATTTTTTGTGATCCATAGCAAGACATGTGTCCTGCTTGCACGCCAGCCCTGGGCCTTCTTATTGGAGCTGAGCTTTCTTTTTTCCTGTCCACTTGTCTCTCTAGTTTCTCCTTGTCTTAAATTTCTTAGTTCCTGCTGTCCCCTCCTGCTCACTCCTCTTAGCTCCTGTTCTAATTTCAACTGTCATTTTCCCTGTTCTCCCGAGTGCGCTGAGCTACTGCTCTAATTTTTCATGTCTTCTCCCAGCGCTGCCCTCTTTTCTGCCTCTCTGACCCTCTCTCTCTCTCCTGTTTGCCTTCCCTTTTCCTCTCACTTTTACTCTTCCACCTCCCAGCACAGACTTTGCCATGGGCTTTGCTTCAGGTTCTGTTTTCTGCTCACCCGTTTAGTGTAGCCAACGACACAATGTCCAATCCACTCTGCCTCACCCCATCCACAAAAATAAAATCAGACTTTCCTATGATCTTCTGAACCCGAGTGAGCCCCATCTTCCCTAAATGTTTTCCTTTCTCCTGCTCCTGCACATTGTATATGCAATCAGGAAAATCTCTTTTTATATTCCTTGGTTGCCAAGAGCAAAATCTAGAGAGTTGTTCTGAAGATTCTCATTCCAATATAATTCTGGTTCAATTTAATTTTCTAAAGCTGAGAAGGATTTCCAATGAATATAACATGGGCAGTGATATTCTGTGAGCCTATCAATATTTTCAGCAATTCTTAAATAAAAACTCAGTTATATTTGGTAAAAGACATTTCTCTGGGGTCTTTCTCTCCTTTCAGTTACACACATTAACAACTGCATTCTTGTTAATTATAAGAGAAGTGATGTGGATTATTCACAAAGTGCTATACCAAGTGTGTAAATGGCAAACAATCTTGATGGAATTTTTAATACATTGATCTGTGCTGACATGAAAGAAATTCTCAACATGTGTATTGTAGGGTTATGGAAAGGAATTCCTAGTTGCATTGCATATCCACACAGGTGGCAGGTATTGGTAGGGGATTCTATCTTCCTTTTTGTTCTGCAGGGCAAAAGGGTTCTTCATATAAAACTGTGCCAGCTTTTAAGTTGTGAATAGGTCCATACTGAAAAATGCACTCACATGAAAAAATAATGAGACTGCTGATCTCCAGGTTACTGTTTGAAGGTAAGAATATCTATACACTTAGGTAGGATTTTTTCACTAACAGGTGACAAATTAAAATAATTTTTCCAGTATCTGGCTGTTTCCAGAGATTGTTCTCATTTAAAAGTTGAACAGTTATTTTAGCAAAATGCTTTCTGATCTGGAACATTGCATTTAAGTTTATTGAGAGTATATATACTTAGAGGAGGAGAAAGTTGATACCGAGAAGGTCAGAGTTTAAAACTGTAGTTATTACATCTTATTTTTTTGAGGAGACATTGACACCCTTTCTGGAACTAATTTCAAAGTGCTTTAAGACATCATGAAGGACACGATATTGTTGGCTGTGTATTATTGTTATTATCTTTTACAGATGGCTAATGAAAGTTTGGGGTTATGACATTCAACCCACATTGACTCAATAAACTTTCTGAGTGTCCACTTTGTGCCCAGCACTGTGATGAGGGGTGCAGGGGTCAGAAAGATGAATGAGCCCGAGTTCCTTCTCTGGAGGCGCTTCCAGCTAAAAGGTCACGGCAAGGGTCAACCAAAAAGCCCCAGCCTCATCTGAAAATCTTAAATCCAAATACCCTTCTCCACACAATAACTCCAAAGTTAAACCTCTCCAGGGCATCTACCGCCCCCCAAAAGGATAAAACACATGAATGAATAAAAGGCTGTGCGCATGTTGTATTTTTCACTATTTCCCTATTGATAGAATTCATACAAACTTCTAAAATGCATGGTGGATAAAAAGGATGAGATGCAAATTCAACCCCATGTAAGTTTCTGATTATCCTCTGCTTCTAATTAAGTTATTTTCCTTTTCTAACTATCTCCAGGTTTTTTTTTTCTTTCCACCAGAATGAACAGAAAAACAAAAACATGGTAGAGGAAGAAGACTCCTAGCTCGGTTGAGAAACAGGAAGTTGTGTGAAATCTTGTTTGCCCTTTCCACTGTGAAGAAGTTGACTGAAGAGATGTAACCCTGGACTCCGCTATGTAAACCACCTATAGAAATGGCAGAGGTCACTGAGGGAAAAGAAAGGGGGCCTTGGGCCCCGAGTGACAACAAAAGTCAGTGCTTCTAGGCATCTGGAGATGAAAAATAAAACTGCAAAGCAGCCCAGAGTGGCTTGCTGTCGTCTTCCTGTTCTTCGTCTCCTTTTTGGCTCAATTTCAAATCATTATGAACTCATTAAACATCTTTGCAAATGTAATCTAGTAGCCTTGACTGAGCACCACCTGAGATGCTCCTCTCTTTCGATATTGTTAACGCTCAGGCTTTGATTTTCTCTCTGCAGTTGCAACTATGAGAATTAAGACGGAAACACTATCTAAAGCAGGAATATGCAACCTTGTCTTTTCAGTTTTGTAGGGCTTCGTGGAGATGCCTTGGGAGCCTTGGGGTTGCTGAGGAAAACCACCACAAGTGCTGGGCCCAGCAGTGCCTATTTTGAGGTGAAACCTACATGTTTTGCAAAAAGGGGTATAGGGCTAAAATCAAATTTTAAAAATGATTGATCAAGGAAATTTTTGCTGGTACCCACTGAAATATTTAGATTCTAAGAGAGATTTTTAATTTTGGTTTTGTTTTTCCTTCCCTTTCTTTTATCTTGCTGCCTTTTTTTTTTCCAGTTCTTGTGAGGTTAGTCACATGATGGACAGGTCTTCACAGCTTCAATGGTTCCAGATGTAATGTGGCAGAAAATTCTAATTTTAGGCCCAAATGATTGTGTGTCTTTTCTGAAATTTCTGTTTTGTCAGTTTAGCATTAGCCACAGTGTGGCAGAAAAAAAAAAATTCTTATGAGGTTGTATTTGTACTACTGGGCAAGCAAGGTATCATTTAATTTATTAGGAGAACATTTAATTTTCCATGCAGAGGAACTGACTTGGAGCAGTTTCTCAAACTGATCCGAAAGCAACTCCTGGGAGGTGTGCTGGGCTTGGCCTGTTGGGCCCCCTCTCGGAGTCCCCGACTTAGCAAGACTGGGGCAGCCTGAGAGTGTGCATTTCTCATGGTCCCCAGCGAGCCCAGAGCTGCTGCTCCAGAGAGCTCTGACTTAGAGAGCCGCCCACTGAGGAACATGGGTCTTTCTAACTAGGCCACTTAGGTGCTCAGGGCTTTCCCCAGGCAATGTTGATTCAGCAGGTTTAGGCTAGAGCCCGCAGATCACTATTGTATGTCATTTAAAATATTTTGTTTTCAAAAGTGAGGGTTCCAGATGAAACTTAATTTCTGGAAAGTTTGTTTTGTCTGTGTATCAAGGTAATTAATTTGTGGGTCATTTGCTGTGTTAGGCAACCAGGAATTGATCCTCTCCAGATACCTCAATGTCTGGTTTAAGGCTGAATAAGAAAGAAAATTTGTCTGGATCAATTCAGCGATTGGAGATTAGATTGCATGTTAGAGGACAAATAGGAGTTTTCTCAGCAAGATCCATGCGTAAGGAGGGTATTCAGCCAGAGAAGTAGGGATGAGGAGTTGCAGCAAATTCAGAGAGCAGTGAGCATTCAAAATGGCCCCTGGATTGAAAAGGCCCAGGTGTTCCATGCCCTTCTTACTGGGTGGTATCATGGTTATCTGCTTGCTCATTCGTTTCTCCACAAGAATGTTAGTTATGGCTTCCTTGTAAGAAAGGGATGGGGTCAGAAAGGAGAGTTAGTTGGTGGCTTGAGTTTCCAGTCTAGGCCTTTGGGGCAGAGAGGGGAGTGCTGTGATTTGAAAATGAGAGACAAAAGGATGTGGTAAAAAGACAGTGAGGTTTTTTTAGACTGGAGAACCAATGGGACATCTGGATCCATTGGAAACCTGTGACTCAGGAGAGAGGTAGATTAGAGGCCATCATCATTAAAATATGGATGCACTAAGAGTGGAGATGTTCACCTGGTCTTTGTTTATTTTTGTTTGCTAAATTTATCTACTGCACATCCTCTCCATAAAGTAAACTGTTGGGAGCAATGCTACATAATTTTAGGGTAAAATCATTTGGTTACCCTAGTTCTCCTGTGTACAGCCCAGCTATGGAATTCCGAGACATAATTCCATTTTGGCCTCTGGTCATAAATGAGACCTCAGTGATCCGGCGATGCTGTGATTCTCCAGGACAAGATTACACCAGCTGAAGACATCCTGGGAGGAACAAACATCTACTCGGTTCCTCGTTGTTCTTGGACTGTTACCATCTTTTTTACGCGGATGTACTGAACTCTCTGCAAGTCATTTGTTACATTTGTTTCTCCCGATGTGCTGAGTACTGAATAAAAGGTGTGGTAAAGTGGGGGCTTTCGTCTTTGCTGCCCAGAGCAGCACTGATCAGACCCAAAGCTCAGCTTCTTCTCAGTCTCATTTTTCTACCTTTCCTGTAATTTGCCATGTGCTGCCGTGGCTCGCAGGAGACTAGGACTTAACTGCAGAGCTTGTGGTAATGTCCCCTTTCCCTGTTCCCTACAGTAAATTACTGATAAAGTGAGCATGTTAGATGGAGAAATTATATTAAATATATAATATTTTCTTACTTTGGCTATTCTTCCTATATTTAACAACCTTGTTAATTTCCCACTGAATCCAGTCCATCTATTGGATTCTACATAGATGAAGCTTGACATTATTGTGATGTCATAAATATAGAGAATGGAAAAAACAAATTTCCCAACTTGATACATAGATTGACACCTGTCTCGGCAATTTTGTGTATTGTCCTTTTCTATAAGAGCATCCTAGGCATTTGAGTCTCACATGCCAGACTCTAGGCTTGACCCTGGTGACAGTAGTGAACAAGATAAAGTCCGTGCTTGCAGAGTTTACATTCTTGCAGAGGAAACAGAATAAGCAAGGAAATGCATGAAAATTAAAATTTTTGATGTCAGGAATAAAATAGGTTCAGCTTATTAAGGGAGGCTATTATGTTCTCTCTACAATGTCTTGACACTGACACCAAGTAATACTAAGTGCTGAAAGAGGTGTCTTTTTTGTCTTAAATTTGAGGCTAGACTGAAGGGTATGAAGAACATGGATTTAGGTCATTTAATTTTCTTCATACTGAAACTTTGGTCAACATACTATGCATGTCCTTTAGTATAAATATCTCTTCCCCTGCTCTACACAATTCCTTCATTTAATACAAGGGGAGTATGATGAATGGTGGACAATGTGTCCTTCTAATCAATTACTCTTTCCTTCTGATGCTGATGGAAGTATTTCCATTCTCTCTCCTTCAGTCATGATGAATCTCATATATCCCACACAGAGCTCAGAGAAGGACCTGCAGACAAGATGTGTGATAGCATCAGAAGGAAATATTTACTCTTTTGGTCTCCTAAAGGAACAGTGTTGTCTATCATTGGCCAAATTTTGAAACAGAAGTAATTGCATTACTTTACCAACCTTCATTTATTGCTGGGCAAATGCACTGTTATCCTTCCAGTTGTACCGTTAACCATCTGGGAAAGGCATAAATCTCAGATTCTAGAAGTCTGCTGAATCAACTAAAACATAATTAAGCTTAACCAAATCTCTCTTCTGTCCTCTGGGGTCCTCTGCACACTGTTGAATAAGGCCACTCTGCAAAAGTGCATTCTCAGAAGCTGCGAGAATGGGCTGAATCCATTGAGTATGCAGACAAAGGTTTGACTTCCAGCTCTACCAACTACTAACTGTGTGGTTGTGGAGGCTGATGGATTTATCTAGGGTTTATGTCCTTCTCCATAATATCCATACAATAATATCAAACTCAGAGTGTTATTGTGTAGGTTAGAACAAGTTGTAGAGGAGATAATTGGAGTAACTCATCATTCTACAGCCCACCACCTTTGCTGAGAAGTACCACCAACATATCTGGATGAGACTGGAGCCACCATATTTGTGCTATATAGTATTGGTTACTTGTCCTTAAATGACTGGAGAATAATGGGCCTCTTCACCAACATGCACCAATGAAATTCTTTCTTTCAATGTTTGGCCCTTGCAATGCACAGATACAGAGATTGGGGGTTGCTAATCTGAATCATATCAATACCAGATCTCAGGAGAGCAATACATTCAAACTGTCCATTTCCCTGGCTGACAGTGGTTTTACTCTTCCTAGGAGTCATTGCTTCTTCAAAATTTATGAATTATGTTAGTATTCTTCCAATAGGCATCTCTTTAATTGCAATTGGATTCTAATTACTCGCATCCGAAGTAAACTCTTAACTACTTAAAATTAAATGCTTGGTATTCTTTTAATTTGGCTCCTACTTCTTCCTCAGAGGCTGTACTTCAAATGGAGGTCTCAACATCTTTCTAGAAACTCTTTTCTTTTACTACCACATCAAGTATATCTTAAAATCACTTTCAAATCCCGTCAAAGTGTTTCTTTTCCTAAATTCTTCATTTTAGTAAATATTCTCTCTCTTACCTGGTTTCCTCATTGTCAAGATGGATTTATCAACTTCTGTTCCAGTTTTTCTTCAATTCATTGTCCATTTATAAGATGGAGTAGATAAATTTTTCCAAAAGTGGAATATAGTACTCCTTTGCTAAAATCCTTTACACAGGCTCCTATTGCCTTGGAATAGAACTCTAGCTCTGTCCTATCATCTCTATGGTCTCACTAGCTCTAGAACTGCCCACCATTTCTACTCCTTCTCCTGTTTCCCCTACTTCCCAGTATAGCACTTGCCTTAGTTTCCAAAAAGTTCTAGCTCTTTCCTTCCCTGGGGCCCTTTCATGTGTGATTCCCTACTTTTGTACTTCTCCCTCAGATGCCTCTTATCCAGTAACTCTTGTTCAGTACCACCTCATCCTCTCATCTGCTATTTTCTGGAGAGGTCTTCCATGTAGTATTGTGATACGATGAGAATTATATATTTTCTTCTTTTTTTCCTTTGTTTCCTGGCACATAGCTCCTAAAACCCTTGGCATCTCTAAAGTGATATGTATCTTCTAGAACACCAATGAGATACTTGATGGGTAGGGTCTCCTGGATAGCTTCAGCATGAGGGCTATTTTCCAGGGAATCAAGGAGGTGATTGGAGTAGTTGAAACTTTCAGATCCATCCCTTGACTTCTGGGGAGGGAAAGGGGGCTGAATCTGGAGTTGATCACCAATGCCAGTGACTCTATCAATCATGCCTGTCTAATGAAGGATGCATAAAACTCTATAATGACTGTTCTAGAGCTATATTCTTTATAATAAATCTACATAAATCATTCCCCTGAGTTCTGTGAACCATTCTAGCAAATAGTTAAACCCAAGAAGGGAATTGTAGCAATCCCTAGACTTCAATTGGCATTAAAGTGGATGCAGTCTTCTGAGTCTGAGTCCTGAATCTGTGGGATCTCATACTCTCCCCAGGAGGATAACTTCACATTTTAGTTAAACTGTAGAACACACAGTCATTGTCTGCAAACAACTGGAGAATTGCCTGGTATAAAAACAGTTCCCACTGATTCGGTCACAGACATTTTCCGTGTTGAGTGTTAGTATATTGATGAATGCAGTGTGTTAATTTTTCCCTTTGCCTCATTATCCAAAGTACATCACTTGATGGTATATCTTCTTCATAATCCTGGTGGTAAGTAAGCTCCAGGTATCCATAGTCATAGACATAATTTCATGGCTATTTGTTTAGTCCTCAAATCTCTCACCAGACTGTGTGCCTTCTGAAGACAGGGAACACATAGTCTCCATTCCAGTTGACAGTTAAACTTAATTTTCAACTTGACTGGATTAAGAGACTCTTGCAAAGGTGACTGGTCATGGCAACAGTATATTCATTAAGCCACTGATGTTCATAGATGAATATGCTATTAGGAGCTAGGACCCAGTTGGAAGAGATGACTCACTGGAAGAATCCTTTGGAGAGTGTATCTATCACTGTCACTTCCCCTGTGCTGTCCTTCCTGGCTTCCATGAAGAGAGCAAATTTGTCCCACCATGTATTTCCAACAAGATGTTCCCGCCTCGGAAGCACCAACCATGAACTGAAACTCCTGAAACCATGAGCCAAACTAAGCTTCTCTTTCTTTGTGTTGTGAGTATCAGGTGTTTTGTACCAGCAATGGAAAGCTGACTGATACCTACTACCCCCTCCAGTACCATGATGATACACAGAGGATACCCAGATTCCTATCATGGCATTATAAAAATGAACAAAGGGTTGACAGCTATCATCTAAACCAAATTAAACAAGGTACATTGGCAACAGCCTGCAAACAGACCAGGAATCAATGAACCAGGGCCATTAAGCGTTTCAGGTACTTTTAGGTGACAAGAGAATGGCAGGAAAATCCTTTCTTACACTTTTCCCTCTAACTTCAGAATTGTGCTAGGCAGACAATGCTAAAGGATCGGAATAAACCAAGGTCGATGAAAGTGCTATTATATTCAGAGGGGATATTTTCCATTTATTTTAAAATTAAAGCCTCATGGAAGAAGCAGATAAATACACCACAGATTCTTTAGCTTGATTGTTTCAACTTTTAATAGTAAAGTCAATATGTGCCTCCAACTTAACTGCTGGGCATTGTTCTGTGATTGCCAGGTTGTTTTATGTATGTGAAGCAACAAAACAATATAAGGTGACAAACAAAAGGTGGAAAAATATATAAAAAGAAAAAAAAGTTGGCTATGTGCTACCTCGGGCTTTAAAACTCTTCTTATACACTTTACCACGAAGTCTATTAAAGCAAAATATAGTGGAAATACAATATACTGCAATGAATGTCTTCAAACTAGCAATTTAGCTCAAAAGCTGAGGGCAGTTCTTATGCACCGACTTTTAATACCAAGACGATTTGTGGTCTCACAAAGTTCCTGCCTTAGGCAAAAGTTGTGCTGAGTTCTAATAGGTCTAGTTTGTTGGCTGTCAGAATAATGGAGAATTTGGTAGCGGAGGGGCTGAATGCTGTAAACAGCAGAGATAATTAGAAAGTCTACAGAGAAGCAAGGGGAGCTGGATTCTATTCGGTTGCGGAGGAAAGTGTTTGCTCAGGGAAATCCTGGTTGATACAGCACAGTCTGGATCTCTGAATGTTTATCTGGAGAATTTTTGAGGACTCCTTGTCAGGCTGTTTTTCCTTTTGGATTATAATCCCACTGTTACTACTAATAAATTGCCATTGATTGAACACCTACTATGCACATGGTCTTGATCACCCAGGTCTTTTTCCTTTCCATACTATAGAGAAGCAAATCAAGACTCAGAGGCTTAGAATTTTATCTCATGTCAAGGGCTGGCAAGCAGTAGAATTTATGTTCAACTAGGAATGATATTGTTTATGCCATATGGCAGCGTCTTTCTGGGAGGCATGGTTAATTCATTCAATCAGGGTTCACACTGAGAAGCTTATGTGTTAATGTCTAGTTTAAATTTGCAATAACTGTAGAGGCAGACCTTGGTTTTGCAGAAAGGGTCTGGGATCAAAAATGAGATCTCTCATAGTTAATTATTAACGACAGTCTGAGGGGTAAATTTTCTAGTAGCTTACTTTTATTTTACGTAAATTAAATAGAACCTAGATTGTCTATAATAAAACTGTCATTACTCCTTGGGAAAACTTTTTTTCTTTTCCTGAGTGGATCAGGGGACCACATAATTGCAGTCTTCCTGTGTGACAGCCCCCTAACCTGCCCCCACATAGTTATTTTGCCAGCTGAGTCGCAACTCTACAGGGTAAGAAAATCCAAAGGTGCATTTCCATGGGTTGCGGAAAGATATAGGGGATGATTTAACAGTTACAATGTTACCTTTTTAAAACTCAACTTGCAAAAAGTTAAGTGCCTATGACATGTCACATATTTGCTAAAGGGCAAGGAACAGACTCAGCTTGGGACTCGGGAAGCTGAGTTACACGCCTGGCTTAATTACAAATAGAAATTGGGATTTTCTGCATTTTGGGGGATGATTACACTGTCCCTCAAGAAAAGTACCACAAAACTGGGTTTAACAGGAAATGAGAAATCGATGCCATCACAGAAAGTTACCAAAGAGGGTGGGATTGCTTAGGCTGGAAAGAGGCCATTGAGAGATTGCCTTCTTAGAAGTGTATAGCACGTTCATGGTGTGGATAAGGACTTGCTTATCAAATGCTGGATCATTTGCACAAGACTGCTTCATTAGGAAGCCTTCCTGTGTTGCCCTCTTCCCAGCAAAATCAACTTTCCTCCCTTTGCTTTACATTTACAGGCACAGAAATTTTCTTTTCCATCCTACTGACTTCTGATTCAGTTGCTTAGGAGAAAGGGCAGGCATAGGGCAAAGAGCACTGGCTGAGGAGTCAGAAAATGTGGATTCTGGACTTGGTTCTTTTATTGTTTCTACTGTGTCCTGGAGACCCAGTTGCTCATCCACCACATAGGAATGTTAAGTCTTTCTAAGCTTTGCATACAGACCCTACAGTCTTTATAATGGCCAAATGGGAGAGGGTCTGAGACAGGAAGCTAGGGTTTGGCTAAAACTAGCTAGGAAAGGAGGCATGACAAGATTGCGGAACACATGTAGAGAACCATTCTCAGAACCCTGCATGTGGACTTCTTAAGAGAACTTGAGCAGGTTTTTGATAGGATGGCCAAACATGATGCCAGGGTGGGAATATAAAGAAGGAGACAGGGGCCCTTAAGCACTGACTCTGGCTAGCATGCCTCTTCACGCCAACCCACCCTATATTGTTGTCGGGAGCAATGCTACATAATTTTAGGGTAAAATCATTTGGTTAGCCTAATTCTCTTGCCTACAGCCCAGCTACAGAATAACTCCATTTTGGCCTCCGGTCACAACTGAGACCTCAATGATCCGGTGATGCTGTGATTCTCCAGGACAAGATTACACCAGTTGAAGACATCCTGGGAGGAACAAACATCTACTCAGTTCCTCGTTGTTCTTGGACTGTTACCATCGTATTTACGCGGATGTACTGAACTCTCTACAAGTCATCTGTTACATTTGTTTCTCCCGATGTCCTGAATAAAAGGTGCGGTAAGCTGGGGGCTTTCGTCTTTGCCGCCCACAGCAGCACTGATCAGACCCAAAGCTCAGCTTCTTCTCAGTCTCATTTTTCTACCTTTCCTGTAATTAGTCCATGTGCTGCTGTGGCTCGCAGGAGACTAGGACTTACTGCAGAGGTTCTGGTAATGTCCCCTTTCCCTGTTCCCTACATATTCTAGGATGTATTTTTGTTTTTATTTTTTCCTCCCTTTATATCTGACCCTAACGTGCTCTGTAGAGCCAGTTTCCCTCTACACTTCTGGGGTTTTTTCCCCCTACCTTTAATAAATATAAATCTTTGCCACCATTTATGCGTGTTTTCCTTGGATGCTTGATCATACGAGGTACACATCTTCACTTAATGCTGCTGCTGGACAAAAACTCTGGGGTGCTGTAGCTTGACAGACCCTCCCCTCAACTGAACTTGGTATCTCTAGGTTTCTGGGCTAAGATGACTTTCATGCCACACTAGAGTCTTGCATGCATTCCTCAGCACTTTCCATGAAAAAACTTTTGAGCAATAGAGTACAGGAGCCAAGGGATAAATGAAATTCTCCTCTGTATTCAAATGAAAAATTCTCAGACCCATTCTGTGTGCTCTTTAGAGCATAGATCATAGATGGATTGGGGATGATATATAAAGATTGAGCCTTGATGACTGTAGGAGTGACCAACCAATTCAAGAAGGTTCCCTTGCATGATCTTCTCATTGGGCTTCTGACTATGGGCCTTGTTTCCTGTCTCAGATGTGGCTTTCTAGGGGAAGCACAGGGTAATCAGTGCTGCAAAAAAATGTCCAATTTGGCCTCTCTAGCCTTCTACATTTTAGGCTCTGACATGCACACAATGAGATTTCCAGGTCAAGGCTAATTATCAGAGAATGTAGATCACCTGTGGATGGTAACATATAAGGTGTCATCTTATGGGCCATAAACCTTTGATGCTGTGTTTCTTTCAAGCAGCAAGGAAAATAGAAACACACTAAAGGCCTCAAATCCATACATTTCCTAATTGAGAAATTGATGGCATAGAAGCAACAACATATGACAGATCTCTCTACCCTCTTGCCCTTGTGTTGGCCAAGCCTCTATCAGCCCTCATCTGAACAACAGTGGGTTCTGAGCATTTGTTTTCCACCTGTTCAGGCATTGCTTTCCTCTATTCAATATTAACTGCTGACCAGCAGCCAGAGGCATCTTTCAAAATTCCCTACATTAAAGTCCTCCCGCATCTTCCCACTGCCTTCAAAATGCACTCCAGTCTTCTCATCAGCCACTCCAATGCCTCCTGAGTCTAGCACCGCCCCGCCTCTTCAGCCTGCCCTGTCCTCGGCTTCATCCTCCCTGCACTGGAGCCACAGCGGCTCTTTGCAGCACCGTGACCTCTCTCCTGCACAGAGGCCCCGCTCCTGGAATTTCTTCTGATAGAGACCTTTCCTTTCATTGATTTCTGGATCTATTTCCTTGTTGATTTTGGCCTCCGGTTAAGTGTCATATCTGCAAAGAAATATTCCATGACTATTCTATCAGATTTCCCCCTTCTCATTTGTACTCCATTCCTATTCCCTTTTGCAGGGGCTGGAAAAATGTTCCATTAAAGGGCCTGATAGGAAGCATTTTAAGTTTTGTGGGACTAGGATCTCTGTTGTGATGATTCAACTCTGTAGCTGTAGACAAATCAAATGATTGGGCATGTCTATGTTTCAATAAAACTTTATTTGGAAATTCAGGCACCTTGTGATAGAACTTGCTGACCCTTGCACCATGGCTTAATGTCTTTAATGTCTCTGATGACATTTATTGAAATTTCTAAGTATCTTTGTGTACACTTACTCATTTATCTTCTGAACTTCCAAGTTGACTGTGTGTCCCCACGAAGCAAGAGTCACAGTCCCTTGTTTATCTCTGTGACCTCATTGTTTATACAATAGTTAATACATATAGTTAATATCTATTTGAAAAATAAACAAAGCAAAAAATATGCCTTGCTTGATATTTTCTACCCCAAGATCTTAGATATTTAGTTTCACAGCATGCATTTCAATTTTTAATTATTTATTTTATCTACTTCTATAAGTTCCATGATCATGGAAATTCTTGAAGCTTTATCTAACTGACGCACCTCAGAGCAAGATGCAAAGTACTTGCCATGTAGATATTCAAGCATCCAGGGTGATTGCATAAATGAACAGAAGAATGAACTCAGAGTCAGATTGAGCATTTTTATGGGCAAGGGGAATAATTAACTTCCAACTATGATAAATTTTAGTTTTAAAAAGTGTGGTAGTAAGAGAATGGATGAATAAATCATTGATTGATGGACTAGAATGTGTCCCATGGTTCTGCATAGCTCTGACTATAAAATTGTAACAATTCTCTGAATTTTAAACTTACTGAATCCTGTAAAAAAATTAAAATGCTGGTTTCTTACTACTGTCTAGATAAGTGTCTTCAGCCACTTAGAAATCTGATGAACAAAAATATTCTCAGGCTCTGTCCGAGTAGTCTGACTGTAAATGCTCGTTCTTCAGGGGTGACTGAGAAGCTGCCTAATGCCAGCTCCCAGGACAGCTCAGTGGGACCTGAAAGGGCATTTTCTCCTTGCCTTGGGTTCCATCAGTGTCTGCCACCAAGGCATTGTTTAGTTAACTCAAAATCATAACCTTGTCAATATCTTCATGCAAAAGATTTCAGCTGCATTTAAGGGACGGGAACCCGGAAAAAGATACAATGTGCCACAACACAGAAAAAAGAAGAAATTAATAGTGTGAAAAGACATCTGAATCTGTGTGGCACGAGCCTTGTATTGATCTTTTGTTTCTTGGGTTCATTATTAATAGTGTCCCTTTTCTATATCAAAAGTGCCTGATTTGGACCATAAATTATCTTCCCACCTAAAACATAAGGAGTGAGTTATATTTCTTTCCTAAGGAAAAAGCCAAGTATTTCTGGGTGCCCAGTGCATTATTGGAAGCTGGGTTTGGAGAGTCTCGGACTATCTTTCTGGTCTTTCATGGGTAACGCTCCTTTTCATGGCCCATCAATGGAAGTTTTGGTAAGAATTATGGTGATAACTCCAGCAAAACTAATTTAAGCGTATGATTATTTTTAAAGTAAACTTTCTGTGCCTCATGCAGAGAGTTGAAGCCTGCCGGGTCTGAAATGCTGACAGCAACTTAGAAATTGTTGGTGCTAATAATGGGCTGGTACCTTCATGAGGTTACTCAACCAGTTTTAAGTAAAGGGGTGGTGCTGATGTGAAGCCTCTTCTTACCACTGTCTCTGTTCAACCTGTAATTTTCTAGCAGCCAGTAGGAAACTTGGGCATGAACTCACTGTTAACCAGCAAACTGAGAATTATTGAGATGGGGTGCAGAGGATGGTGGTCAGAACACCAGTTGTGGAAGCAAACTGCTGGGATTGGATACGGCTGCCTGTATTATCTCTACCTTTGCCATGACTCTGTTTCTGGGATGTAGTTAGAGTCCTAATCTCTTAGGGTGACTGCAACTACTTAATGAGTGAATCCTTATTAGACCCTTAGATGTGTGCAAGACACATACCATTCAGTAATTACAAGTTATTTTTACTATCTACTTACATTTTAATGCTCTCTAGAGAGGATTTTCAATCTTTAGGCAAAAAGCATTTTCAAAAGATTTGAGAAATGGCCCCCATCTTGGGGAACTTTGTTATAAGAGCTATATCATAAATCTTACTGGCATATTTGCTTTAAGATTCATGAAAAAGTCATGATTTCTTTAACATTGGCCTTATTGTTTAATGCTCACCAACATTTTACAATTTCTGTCCCTCTTACGTCTCTGAATCAAGGCTACAATAAAATAAATTAAATTAATTAGAGCAGATAATTATTTTAGCTAACCATCATTTTACATAATGTATTAATTCAACACTGCTTCTTTGTTCCAAAGAATCTACTTTGACTGACACATAGACTAAAGTAATATAAGGTTCAATTCTATTTAATAGCATCTGATTGTATTCTCTCAGTAAGTCAGATGATTGAGTAATTCCTCTGCAATTATTAGTATTAATTTTGTATATCCTTTCTAGTTACCAGAATTATTGTTCTTTATTTTAAAGTGGCAATTATTGTTAATTTAATTCCATATTTTACACTGACTCCTGCTAAATGACTCCAAATCTTAAAGTACTATTTGTTTTGATCCTAAAAACATGTACTCACATAACTTTTCCATTTCTTAGCTCATTTAATTTGTGATTTAGTTAGGTAGTTTTGCTAAGTTAATTTGGTCATATCTGAAATGTAGACATTGTTGTTATTTGCTCTGTAACACAACTCATGAACGGCAATGAGCTTTCATTGCTCTAGAAAACTTTTTTAATTTTTAGTTTTGTAAGGGCTGTAAAGATTTTAAGAAATCATCTAGTACAATTCTTTCATTTTGTAGAAAAAAGGCATTAGGAAGTTTAGTGACAGGCCCATGCTCCTACTTTTATGTGCCCTTCCTTAGCCTTTCATCCTTTTTATCATTGCTTCCTTTCCTTTGAAAATGTATCTGTTTCTTTCAGCTGTTATCCTTCATCCTTCAAGCCAAACGTGGTTGGACCTCAGCTTTTGGAGGGTGAAGAGAAGATTCCAGAAGAGACGGTCAGAAGATTCTACAAGGCAGGGTCAGATATGCCTATGATATAAGGGAGGGTGGGGTTAGAGCCTAGGACAGTTCTTGGAGATTCTTGGGCAGGTGGATAGTGGGTGTAGGTGAAAGGAAATTACTGGAAGTGGCCTGAGGATCTGTTCAAGAAATGTTGTTATTGGCTCTAGAAAGATGGACCAGGAAAGTGAATTGATTCTTAAGAAGTAGCGTGAGAGCTGCAGTCTAGAACTTGGTGTGAGAGTTACAGGTGAGTAGGTTACATAGCCAAGCTCCATGCCAGACCCCACTTAGTGGTTGCCACTAAGTTGCACTAGTTGATGTCCATGCACCTGCTTTCTAAAGGTTTACTAACCCTGTCCCCTCCTCCTGCTCCTCCTCCTCCTGCTCCTCCTCCTCCACAGTTTCATCCTCACACTCCCGTTCAGGCCCCAAGTAGAGCTATCATGGGCTGGTGTGACATTTCCTCAGAGTCCTCTCTTTGCCTCTTCCAACCCAGCCTCTTCTGCACATCTCCTCTACTGGCTCTCTTCTAGTATGAAAATCTGCCATTACCAGGTGCTTACTTTAAACCTTAGCAAGTTTCCTGTTGACCTCCAGGGTCAAGTCCAAAAAAGTGTTCTTACACTGGGATCCTCATATGTGCTTTTCCTTCTAACTAAGCTTTTCTAGTCACTCATCCTGCAGACCAGCTGTATCTGACTTTCCTGAGCACGCTATGGACTTCCCGCTCCTTTATTTCCTGTCCTTCTTCTCTCCCCAGAGGGTCTCTCCCATATAGGGGGTAAGCCCAACTGCCATTTCCACAATCGTCCTTCATTCTCCTTTTCCAAGCAGCATAAGATGCCCTCTTTTTGTTTTCATTCTGTGTGTGATTTTTGGATAAGGTGATGGTTACATTGGATTTAATTCTTCCAGTTCATGAGCGAATCCTTCTCTTGTTAAGTCTGATTTAGCTTCAATTGCTCAGTGCCTGCACCAAGGCTGAGGACATGGCATCTCCTCCACAGCTTGGAATGAATCTTTGGTTTCCTGGCATGCAGTTGAGAGGAAGGCAAAGACAGAGAAACAAGAAAAGCTAAACCAGGGGTTTCATGATGGTGGAAATTTGTTTCTGTGTTACACTCATCTTGAAGATAGGTGGTCCAGACTGATGGTAAATCACTCCTTTGCAGTCATTGAGAGACTCAGACTGCTTTCATAGGAAGGTGCCCAGTTGGAGCCAGTTCATAACCCCTTTTGTGTTCCAGTGGGCAGGAAGGGATTGAATTCATGGGAAGACTGTGACTCAAAGCCCAGGTGGAGAAGTCTCATACATTACTTCTCACTTCCCTTTGGATATATGTCAGTCATATAGCTGCATCTAGCTGCAAGTTAGGTGAGGAAATGTATACCCCAGTGGAAGTGAGCCTATGGCATGCATGCTATAGCAGGATGCTTGTACCACTGAAAGCACTAAAAGGTTTACCTTTTAGTGTACATGCTCCACAACATGCCATGAAACTACCCACAGTGTTTTACAGTGACACAAAAGTGATATATATATATTAGAGAGAGAGAGAGAGAGAGAGAGAGAGAGAGAGAGAGAGAAGTTATATGTCACATTTTGAATGTTGATCCTTTCCTGGTCTTGTGACATGTGGTACAATCTTCTTACCAATAGTGCTGGGCAATGGCAGTGTTTTGGTTTAGATCTAAAATCCCCCCTCTCCCCAAAATCTCATGTATTCAGCGGTGGAGCCTGGTTGGAAGGCTTGATGTCTAAGAGCATATTCTTATTCCTAACTCTTCTCTTTCTCTCTCTCTCTCTCTCTCTGTCTCTCTCTTCTTCCTTACCACAATGAGTAGAACAGCCTTCCACCATGTGTTTCGGCCTTGGAGCCAGCTGCCCATACATGGACTGAACCCTCTTAAACCATGAGAGAAAAAAAAACTCTCCTCCTGTAAGTTGTGAGTGTGAGTGTTGGGTATTTTTTCCTGGTGACAGAAAAGTGACTGATATAGGCAGTGAGCCACATGATCATAAAGAAAAGCAACACAGCCTAACACTAACTGATACTCTATAATGTTCTGTGTTCTTAGGCCAGAACGCTCTGTGGGTAGACGTATTCAGTGCATTTTGTATTTATGATGGGTTTATTGAGACATAGATTCCTCAAGATCAAAGGCAACTTTACTTTATACATATGTCTGGTTAGTGGGCAGGGTGATTTTGGTGAAGAGCAAATAATCTCCATGCAGTTGGCTTCTTATGTTTCTTTGGAGCTGTATGGCTGATTTCGCAGCTTAATCCCCTCAAAAACCATGGTCGTAAGATTTTATACTTCACAGCATGATGTGGATATGCACTCTTGTAATCTCAGCACTAGGAGGCAGAGACAGTGGGATTGTGAGTTTGACTCCAACCTGGAAAGCAAGTGATCTAGTAAGACTCTGTCTCAAAACACAATGGGGCTGGAGATGTGTCACCCAGTAAAGGCCCTAAGTTCAGTCCCCAGGACTGGAGGAAAAAAAACATTTCATGCTTTCCATAGAGAAAATATTAGTCTACATGGAAATGTAGCAACTGTCTAACATCAACCAATCTTCTGCCTTTAGTTCTTATTTTCCTTTAAAAATTATCATAAACTTTCCTACTTAAACTGTCAGGCTTTATTTTCCTTCTGCATGAGGAAAAGTTCCTGTACTTTAATTTTGTCTTATTTCTTTGTTTAATTAGACAATCTCTATTTGGTGTAACCCAGGCCTGATTTAAATTTCTTTTTTTCCCTCATCTATTGTCTCTCTTATAGCATTTTCCAGGAACTGTACTAATTTAGTGAATCTTTTATCTCGATCAGCCTCATCAAGCAAAGAAGGTAATTTTTTTTCCTGTGTGTGTGAAAATTCTTTTGTATAGCACTTCCTCTTATGGGTCGATCTTTTGTGCTTCTTACTTAATGCCATTGCTGTCAGTTCCAATGAGGATGTTCTGAGTTGCAATGCTGGTGTAAGAGACAGTGCCTGCCCTGAAAACACTTGAATTTTAAAGATTATTGGGTAGCTCCTGAACATTCTTGCCTCTCTTCTCTAATTCCTGGGTAAGAATCTACTTTTATATTTATTAGGTCTATGACAGACTTGAAGCTTTCTGGTAAATTCATGACTCACGCTATATTTAATGGGGCTTTTCCTTAATCTTATGTCTAGATTTTCCCAGAGGAGGTAAAAAGCTTGTGAGTGCCCACTTGCAAGACAGAAGTCCCAGCCATATGCTATTTTCAGTTTTATTGATAGTTTTCCCATAATGTACTCTAACCTCTGAACTTGGGAAAGGCAAAGGAGTCTCCCTGCTGAGTTCCCCTCACAACCCCTGGGCTACTGGGCCCTGAGGCTCTGGAACAAAGCTGGCCGGGGCAGTGCCTAACTCTCTCCTGCCTGCTCATTGTTTTTTCTATGAACCACATCCGGGTTATCCTCAGACAATTTGCCCTGCTGTGTTTCTGATTTTGTGGTCTTTAGCATCAGTCAGAATAAAACACTGAGTTTCCCATGGACTCAAGGAAAAAAGAAAAGGGAGGGTCTTCTCCACTCTAACACACACACACACACACACACACACACTCACATATACACATGTATTCCTATCTTTGAACACCTACTATGTCCCAAGCTCTTTGTATTAACTACCTGTAGCTTTCCACAGCCCTGTAACCAGGTATTAATCATCCCCTTTGCACAATATCTTGCAGCAAATCTGCCCCTTTGGAACATCAGACTTTTTTTTTAGTTTCCTTATATGGAGAAGGTATGCTTCCTGCAGTTTCTATCTTTTGTGGAGCCCTGGTCAACCTCATCCGTTCTAATGGTTCGCAAATCTATACCTAGAAACCTCAGTGTCTCACATAACATTTTCACAGATCTAGAGTCTTCTATATTCAGCATCTGGTTATTCACAGAGTTAGCACACTATTTGATCCTGTCCTTACTTCCTTATTTTTCTCAGGCAACCCAAACAGAAACCATGTGTCTTCCTCCATTCATCCGTCCCTATAGCCTCATATCGGAATGGTCAATGTGTCTTGTAAGACTTCTGAGGCCCAAGCTAGGCCTCAGTGTTCCCAGAGTTTAGGCCTTAGTTGCCTCATTGTGGAAGAAAAATGCCTTAGAGTCTTTCACTTGTCTCCACATCCCAGGCCTCACTGGCTTCAATTCTGTCTGCATATAGCAGCTGGCAGGACCACCCCAAGAGAGGGACTGACCATACTTTCTAAACAGAAAATGATGAAATCCTGTGGAGAACAAATCCAAGTCTAAGCCCAGTCCCACAGCTTGGAGGATTGTCTTGCTTATCTTACCTTTAACTTTTGATTTATCTTCCAGTCCCACTTCTGTTAGCATGTAATAGTGCCTCAGGTGTATGAATCTCCCTATGACTTCCACACAGCTGGCCGCATGGGATATTCTCACTGCCTGCAGTGCCCTTCTGCATATGGCGGACACCTGTCTAAGTGTGCTCTCTCTGATTTGCCCTTCAGAGAGGTACCTGACAGCTACCTAAGACTGTTCTCCCCTTGTCCTCAACCCACACTACCTAGAGACACGCATGAATAGACATATATACACTCATACTACACACACACACACACACACACACACACACACACACACACACCCTAAGCCAGATTAAAGTCAGGTGTGGATCTCTGGGCATCATTGTGTATAGCTCTGCCTTCTCATTATTATACTGATTTATTCATCAGAGAAAAGCAATGTCTTTGAGGGCAGGCCTTATGTCTTTTTTCTGGTCTTTCAAGTCCCTTGTCTGGGCAATGTCCAAGATCATAGGTATTGGATGGGTGCTTTGTCAGCCTTCAGGCCTTGGGTTCAGTGTGTTTCTTTGTGGAGTCCCTGTGCCACAAGAGCCCATTGACCTGTGGAATAAGTGCTTGATATGCCTAGCACTGGAGAAGGGAGAAATCACCCCACTCTCTTCCTTTATAGAAGGACTTTGCTGGCTAGGACTCCAAACCCATTCCTCTTCTGAAGAAAATGCTCCTTCCTAATCACTCTGCCTCAGACAGGCTTTCTCAGCACCTAAATGGCTCTGGCTATCTTGAGTCAATTGTCATTCTGACAACACGAAGGGTTTTTAAAACACTCTCAGAACTTGGGAACACTATGCAGCAGACAGTGCATGATTGCATTGGGACTCAAGAGCAAACCTCAGCTCCCCGGCCACGGCCCTGTGCCAGGCATTGCCTCTAGTGAAGACAGAACAGCCTTTTGAAGTGCTGCAGACTTAAACCAGGGAATCAGTTAACATCTCCCTAAGCAGCTAGTAGTGGGAACAAGGAGTGTATTTGATAACGTAGAGATGCTGGGACAATGGCGGAGCCTGTGCCTCCCTTGTGATAAGGCACGCTACAGAGGAGAAATTAAAATGAAAGAGCTGGGATGGGAGGGGCTACTTCATTAAAGGAATGGCAGGCAAGGGGTTGTTTTGTATCAGGAAATCGGGCTTGAGTTTGAGGGCCTTAGGGAGTCATGATCTGGGTTGGTGATTTGTGGTGGAAAGCAGGTTGCTGTCAGAGTCCCAATACTACATACCTCTCCCCAAATGCACTGCATGGATTTGAGCAGTAACCAGGAGAAGGACAGCAGTTAGCACTGGTCCTAAGGAATGGGGGCCTCTTTGCTTGTGTGCCTTGCTTTTTTTTCTCTTCCCATTCACAGATGTCAGTGCCATTCATGTATTTGTTCCCAAGCACATAGCAGTGGACAATGGGACGCTCATGGATGTCAACTTCAAGTTGATCCCTGAGTTTAAATCTAGTTCTGTCTCTTATGTGCAATAACCAAATCATTTAACTCCTTTCACGCTTCATGTCCTAATACAGTAATACCAGCCAGCTACCCTTTTTGGTAACAGATGTGTTTGAGATTTTGGTTATTTTTGAATTTGGGAATATTGCATATAGATGCAATATATTAGGGATAGAACCCAGGTCTAAGCATGCAATTCATTTATGTTTCATGTACACCTACTACACATAGCCTGGATGGAATGTTATACAATATTTTTTGGTGCACCTGCAATTTGCATGCAAACTATCATGAAACCAGGTGTGAAGTTTCCACTTATGGCATCTTGTTGGCACTCAAAAATTTTTGGATTTGGGAACATTTCAGATTTTGGATTTTTAGGTGACAGATATTCAACCTCTACAGAACTCAAAAAGTCTTAACGGGAATACAAATCTATTTCGAATCCTCCCAGCACTCAAATCTGTGAATTGGGAATCTAAAGTTTTGTCAGGTGATACCTATATTTAGAATGTTTATAGCTCTTAAATATCATTCCAGTTTTTTACCTGAAACATAGACACATTTAAAAATGCTACCATTTGCTCATTATTCATAACCACAGACATCACTATAAGCTTTTTTATGCCAGCCCAAGGAAATCAAATCCAATGTTACTATATTAAAATAAAATAATAAACTTGTAGTGTGGTCCAATAAGCTATTAGAATAATGGAAGTACTCTATGGATCTATTAGTTGTTGACTTTAAGAATTATTAATGATTGAATTAGAACATTAGTGTATAATTAAAAACCATTTTTCTTCATTTTGGAGGGAGAATTTCACAGAACCCACAAGGAGGTTTTTCATAACCATTTTGTACCAGCTTCTCTGAAAAGCCACTGCCTGTGTTAGCAGCAAAAAGGGGACTGGGCTGAAGTTAGCATCTCTCTCCTAGTGACACAGTCATCCTCCTGTGAATCCAGGCGTCACAGCCTAAATGGCAAGTGACTAATTCCAGTGGGTACCAGTGGGCCAGGAACAGAGCCTAGAAATGTCACATTGGGATGACTCAGTGTGACCTTAGGGGAAAGACCCCAAACAGTTTCCAGTGGTATTCAGACACTTACAGATTCTAGGGAGAGTATCATACCCTAGACTAATTCTCTGTTTGCATAACACAGTCATACATAGTATACTGTGTGGGCTTTGTAATCTAATTTCAGTTAAATCACTTTTTACAATGTACTCAAAATGTGTTTGTGACAGAAAATCATTGTAAGAATAATTTTGCTTCCCTTTCAGCTTACCATTTCTTTCTTTTTCTTCTTCCTTTTCTCCCTCTTTCTCTCCCTTTCTTCTTTTATTGTCTCTCCCTCTCCTTCATACTTTTTCTTCCTTCTTTACCACCTTTCCTTCCTTCCAAATGTATTTCCCTCTGTTAAACAGATCAAATCAGCTGAGCAATCCAAATTTCTTCTTTGTTCAATTTATCATCTCTTCAATTTCCCTTTTTTTTTTTTGGTACCAGGGATCAAACTTGGGACCTCGTGTATGCAACGCAGGTGGAGGAAAAAAAATGAGCTAAATCCCTGGCCCTTCAATTTCCTTTTTTGCCATTGCTTTATCAAGAAACCTAACTTACCTCTGAAGATATTACCAAATGGTTGATGTCTATCCATGAATTGTAGTCTTCTGGACTTCATCGTAAATGACCTTAAATATTTCCCAAAGATTTTCTATATCAGACACCTTATTAAGCACCTGGATGCAGAGATACAACTTGTGATATTTGCTTATGTCAAGGAAATTAAATACACCATGTCAAAATTATTATAATTGCTAAAAGTTGAAAATAGACACATATTTTAGCGTGCATTCATTTGCCCTATCATTTCTTTAATTCTTATGTAACTTGAAAAAATAGTTGAAGACATGCTAGAAATTGCAGAAATAGCAGAGTTCCATGTACTGCATTTCCTCCAATAAAAGGCACATACCCATAAAACATTTTCAAATTAGGAAATCAACATCAACACAATACTGTTTACTTAAATACAGGCTCTTTGCATGTGGAAATTTTTAGTGTTCTGAGCCTCAAAAAAGTGTGTATTTCAACGTGAAGATTCTTAATCAGGGGCAGTTTTGTTCCCCTTTCCTCCCCCCAGGGAAATCTGACAATATTGAGACACATTTTTGTTTGTCACAATTAGAGGATGGAATTATGCTACTGGTAGCTAATGAGTAGAGGCAACGGGTGGTTCCTACAATACCTGGATCGATTCCACGTCAATCGTGCCTAGGTTAAGAAATCCTAACTTAGAGGCTTATAGGTCTCAGAGCAAATTGATTCTCATTTTATCACCTCAGCACCATTTAAACCAGAGGATCCAAACTCTGCTGTCTGTAGTGGCCACTCAGGTGGGGCTCACTGTGTGAAGCTCATATGAAACTTTGTAGGATTGTAAGATTTTTCCATACAAGCCAGACATTTGAATTTTAAATGTGGACCAGCTCAAAGAGCTACCCTGTTTGTGAGGAAGCTGGGCCAACCATTGCTGCAGGGTGCACACTTGTATCCTTTGGTATAGGGTCTTGGCCATGTGTTAGCTGAGTACATACGCAAAGAAACCCATCTTTCAGAATAAAATGGGAATGGCAGAGCCCTCTGTCTCTTCAGTCTGTTTTCTTCTGCTAAAACAAAATATCTATACCTGAGTAACTTATAAAGAAAAGAGACTGATTTGGACTCATCCTTCTGAAGGATAACAAGGTCAAAATTGAGCAGTCACTGCTGGTGAAAGGTGCATGCTGCTCCAGGCAGAGTGTACAAAAAGAGGGAGTTGGCCTTGAGGCAGACAGGTGACAATCACAATAAAACACCTGTCCTATGTGTAGCACTTTTAAAAATATAAATTTGTTTCATCTTTTCCATCAAATTATAAAAATTGTATACATTAATGTGACATCATCTGAGGTCCTAATGCATGTATACATTATGCAATGTTTAAAGGAAACTGAAGCCATCCACCTCCTCAAGCATTATCATTTCTTTATGGGGAAAACACAGCAACTCTTTCTCATTATATTTTCTATAGGTACCCTGTTTGCTACTGCTCACTCAAACTTCTTACTGTAACTCAGTGCCCAGCGACCAATTTTTCCCACACCATCCTTTCTTTGCTGTATTGTGAATAAGTCTCCTTACTTTAGAACAAAATCTCCTGATACTCATTTGGTCCACCATGCTACACTCCTTAGGGTTTGTAAAAAGGTATATTTGACTCAGTGCAAGCATCGCTAATTTGACCATTTTGATTAAATTGGACAGAAGTGTGAGTATCTGCACTTTGTCAAAATGCTGCTGAATTCATAGGTGTATTCGGACAAAATGGATTCATGGGCCTATTTCACTAGTGGATCCCTGGGGTCGCTTGCTACATCTCTACAGTGCCAATGTATTCTTGCTTTACTCTGGAGGGGTGTGCTACCTGTGCTCCTCTGGGTATTCCAACTTTACTCGATATTCCCTGGGCTTATATCTTGTTGGCTCAAGTGTGGCATAACTGCAATCATTAGCTGTACCCACTCTGCTCTACTTTCCACAAGCAAGACTGAGAGACATAGGATTGTTGCCTATCACCTGGACCCAGAGGAAATCTCTGACCCATATTGTCTTGGAATAACCAACTCGCAGAATCTGGAGCAATTTCAGACCTGAAGTTATAATCTGTGCCAAATACTGCCAGTGAGACTGACATGTAGGTTCTTAATTTAAAAAAAAAATGAAATGCTAAATTAGGTAGGTATTTTGGTAACTATCCAGTGACTTATAATAAATTCAATAGCCTAAACATAGTACAGTGGGGGGTGTGTGTGTGTGTGTGTGTGTTAATTGTTAAATAATTGTACGAGTAATATGAATGTGTTGCTTGTGATGGATGCATGGATTAAAAAATACCTTAGATTAAAAATGGCTTCTCACATTTTGTGATTTTTTCATACTAGCATAATTTAAAATTCAGGTGAATTTAAAGGATATACTGGTCAGGGTGAGTTGGGCTACACTATGGTACCAATGAATCCAATAATCTCCGTGATTTAAAATAGGCTGAATTATTTGTCTCTCATACTCTGTGCCCAAAGAACATTGGCAAGGAAAAGGGCTTTTCTTATCATGGTTTCTCAGAGACCACAGGAAATCAGGGCCTCCCATCTGATGAGAATATCCTCTCAAGCCAAGGCTCAGGGCTCCTGGAGACAAGGAATACAACTTGAAGAATCACACACTGGCTTTTTAAGACTTCCCCCTAAGGAGTGGCATACTTTTGTTCGTATTCTATTGACCAAAACAAGCACATATGCTTATTACTATAGAAAGAGGGAGTGAAATAGTGCTGTGTATTCTTGAAGGTATTTTAACACCATAAACTACACATCCTGGCCAGAATAGAAAATAAGGAAAGGATCTCAAACCTCAAAAACTAGATTTAGGGACTGGAGATTTAGCTCAGTGGTACAGCAGAGTGTTTGTGTGACATGCACAAGGCACTGGGTTCGATTCCCACCACTGAAAAAAACCAAACTATATATAATATATATGTGTGTGTATGTCAGATACTTGTAGAAGATGGTCTGTAATCTGTAATTTCCTTAGAATTTTACAGTACATGTTGCTTATTTATTCTGCAATATAAGGCAGCAAAAAAGGTTTAGTCTCTTTAGTACTTTTATGGTGTCATTAAGGTACAATTTACATGATACAGCACACACAAATCATAGGTGAAAAGTTTTGATGATTTTTAATAAATTTATTAAATTGTATATTGATCATTGTACCCACATTTAGAGCATAACCCCAAACGATCACTCATGACCCGTTGAAGCCAGGCAATGAGCCTCGCTGTCACTCACATAGGCGATTACCAATAATCTAATGCCAGTCTCTATAGGTTTGCTATTTCTGGATATTGAACATAATAAATGCAATTATACAAACATTTTGTGTTGGTTGTTTCATTTAGCATCATTGCTTTGGATTCATCCATGAAGTTATATGCATTGCAAGTTTCTTTCTTCGATTGCTACCTATGGACCCATTGCATAAACATTTTCATTTTTCTTTAAAAATTTTTTTCCTATATTCGTATTAGTGTCTACTGGTTATACAAGTCAATGAATTTTATTTTGGTAGGTGTGTACATGCACATGACATACTTTAATCATTCCTCCATTACCCTCCTTGTGCCAGCTTCCTCCTCTGTTTCACACTTTTTTTTGGTTTCAGTGTATTTAATGTACTTTGATCATATTCTTGCCCCCTATTACCTGCCTTTATACCCTCGTCTCCCTCTTCCCTTCCTTCTGGCTATAATAGTCTCCCTTCTTTTTTCTTGTTATCTTTTTAAAATCCCATGTATTAGGGAGAAAGTGGGATATTTGTCTTCCTAAATCTGGCTTATTTGATGCAACATAATGATCTCCAGATCCATCCATTTTCCTGCAAATGACAAAATTTCTTTCTTTTTTATGGCTTAATAATACTCCATTGTATATGCATACCTCATTGTTTTTATTAGTTCATCTGTTGATGGGCTCCAAAGCTGGTTCCATATCTTAGTTACTGAGTATAAACTTGGGCATGCAGGTGTCTCTATGTATGATGGCTTCCATTCCTTTACATGTGTCCTTTCATCACCTGAGGGACATTTGGACTGTTCCACTTTGTGGATATTATAAAAGTCGTGCTGCTGTAGAAATTTGCTTACAAGATGTCATGTGGGCATTTTCATTGAGTATATATGTAGAAATTGTGTAATATTAACTTTATTTAGTAAACTCGTGATTACCTTTTTAAGTACAAATTATTTCCTAAAATGTTATCAAATTGTTTTCCAAAGTGAAAATTTCACTTTCAGGCAGCAATGAATGAGTTTTCCAGTTTGTTCATAAGCTTGCAAAGCACTTGTTTTGGTCTTTGTTTTGATTACAACTATCCTGATGGGTGTGTGTTGATATCTCATTGTGATATTAATTTGCATTTCTCGAAGTACTAATCATGTTGATTATCTTTCCAGGGCTCCTCTCTATTAGCCATTCACTGTTAGCATTAGTGAAATGCCTATTTAGCATTTCTGTTATTTCTTTAAATATTTGATAAAATTCACTCCTAAGATCCTCTGTACCCAAGAGTTTCTCAAACTGAATAATTTTAATTATAAATTTAATTTCTTTATAAGTATGGTCATACTTTCTATTTCTTCTAGGAATAATTGTGAGATTTTGTGTCTATCAAGTGATTTGTCAATTTCATTGACGTTGACTGATTTGTTAGCATGTAGATCTTAATACTGTGCCATTTGGATCCTTTTAACTTTCACAGGATAGATTGTGAAGAGTTCTTCTTACCTTTATGTTTTGCTTTTCATTGGCATTTTTTGATAATTTGTTATTCCCTTTTTTGTTGTGTATTTGGGTTAAAATTTTGTCAGTTTTGTTCATAATGTCAAGGAAACACTTTTTTTTATAGTTTCTGATTTTTCATTTGATTTCTAATTTAATCATTTGTTTCCTTCTGGTTTTGACCTTAGTATGTTAGTCATTTTCTGGGTTGTTAAAACCTTAGCTTAGGTACTGATCTTTTTTTTTTTTTTTCCAAATAAAGGCATTTAAAAGCTATACATTTTTCTCTAGCAACTGATTTAGCTGCTTCTCACATATTTTGATATATTGTGGTGTTGTCAATTCAAAATATTTTCTAATTTCATGTATAATTTATTCTTTGATCAATCAGTTATTTAAATGAATATATTATATTTTCAAATATTTGAAGACGTCTCAAATTTACAGTGGACAGAGAATATATTTTTGGTGATTTCAATCCCTTTAAATATTTTTAAACTTCTTTCATGCCTACCATATTGTCTAACTTGGTGAATGTTTCAAGGGAAAATTTTAAAAGAATGTATAGTGAATGTATAGTCTGTCATTATTGGGTTTAGTATTCTATAGCTATTGATTAGGCAAAGTTAGTTGATAATGCTGAAGATCTATATCCCTTGTTGATTTTTTTGTGTAATTGTTCTCTATTAAGTTGAGCATGCAGTGATGAAGTGACTCCAACTACTATTGCTGAGCTGTCTGATCTCCCTTCAATTATGTCAACTTTAGCTTCAGATATTTTGGTACTCCTTTGTTAGGCAGGTGACAATGTGTTTACAGCATAATACATAATGTAATAATTATAATCTTTGTGTCTTGTTCTTGAATTTTATATCTTGACAAATTAACTATAATTAATCATTAGCAAATCTCTCATTTATTCAGGTAATTTTTTTCTGTTTTAAAGTATATCTCATCTAATACTGTGTTCCAATTAATACTGTCATCCCTTGGCTCAGTTTTGGTAACTCATGTGTATCTAGGAATCTCTCCATTTCTTCTGAGATCTCCAGTTGTTTGGCATACATGTCTGTGAAGTAGTTGCTAATGATTTTCTAGATTTTGTCAGTGTATATTGTGATTTTACCTTTTTCATTTTTTTTTCTTTTTCCTTTTTTTTTTTTTTTTTTGGTACCGGGGATCAAACTCGGGACCTTGTGATTGCAAGGCAGGCAGCAGAAACACTGAGCTAAATCCCTGGCCCCTACCTTTTTCATTTCTAATCACATTTATTTTTGTCTTTTTTCCCCTCTTTTTGCTAAGATTGGTGTTTGTCTATTTTCTTCATTCTTTCAAAAGAGTCAGCTGTTTGATTCATTAATTTTTTGTGTTGTTTTTAGTCTCTATTTCATTAATTTCTGCTCTGATATTTATAATATCCTTCCACTCCTCTCCCTTACAGTAAATTTTTGCATAATATATTTTTCCTTCCTTTTGCTTCTAACATATTTGTATCTTTAAATTGTTTTTCTTTTAGACAATATAGAGTTTGATGTTGCTAATCCAGGCTGGCAATGTTTTGTAATTGAAATGTGTAATCAATTTACATTGAATGTAATTGTTGACATGGTTTGCTTTACTTCTTTTTGGTTTTTTGCTACTTGTTTTCTATAAGTGTTTCATATGAAAAGTTATTTTTCTCTCCCTGTTTTTGAGATTTTCTTTGTCATTCAACAATTTCCTTATAACGTTTTTAGATAGGAATCTCTTTATTCTGCTGGAAGTTTGCTGAGCTTCTTGAATATGTATGTTAATATTCATATAACTTTGAAAGTTTTTTTAAAAATAGGTTTTTGTGTTTTTTTGTATTAAATTCTTTTATTGGCACATTGTAGGTATACAACACAATTACATTTCGCACTGGGAATTGTATCTTTATATAATGCATCTTGGTTCTTATTTTTTCCCCATTTCTAGCCCCCCCTTCATGCCCTCCACCCTTCCCTATTTACAAAGACTTTATTTCCATTTTTTCCATTTCTCATCA
>NW_004624768.1:8071009-8164447 GCF_000247695.1 Heterocephalus glaber
GCTGCCTGTCTGCAGCGGGGTGATTCCATGTCTTCCGCGTGACTCAGGACCTCGGTAGGGCGTGCACAGACCTGCCTGTCTGCAGGGGGCTGATTCAGAGTGTGTTCCGCGTGACTGGGGACTAAAAATAGGTTTTATGTTTTAAAAATGTTTTTAGTTCACAGCAAAATTGAGCAGAAAGTAGAGAATGTTCATATATACACACTACCATTAAACATAATCACAACCTCTTCCCCTATCAATCGACTTCCTTTTACTTGTACATTTATGGTAATCAATGAATTTACATTGGCATATCATTAATACTCAAAGTTTATAGTTTACAGTAGGGTTCACTCTTGGTGTTGCGCATTCTATGGTCTTTGTAAATGTACATTACAAATACCAACAATTATAGTTTCATATGAAATTATTTCAATGCCCTACAATTTTTCTCTGTTCATCTTATTCACAAATTGAAAAAGTTTATACTCATTTTGTTTTTCAACTTTTTTCTGCTGCTTTTGTATTTTTTTCATTCTGGAAATTCTATTAAAAATATGTTGGGTCGGGATTTAGCTTAGTGGTTTTTCCACCTGCTATGCAAATGCAAGGACCTGAGTTCGATCCCCGGTACCAAATATATATATATGTTAATATGATTAATGTTATCCTACAGGTCTCTCAGGCTTTGTTAATTTTCCTTCTTACATTTTTTGCTTATTCCATTTCTATTGGTCTATCTTCAATTTCACTTACACTTTTATTTTTCAGATAAAGTCAGCTATTGAACTACTCAAGTACCTTTCTCATTTTACTCATTGTACTCTTCAACTCCTGAATTTCCATTTAGTTCTCTGTCTCCTCTTTCTGTGCATATATTATGCAGTCATGTACATAATTTTCTTTATTGATAATTTTGTCTTTGATAAGTCACTATCCTCATATACTACTTAAGCATGATTGTCTTTCACTATTTGAACCTATTTTAAAGAACTACTTTGAAGGCTTTGTGCACTAAAGTTAACATCTGTGCCTTCTCAAGAATAGTTTCTATTAACTTCTTCATCTCATTTTAGAATCAGTTTAACAGTTCTTTGCACATATTAGAAATAATTGTAGAAAACTGTACCTGTGGAGTAATATATCTGAGCAGATTGAATTATCTGGACCCTAACCATCCTCTTATGGCAGGAACGTTATTGCTATTCCTTTGTTTAGTGTGTTTCTAGGAATAATTTGTAGGGTTCCATTTTTCTTACTGTGTATGACTATTGGTGCTTCTGCTCAGTGTCTATTTTTAAGGACAACGTCTTTCTGTTTTTTAATCCTGATTTCCTAGAGACTGGTCTAAGTCAAGAGATCTCAGTAGTCAGGCAGCCATCGGTCACAGGCTATTCTCGAGACCTGCAAGTCAGCATTCTCCACCCTTTGCCAAGGGGGCTGTATGTGGTATGTGGAGTGAGCAAATTCATTCAAAGTTCAGGCCACTTAAAGACCTTCCTTGTCTTTTGTTTCTCTTGTGTTATCCATGCAAGCACAGGGTTTCACATTCAGCTGCACTCTTGGTGACAGGCAGGGCCCTCAGGTATTTCCTGGCAGTGTGTGTAGTCCTGAGCAGATGAGTAGCTTCTGCGCTCTGGGGAAATAGTCACCGAATATGGGTATTTCTCAAGGCTATCTACCTGTGTTATCCTTAGATTTTTCTGGTAAACATCTGGCAGCAGTTTGTTGCATATCACAATTTAAATGCAAGCAGGCTATCTACAACACGGGTCTTCTCTCTTTGTTTGGCAGTAACACCTTTCCACGTGGGGTTTCCCAGTGTCCCACCCCAAGCCAATCTTTTCTGTCAGTGCTGCTGTTGGCTTTCAAGGCCTGCTCCTTATAGCACCTATGGAGTCAAGGTGGAAAGGACCCAAGCAGCCTCAGACTAAATGAGTGCTTAGACTTGAGTTGTAGAAGTTTATCTTTAATAAATGTTTCTCAACTTATTAGATGTCTTTGGCTGGTTTCCAGAATACTGGAATGATCACGTTGACAATTTCATCAGTTTTATTATTGGTATTTGGGAAGGAGACTTGCTAGATTTCTCACTCTGTCATTCTGAATCTTCTGTTTTCTTTATTGCTGTGTTAATTAACATTTCTAAGACTTATCTCAAATAAATTTTTTTTTTTTGCCAAGCACTATGTGTTTGCAGTTAATGTAAATAGCATGTTTTGAGGACACTTTGGAAACCTTGATGTAAATTAAGCACAAATTATTTTGGCCTAAATTGGTCTATAAACTGTCTGCCAGAATTACCTCAACCCATTCAACATTTAATGTGATGGGATTAACAGGTAGCAAATTGCAAACCATACAGATCATACACAGGGTAGACTAGATCTAGACATGGGTGGTTTAAGCCATACCAAAGATCTAATATCTGGTTGGGAGATTATATAAGATGTAACCACACAATACAGTGAGTGTTTAAATTAAAACCAATTTAATACAACAAAAGATACATTGCCATGAATCCCCTTCTCCCAAATACTCCCTCTCCCTTCAAACACAGATTTTACACTTGCCACTTTCAGAAGCAGTTCTGGAAGTCCTCTTCGTGAGCATCTTTTGGTGCACTGCCATGTCTGCCTCGATGTCCCAAATGGATTCAAAATGTTTACATTTCAGGGTTATTTTTACTTTGGGGAAGAGCCGGAAGTTGCACAGTGACTGCTCAGTGAATGAGGCAGATGAGGACTTGCTGCAGTGTATTATAAGCCTGCTTTTCTGTTGAGTGGTGGCAGGCAGCAGGCTTCATTGTATTTTTGATCACACCTCATAAGGACACTTATGGAAGAAGATTCCAAAGCTGCTTCACAAAGTGGCAAGAATGATAGGACGAGAGAGCTAAAGTGGAGAGAGTATTTTAAGAGAACTTAATGGCAATGTGTCTTTTACTGTAATATTTTTTTAAATTTAAACATTCCTCATATATTTTGATCACACCTTGTACATAAATATCTAGATTTTGCCTTTTATTTTCAGAAAAATCTTACCAAACTATATCATCGCTACATGACTTTTTTAAAGGTTACGACTAAACATCTAAAACTACATAGAAACCGTGTATCCTTTTAGCTACCTGGTCCCAGAAGTCATTTGAAATTATAACATCAGCTTTCAATGAAGTGTTAAGACAATGGAGGTTGTTTTTTCATATTCTGAAGGCTCCATTCCTGCCTCAGACCACCAATGACAAGAGTACTAGCTCATAACTTTATGTTAAAAATCAAGATTATGGAGGCCATGTTCTGAAGCTCAGTTTGTCTCACGACCAGTGGCACAAATGTACAAGAGGACTGGCTACTCTTAATGGTGCTGTCAGTAGCCATAAAGCAAAGTGGAGCCTCTGGCTCTCACAGTGATAAACCTTCTTGATTGTTTTAGTTCAGGGCTCCAAATCCATGAAAATGGACATATACTTCCTGGATGAATTTAAGTTATAGTCAAGCAAATTTATAATTGAATGCAAAGGATTGGAGAAGGAGCCCACAGGTTTGTGTAGAAAGCACTCTGTCTCTCATAAGCTTCAAAGTCGTCAGGAAGCTCTTCTGCATAGAGCAGATTTCAGAAGTAATTTGTAGAGTTAAGAGAAACTACTTAAAGGTATGAAACACATACAAGGCTCAGGGCAAATGATACACTTTAAAAGTAGAGCCAAAGATGGTAGATGTATGAGGACCCCAAAGGTATTGAGAAAATAATAACGACAAAAGTGAAGAGAGAACAAGAGAAAGCAACACAACTGGGTCTTTCCATTTAAATTTTCCAGAATATCGTGTGCTTATGAGTGGTTGCAGCCTGTTATCCTCCGTGCACTTTTACAGGACTCCTGCATGTCCACCACTCCAGCCTTTCCATTCAGAAAGCCCCTAGCTGTAATCTGATCTTTAAGACTCAGGAGAATTCCAGAGCCTTGAAACACTTGGTGAAGATGGCTAACTCTCAAGGGGGACTGCTAATTTCTTTCTGTCTGTCTGTCCTAAATTCAATCCCATCTTAGTTATTTCTTCTCCTCGCTTCACTACAGAGTTGACTGTAAGGCTGACAGCCTTTGCAAAGTTACTGTTATGGTGCTGATATCAATATTAATGACATGTGGCTTGATACTGTAATTGAATAGTTTTTACACAGATGATATTAACGGATAAAATATGGCATCCTCATGAGAAAACATTACCTTGAAATATTAGCATTATGATATGTTAATTTCTTTGGAGCATATGACTACAGATATATGGGCAGAGGTAAATTTTCCAGCACTTCGGCTGACAAATTCCAAGTCAACATAACTCTTAAGAATTTGTATTACTACTTGGCAATGACTTCTATGATGATGTATAACAACTTAAGGGGTTTTTAAAATGCAGTATTTTGACTAATGTGGTTTGGTAAATAGCGTTTGTGATTAGTCCTTTTTCTTTTTCTCCCCCCAGTTTCTGTAATACTGACAAAAGCCTGTAATAATAATAAAAACCACCTCTCCAAATGGAAAATGCTCCACTCCATCACCAGCAGTTTCTGAGAACATTCCAAGATGTGTGCAGAGCACAGACCCGGCAGCTCCGCTAAGCTGAGCTTCACGCTGCTGTACTCATTGGTACACTAGTACCTCCCATTTCTACCACAGAATATAGTCTTGAGGTTCAGCTTCTAAGAATTTACCGCAGTCAGTCTGTGCACAGAAATGACAAGAGCGGGGGACTCTAAGACCTCTCTGTTACCTCAGAGACAGGGTTTAAGGGAAAGTCTGTCATTCTGGTGCTCTTAAATACAGCACTTGTGAATCTGTCCCTTGAAAGCATAGTTCAGGCATGGTATGTGAATTCTAGGCCACTCAGTGCAGTATGATAGATGTGTCCACATTCTGTCATGCAAGGAGACAACTGCACCTGGCATGGCGGTCATTTATAGTCCCCAGGGAAAATGTCCCAGACTAGCTATCTTCTGATGACTGAGACCAGGAGTAGCCTTCTGGGATTTTGCACCTACCACCTGTTCTCTTGCAGGCAGTGTCCACTCCACAATCCTCTACTGGCTTGTGCAACCACCAGCTCCCTATTTGGCATTCCCTCAGAGAAATCCCTCTCCTACTTCTGTTCATACTCTCTTCAGCTTGGCCCTTGGATCTTCCACTGAAGGAAGCTTCTCCAGCACCGTCAGCCCCAGTGGATAAGCTGGGGCTCATCCTTTTGCTGTCCACCTCAGGTTCCCTCTGGACAATAAACTCAGATTTCCTACTGAGGGTGGGAGCTGGCGGGCAGAATCTCCCAGCCTCTTCCATCTGATCAAGCAGGTGGAAGGTGACTGATGCAAAGAAGAACAGAGCTCACTCATGAATTATTTGCAGAGGAGATTTCCTACTGGGCCTCTTGAACACTTCACATGTGTTTGGCCCTAACATCACTGTTCCCATTCCTCAATTTCAAGTGGAGCAATGAACTTGATATTAATCTGTCTTCAGGAGAAGCATCTGGAGGCTGGCTAATAAAACTTCATTTGATGGAGGAATAAGGCTCTCAATCGGGTCCTGCTTACATAGACTTTTCAGAGATGCTCTTTGCTGCTTGCTTTGGTCCTGGGATTCCCCAAACTCCCTCCATTTGCCATGGGTTTCTAGCCGATTTTCTTCCCAAGTGCAATACTGTAGACTCCTGGAAGGAAGCAAAACTCCAACTCTGAGTGGAGTCCTCTCTTCTCCCTATGCTCTCGAGCCCTCCCCCACCCTCCCATCACCTCAACCACCTTGTACTTCCATCCCCTACGGGGGCTCTGACAGATGCTCAGCCCCTTGCTGTGATGTTAAGCTGCTCACAGTCTGGATCCAGGCTGCCAGATGCTCCAGAGCCGCTTCTGGAAAGTGTCTCCCTCACAGATTCTGACATAGGCCAGTCGAAGAGGTGTGGCAATGCCATAGAGCACCGGGACCAGCTTATGTGACAAACAGGCAGCACATACACTTATTCTGGAATGGTACCTAGGGGGTCCCAAGCCTTCCCTACCCAGCAGCAATGCTGCAATTCAGACTGGGTATTAGGCAACAGCAACTTTTCCCCTCGGCAAAGTGGCATCTTTTTGCCTTTAAAAAATGTCTTCACTTCTATGCCATGGAGATAAGGAAAAAAAGCCTTATATATAATTTTTCCTATTAATAAACCACTCTTAGGGCAGTTTTAGGTTTATTTATTTATTTTTTTGATACTGGGGAGCGAACTCTGGACCTTGCACTTTCGAGGCAGGTGGCAGAAGCACTGAGCTAAATCCCTGGCCCCAGTTTTAGGTTCATAATAAAGCAAGCACAGGAAGTTTCCATATCTCCTCTGCCCTCCACATGTACAGCCTCTCCTACTTTCAACATTCCTCACCGCAGTGGTGCCTTTTTTTCCAGGTAGTGACCCTCCATGGACACTTTTTCTCTTAAGTAAGTAATATGTATTAGAGTGGACTCTTGGTGCTAAACGTCCTTTGGGTTTAGACAAATATAGAGTTATATGAGTATCCACCATTACAGTACCATACAGAATAGTTTTGCTGCCCTGAAAGTCCTCTGACCTCTGCCTGATCATCCCTCCTTCATAACTAAACTCTGGCAAACCATTATCTTTTTACCTTGAAAAACATCGTCTAATTGGAATTGCAAATTATGCCTTTTTCCAATTAGCTTCTTTCACTGAATGAGGTAGTCAGCTTTCCCATTGGTGAACACAATACCTGACACCCACCACTAAAAGGAGAAAATGGTTAATTTGGTTCACATTTTAAGGGCATTCAGTCCATGGTCAGGTGGCTCCAAGGCAGAAACAGTACGGTGGAAGGGTGCAGTGGAACAAAGCTGCTTCGTTCATGGTGGGCAAGAAGCAGAGCAGGGAACAGTGCCAGATGGAAAAGTGCAAGAGCCAGACATAGACCCAAAGTTTCCCTCCATGATCCACTGAGACACACCCAGAAGTGCACTCCATTGATCCTCCAAGTGGATCCCAAAGTCAATCAAGTTGACTCAGTCAACCCTACCCATCACACTCAGTCTTTTAAGTGACCTTCATATTTTCCTGTGGTTTGATAGCTTATTTCTTTTCAATGTTGAATAATATTCCATTGTGTGGATATACCACATTTTCTTTACTTGTTCACCTGTTGAAAGACATCTCAGTTGTTTCTAAGTTTGGACAATTATGAGAAAAATTGCAATAACTATCCATATGAAGGATTTTGTGTGGACATAAATTCTCAGTTCACTTAGGTACATACCAATGAGTGTGGTGCTGGATCTCAAGGTCAGAGAACATAGTAGCCTCCTAACATCTTTGCCCTCTCTTTACTTCATGTTTCTCCAATCTGAATGATTTTTTAAAATATTGTTGATCCACACTAATGGAATATTTCTAAATAAGAAGCTACCTCTTTCCAACAAAAAATATGCCCATCTTTTGTTATTGTATTAAGTAGTTGGTATGCAAAATGAGAAAATGCCATAGTATACATTTGAATTTAATTAGACTGTTTTAGAATTCTTGTGAATTTGATAGGGTCTGGTGTACAGTATTAGCTGATTTGTCCCTGACAGAGGAATAACGTCTGTGAGGAGTTCAAACCACTATCAAGTGGGCAAGTGAGTGCATCATCTGCAACACAATGGTCTGATATTTTTTAACCAAATATATTGCTAGAATGAAGAAGTAGGTGGTTGAGAATTACTCTTTGGGGTTTAGAGCACAGGTGTTGCATTTTTTATAGCTTCTTTCATAAAATGAAGGGATGCACAGAGAAGAAAGGAACAGTAAGAACAATTCATGCTTTAGTGGATTCTAGGAAACAAAGAGGTTTGGTAAGGAAAGAGCACTGGTTTTGAAGTCACTGAAGTGTGGAGTTTGAAGCCCAACTTTGCTCCAGTCTAATTATGAAGTTGGAAAAATTATTTAACTTCTTTGAGTTTAATTAACTTCTGTGTTTAAATTTTCTCTCTGCTAATGAGTTCAATTATACCTACTCTACAGATTTATTGGGAAGGTGTACCTGAGATCATCCATGTAAAATTCGTAATACATAGCAAATGCGTAATGTTAATGGAGGAAATACTGAAAGGAAATATTAGGACTATTATAGGAAATTAGGAAATATTCCTAATATATTCCTTATAGGAAATATTGACAGTCACAGAGGCCTTCATGGAATTCAACATTTACTCTAGGATGAGACAGGCATGTGATGTAGCACATTTCACATTTTAACTTGGCATTGTCCTTTTATCTCTGAGGCTTGGAACTCAATTTTTATTCTAAATTTTCCTAAATTAAAGCAGAGGTAATTAATAAATGATTAGTAAAATGACCTGCTATTCATAACAAAACATTTGGTGACCCAGTTTCTTTCTCCTTGTCCTCTGTATCTACCAAAAGGAAAATGGCAAGAGTTCTGGAATCTGTGAAGGTCGTGAAACTTTAAAGTATTATTGGCTCTGGTGTGAGAAACTGAAAGTGTAAATAACGATTAAAATGAATAATTGATAATGGGAAATAGGAAGAGAAGGTTCAAAGGGGCAGGGGAAAGGAAAGAAGGAAAAGGAAAAATTAGGAGAAAAGGGAAAAAAATGGAAACAAAGTCTTTGTAAATAGGGAAGGGTGGAGGGGGGTGAAGGGCACACAGGAAATGGGGAAAAAATAAGAACCAAGATGCATCATGTACAGATACAAACACCCAATGATAAATGTAAATGTATTGAATACCTAAAATGTGCCAATAACTTAATCTAAGGAAAAAAATAAGGTATAATTGGATCACTATGATGCTAGTTGGAAAATTTAAAAAATGAAGAAGCAAATGGAAATGTACAACCAGGCACCCACCCCTATACAAAGCCTGGTCTGGGAGAGAACGGCCACTTTAAGAATTATATTTATGTAAATTTTGCTGTGCTACACACAAAATGAAATGTTGGAACCTAAATGTTTTAATTTCGGTGCAAATGATCCAAGCAATATTATCCCACCATTATCCCTTCCCAGAGTGAAGCATTTAGAAGAAATTTTGTCCCATTTTTCTAACCGTGTTATCATTCCTATAAATGCTACAGCTATGAAAGCAGCCTCAGAGCTTGTGTGTCAAGGACTGTGTTCCAAGCTGGGTGTGATTGTGCATGCACACAGTGGCAGCTATGTGGGGGACTGAGGCAGGAGGATCTCTTGAGCCTAGGAGTTGGAGGTGACCTGTGGCAGCACAGTGGGACGAGGGGCAGGGGGAGGAAGGGAGGAAGGGAGGGAGAGATTAAGGGGAAAAGAAAAGGAAATGAAAAGAAGAGAAGAGAGTAGAAGAGAAGAGAAGAGACAAGAGCGGACAAGGGAAAAGAAGAGGGTAAAAGATAAGAGCTGCTAGTGGAGCTGAGAAGTAGAGAGTTTGCCTAGCCTATGCAAAGCCCTCAGTTCAGTCCTTAGTAAAGAAACCAAGAAAGAAATGAAAAGAAACAAAGAGAAAAGACTGGTCTCCACATGCTACCCTGGAAAGGATACTAAGGCTCTCGTTCATTGGACATCACCAGACTTTGCACATTCAGAAGGCAAGGCGGGAAACTCGAAGCGAGTTGCATCTGTGCACGTTCAGTGTGAAGAGAAGTGATGACTACCAACAGCTCAGGTACTGCTGAAGAGGTGCTGTGATCCCAAACACGCACGCACATGTGCACACACACACATATACACGCACACATGCATGCGCACACCCACACACAAAAGTCAAAGTTGGCTTTGAAACTACTCTACCTACGAAATAGTTCACATTATCTTTCCTAACTCCTCATCCCTCAATTCTGTATTTCATTACCCACTTTGTTCCCATTTTAATGTCTCTTAAAAAGATGTACCATATTGATTGTGCTTGTAATTTATTTGGTATCACTTTTAGCATATAAAATAACTATCATTTTTGTTTTTCTCATGTAAAATAGTATCGTATCTCTAAATTCACACTATCGTAGACTTGACTTATATGATAATTCAGTTATTTTATTGTTCAGCGATCAGTAATTCATACTTTAGTGAAAATAACCTAACTTTGGTGGATTTTTTAAAATGAATTTCACAAGATCCAATTGCATTTTCTCCATTCAGACCAGGGACATCATCATTTAATACTGTATTTCTTTCTTCAAAGAAGATTACAATTTCACAAGAAGGAATATTTGTGACCATGTATGAGGACTTAATCAGTCCTTGGCCTCAACAAGCACATTTTCCATTGTCCTTCCTGACTGCAGGTGGCGTTTTTTCTGGCTCTGCCATGCAAGTGTCTACCACGCATGTCCTACCTATGTGCGCATTTCGTCCATGCTTCCCCTAAAACTGTCAAAAAATATTAAAGCTCTTCTTCCTGTCAAGTTTACTCCTGCCTTATCTCATTCCTTCTTGTAAAAGGCTTGTAAAACACATCTTACCATTGCCAGTTCATGGATTAAATAAATTAACAATGGAGACTAGGAGGGATTAAGCACAGGGCACATATGATGTGCTACAGTGACAGAGCTGTATTGAAATCATGTAGGCCTACTTCCATAACCTTTACTTGCATTTCTCCATTGTTTCCTTCTTCCCTCCCTTGCCCCTCCTACCTCCTCTCCTCCCCTCTCCTCTTCTTTCCTCTTCTCCTCTTCCATCCTACCCCTTCTTCTCTCTCCCTCTCTCTGTTCCTCTCCCTGTCCCTCTCCCTGCCTCTCCCCCCATCCTTTTCAGGCCTGTATCTTGTGGGGCTGCCTGCAAAAGTTTTTGCTGAAATGGATCTATTCACAGTTTAACAACCATTTGCTGCAATGATCTTCTCTCAAACATACCTTATATCCCACCTGTCAACTGCTCTGTGAGCAAGGTGTTACATAGCATTCTTCTTACCCTGCCTCTAAGTACTTCATTTTACCTGAATATATTTTAACCCCCCAAATACAAATTGGATTATTCTAGAGCCTGGGTGTTATGATTTGCACAGCAAGAGACACAGACAAAGAAAACATTGAACTTTTGGAGCTTACATTTCAAGGATGAAAATCAGATAGGCTTTCTGTTGTCCTTGGTAGCTCTGCATTCTCAAGAACATTCACTAAGTTTTTTGTTTTTACATGGGCCCCACATTTACTGGATGCCTATATTTCAGCTCTTGGCAGAGGCAACAACAAATCATCCATAGCCTCAGTCCTTCTAGAGCTTCCAACCTGGTATCCAAACAAACCATGCTATTCCCTGTGTAGTTACTGGTGGCTCAGAGTAGAAGCATCTGGGCCAGCTTGGTATTGCATAGAGGGATAATCAGGGATGATGACGATATTCAATTTCATTGGTACCAGACTTAGCAAAAAAACTGATGGAAAAGCCCTAATCAATAAGGTTTTGCCTTTGAATGGCTTCTATTTCAGTTCTGATCAGAAGCTGACCCAAGAGTCTTAATGGATATTCTGAAGCTGTTGGTTTTATTGATGGTGGCCTCAAAATCTGAATACGAAAGGAGGATGGAAATGACTACCATCATAACTATTTTTGGTTTTGCTTTAAATGATGTTACCTTTTAGATTTTACACTGGGTCATCCAATCTCCCAAAGCATGCGAATTTCTTTAAATAGTTTCAGTTTGGTGAATTTTGGAAAATAAGCATTCAGCGAAGAAGCACAGAGTCACAGATCAAAAGGGATTCGTGCTTTTTAAAACTCTCTGCCAGGGTCAAATGACATTGTGCAATTTTCTCTGTCCATGAAACAGGGTTCATTATTTCTAGGCTGAAAATTTAGCTAAACAATGCTTCAACTTTTGGACAAAACAAAGCAAAACTGGTTCTTGATTCAAAAGTTGGCTTTCTGTTTGATTTAAAATGCTGTTGGATCATCTTTATTTTCACTTCATTTATTAAAATGTTACCTAAAAAATCTTTTTTATGGACCAGGGGAATTAGGAGAACAGGCCTAGCCTTTTAAAATCAGCATGTAGATATATATTCATATATATATGTGTGTGTGTGTGTGTGTGTGTGTATATATATATATATATATATGAATAAAATAGGAAGAGACCATAAGATTTCAGATATTTAAAATGCAGAAATGATAAGATTTTTGCTTATAATTACCAGTATATAACTAGACAATGGACAATCAACCTCACTAAGCTAGGCAATAATCAGGAAAGGACCTTATGTTCATTTGGCTTCTGATTGCCCTAAGTTGCAAACTGACCTTGCTTTTCTTAGATCGAATGAGGTACCAGACTTTGATTTATCTTAGGTAGGATTAAGGAAAGGTTCCTGAATAGTAGCACTCACCATTTCTTCTCTCCACGTTAGTTAGCCTGCAGCTTAAAAGTTGTGTGAGCATCCTTGAAAAGGATATTGGATAATAGAAGATACTCAGAGGAGAACAGGAATGCTGAAGGACAGCGCAATAAAATGAAAACAACTTGTAGTGTATCATCTGGCAAAACCAGGCTATGGCTTCTAACAGGTCATTGAGGGTCTGGGTAACAGAGTACCACTCCAAACACAAGAGTAAAACTGCAGGTCAGTAGAGTGTGTCTGTGCCCGTGCACATATGTGCCATGTTTGTTAATCTCTCTCCTCTTATGCTATCCATCCTTAACCTGTGCTAGGTCACATAATCCTATAACAACCTTGTAACATGTGTTTTACTGTCCACATTTTATAGATAAATAAACTGAAAGAATTGAATACTGTCTGCTTAGGGTTGCTTGGTTAGATTTTGGACTCAGACGTACCATCAGAGAAACCGCTGGCTCTTTCTACCATACCGAATACGACCCTTGAAGTCTGGCAAGGGTGTGTCTTGGACATCATGTTTGCCCCACAACTGAGCTGTAAAAAGCAAGAGGAAAAGCAAACTTTATTTTTCAAAGTGTAACAAATTGAAGAAATTTAATGACTGCCTAGGAAAAAACTTTTAAATCTCTTTTCAGTGAAATTGTCCATACTGAGCTGGAATGTAGAAGATTCAGTGGCTGGGTATGGATTATTTTCAGGGGTCATGGGATTCCATTGTTTCTTTCTTTTGTGAGTGAATTCTCTAGAAAGAAGGAAAACACACTGGATACCCTTTTTGTCTATCACTTTCTACAGTGTGTCATGGCTTTCCCTTTGCTTTCAGTGTGACTGTAATTATGCCTTTCAGAGATATCATTAAATAATTCCAGGGCCCTTGATATAAGGTTAAGCTTTTTAATCAAATTTTTAAAATATACATAGAAATCTTTTCTCTGACATACTTTATACTTTCAATTTTACCTGTGTAGGTTTTTGCATGGGCCAAACTTAGTGATATGGGCAATATTGACCTTAGGTGTGAGAATATTTAGTCCAAGTTTAAGTTTCCTCCCCTCCCCTTTCCCCCTCCCCTTTCCCCTCCCCCTCTTCTTCTCTCCTCTCTTCTTCCTCCCCTACACTCCTCTTTTCTTTTTCTATCTTTCCTTCCTTCTTTCTTTCTTCTATATATCCTTCACTTCATCAGATATTATGACAATTGACAACGGGCTATCAGCTTCCATATATGTTTCTGAAGTTCAACTTGCTCCAGGTTAAGCAAGTGTACGATGAGAACTGATGACATGAGGTAGCCCAAGGTCTGTGCTCAGGGGAAGTCTCCTTGACTAGAAGAGCTGGTAGTTAACAGAACTTTCAGTTCAGAATGTTCTTTACAAAATGTCAGGTAAAAAGAATTGCTGGCTAGATGGTAGCTATAGAAGATGCCAGATAGACCTTCTCCTAACCATTTATATGGACTAGAACAACACAGTCCTTGCTGAGGACCCCAGTTCCTCTTTTTATTCATGCAAAACAGAAGTGCAAAACCACATAAATCCAAGGCCTGCTTCCTGTTAGAATATTCCATATGTTTATGAAACACAACAGGTTTTTAGACAAATATATATTTCAGACTTATTGTTGAGATTTCCTTCCCTTATACAGTCATTGAATATTCTGGAACATAAAGAATAAAAAGGCAGAGATAAGTAAAAGAAAGACAAATAAATTTTTGGAAACCAGAAAGAAAAGTGATTGAATAGAGATAAAATAAAAATAGAAAATGTTTATGGAAAGAGTTTAGAAATGATCAAGAACTCAAGTTGCTGAGGGAAGCAAAGCATTTAAAGTTCTTTTTTAAAGCACCTCTCTTGGTTATAAGAAAAATTTTCAAAATTAACCATATTTGTTCTCAGTCAAGTTTTGTGGCCATCATCTTCCCGAGGAAGGGCAGATACTGTGACCCTTGGCAACCTGGAGGTGCTCCTTCTTTAGTTCCGTATTTCTCACCATAGCTAGCACCAAAAAGGACACATGGAAATATGTTTCATATTCCTAAACTCTACCAAAAGAAAATAAATCTGGTCCATATTGATTCATTCTGGTGTTATTTAATTCTTCCCTCATTTTAGAAGGTAGCAAAGGCCAAAGAGTGGCCGAAAAGGTCCTCCTGCTCAACTTTTCAAGATCTTCATTTGCAATCCCTCCCTCTGTGTCATAATTCATCCTTGCTTATTCCTCCCTTCTTAGTCTTCTGAAGCACTCAGTGGTGAGCTCAGCAGGCCCAGCAGTCTTTGTCTTTCTATGCCTCAAAGCACTCACACAAATAAGACATGAGGTCTCTTCAGCTGGGACCAAGGACCAATACCCTGATTTCCAGATTTCCACCTATAGATACTTTGAGAAGCATAGGGCATATTTTTCCCCTTTGCAAAGTTGTTTAACAGCAAGAGGTGGAACCACTGAATAGAGTCCAAGTCCATCTCCATGGTTTGCAAATAAGAATATCTCTTCTTTCAGATGTTCTTGGACTTGGAATCATGTTTGTCTTCAGGGATTTGGAGCCTGATATGATTGTATGGCTCTTGAGCACTCTGTCACTTGGCTGGTTAAAAAGGTGGGAATGAGGGGTTGTGGGAGGAGAGGAAACTGTACTTGATCCTTATGGAAGCCAGTTAAAATTAATTAGAAAAAGCTTTTAAAGACCCAAGATGCAGACCAAATGTATCTCCAACCGTGGCCTCATCCCGCACTGAACGAGAAGGTCACTGCGAAGCTGCAGATTTATGCGGAGGGGTTGGGTGACGGAAAAGGAGACAAAAGCATTTGGATTTTATTATTCCATTTACTCTGACCCTGGGCCATAAAGGGTTTGGAGAGCCTGTTTTATGTATTCAGCTGGTTGCCACACTGACAGACATTTGGAGCCACTTAAATAAACCACCCTGTTCCCACAGCTGCAACAACACCGTATCAAATATAGGTTAGGGTTGAAATGCAGAGCCTGCACACAGTGTCTCCAGCAGGTGCGCCGGAAGGTTGTTTGTTTGTTTGTTGTAGCACCTTGTTTTGGAAATAGCTTCCCTATCCATCTATTGATTTTGACATAAAGCTGACTTGAGCATTGAAATAGGAAGGGTTGATTTTTGCAGAAAGAATGTACAAGTTAGGTTTGAGCTCCACTTTCTAGGAATTCTGTCTTTTCATGGAATTTAAGTTGGGGTTCAGAGACGTTGCCTAGTGGTAGAAAGCAAGTGAGTTTTTGTTTTTGAGATTTGTATTAGTTGATGACCTTCTTTATTAATTTTGCAAGTTGTCTTCTTTTAATTCACCTGATTCTTTATAGCTGGGTTGGTCATAAAAAGTATAATGGAGAAGCGGATGAGGGGAAGAATTCCACATGGAAGACAATGAAAGTGAATTTTCAAGTGTGCCATGGTGATAGACAAAACACCTGTCTATGGTTTCTGTAGGTGTGTGCTCATATGAGCTAAATGGAGCTGAGAATGGAAGCAGGACTACAGCAGTAACAGTTTCTTCCATGGAGACTATATCTCGCAGGTCTCATCCTATTTCCTAGGCAAACCACATTCCGGAACAACACATTTTTTCCATCTTATTGATGTGATAAACTGAGGCTGAGGATGGTTGAAGGACATGTCCAAAGGTCACATGGGTAGAAAGGGTTGCTGGCTCAGCTACACCCATGCCACGGCCCACGTACACGTTTCTTTTCATAATATTGCCTTCGCTTGCTTCTAAGAGAGAAGTACAATTACCAAACAAAATCCAGGTGCTGTGATTCTGAAAACCAAAGACACACAAATGTTTAGGGTGAAGTGAGCGCCTGGGGCTTGTAAGGCTCTTTCACCTTGAGAACACTGGTTCACCTTCAGAGTTCTGCAGAGAGTGTGGATGAGCTAATTGAAGATATCTGTTTTATTTCATACCCTTTCTCTTGGGTCTGTTCTTCATAGAAAAGCCATCAGGACTTTGAACTTGTCCACAATGACTGATTTTGCGCTTCTTTTTCCTACATCACCCATAGATGCTCAGTCAAAAAGCAGCCTGAGAATTCTGTCATGATTTTCTCCTTCTTTGAAATTTCTTCCAGTGTCTGACAACCAGGGAAGTTACCAACAGAAGTGTTGCAATTATTAAAATTACCATTTTTGAAATTTCAGATTTTGTGAGCTCCTGGAGTTGTGTTAAAATATAGGTAGGTCTCAACTGAGCTCCCAAATCAACTTTTGAAAAAGTCTATGTACTAAAATAAGGAAGTTACCCAATGTACTTTTAAATTCAATTTAAAATTTTTTAGTATGAAGGACTTATGCTTATATTGGTTTTCTGCTTTGAAATGATATACTTAAGGAAAAAAAAATAGATTTTTGAAGATAAGATATCAAACCAAACATTTTTAACTGCGATTTTTCCCTGATTTTTTTTTTCCTGTTAGTTTTGGAAAGTGAGAATAGAACTCCTTATATTTCCAGGTGAAAATGGAAAAGATGGGGTCTTCTTTTTAATTTTCCCCAGGACTCAATACGGACTCATCACATTCATGGCAAGCTCACTTAACTTGACACATGGCCTCATTTTCAGAGGAATTTTTTGAGCCATACCCATTTTATCCTCTTTTCCAGAATCAAGTCTTTGCCTAGTTACTTATAACCTACTCTGTCTTTATAAGAGAATCATAGATTAATGGCTTTGTACACCAGGGCTGGAAATTTGTCAACCTCCTGTATAGTCCATGGTAGAGTGAAATTGTGACTATATGTGCTAAATTCCACATGAACGGTTGAAAATTAAAACACTAATATATTGATCAGGTTTTTAAAACAAGTTGACCACCATAATTTGAAAATATGATGTCTGAAATGCTCAAAAATCTCAGAGTGTTGACAATGCCACAAATGGCAACTTCAATACCTGATCATATGGGACTGGTCACAGTAAAAAATGAAGATGCATTAAAAATATTATATAAAATTAAGTTTAGGCTGTGTGTATGAGTTGTCCATGAAACATAAGTGAATTTAATTTCTGGGTTTGGATCCCATCCCCAGGATATCTCATTTGGAATAAAAACATTCCAAAATCCAAAGTAAAGTCATAAATCTGAAACACGGTTAATCCCAAGAATTTCAGATAAGTTTTATGGTTTGGATCTGGGGTGCACCATAAAGACTTCATGTTTGGAGGGTTGTTGGATCACAGTTTACTGTACTCATTGGTAGTTCAGCTGCTGAGTATGGTTGGGAGTTAGGGCTTGGATAAAGGAGGCAGTTCATTGGGGGCATACCTGGAAGAGTATATTGGTATATCTCCATCCCCCTCCTCCTTTCTCTCTCTGCTTCCTGGCCACCATGATGTGAGCAGCTTTCCTCCACTATGTCCCTCTGCCATGCTACTTGTGCTTTGGAGCCAGCTGGCTATGGACTGAACCCTCTGAAACCATAAGCCAAAATAAAACCTTTCCTCCTTTAACTTGTGGGTGTTGGCTATTTTGTCCCAGTGACAAGAAAGTGAATAAGATAACAAGGGACACTCAGTCTATAAGGATCTTTACCCATTTACTCCTCCCTCTTTTTTGGAGCTGTTTCCTGCCTCTTCACAATTGAGGCATGTAAAGCTCCCTATTTCAGTCTTTCCCCAAGCCTTCACTTTCTGGAAGTACACTTGCCTCAAATCAACATTTTTGTTCCCACCAATTCCTATGAAAACTTTCTTTCTCCAATGGAATCAATCCCAGCTACTATGTAGAGAAGTATATACTAACTGTGTGTGCATGTATGTGTGTTTGTGTGAAACTATTCATGCCAACATGTAAGGAAATGATCAATTCATCTTAGGTTAGGCAAGGAAGGCATTTTGATTAAAATGGAAACCAGGAACAATATTTATCCACACTAAACTTTAAATGGGCGTTATATGTTGGGACGGTTTTGACAGGGGAAGATTTCTCTGAGTCTCTGGAGGGCAGCTGCTCCTTCCTTTCCAGCTTCTCATTTCTTGTGCTTTAAGGAATATGGGCTAGGACTTGGAACTCTTTCTTTGAATGGTTGCTGATCTTTACCTCATGCCAAAAGAGGTTTAATGTATATTTTTCACTGGTTGACCAGCTTCCTCGTTAGAACTGGCAGGGTGTCTGGGTATCATATAGTGCTGCCTGATATTGTAGTTCAAAGATTTTTTGGAGAATGTTTGTAGCTCTTTTTCTTTTTGGCACAGTCATCCAGAAGAGAGCTCTGGGGAGTAGCTGGGCTCCACTTAGACTCAATTCTGAGAGCCTGGGTGTATTACCCAAGGATGGCTAAGACCTGTGACTGATGTCCTGAAATACAGGGTGGAAATACATCTCTTATCATGATTCCTGAGAAATCTGAAATTCTCTTGCAGCATTGTTAGCCACATTGCTGGGCTGATTAAAAACCTGTGTGTGCCTGCTTGTGTGTTTTAAATGCAGGTATGGTATAATAAAAGCTAATGGTGATTCTTCATGACTGTTGTTGAAATCAGGGCACCTGTGTTTTAACTGACATTTCCATCCCAGAAGCAGAGCCTTGGAACATCTATTCCATATTCCAGCCCACTTGGAGCAGGCTGGCAAATCACTGGATTCACACTTAACTTCTCCAACCCTCAGATGGTATTAATTTGCAGTGGCACAGGGGTGGCGTAACTTTAGCTTGGACTCTACAGCTCAGAGTGAGAGTGTGTGGCACTATGGGAATTTTTATACTATCTAAAGTTGGAAATGCTCTGAACTTGATATGCAGCATCCCTCGCCTGTATTTTGGCATTTCTAGGAAATGTTACATAAAGAAAGACTTTAAAAAAAAAAAGTCTTTTATTTTAAAAAAAAATCAAATTTAGCTGTACATTACAACTCTGGCAAATATATCTGTTACTGGGGTAAAACTACATGGAATCTCCAAGCAGCATAAATTACTACCATGTGAACAGAATTCTTGGTTGAGTTAGCACCCTCCTGGCAGACAAAGAGAGACAAAAAATATGCAAATTTCAAGTAAAACAAATTCACACTTTACTTGAAGCAAAAAGCTTTCATATAATTTGGAACAACCAGTCTGCTTGAGTAATGTTCTTATATGTAAGTGGAAATCCTTTTTGATATTTACACTACTGATTTCTTTAATCTCCACTTTGGAATTAATAGACAATAACACAGATTGCTTCCTCGGCTGCCCCAGCACTTGTGCATATTTACCCAAGTGTCTAGAGTGAGGATTGTACACATATCTCTAATCCACCTGCCTGTGTTAGTTAAAAGCCCAGATAAAATCAGCAGCCCTTAGATCTTAACCTTTTAAGTCTGAGATGTTTTTAAAGTCTGGCCATGGCAACTGAGCTGCGATATGCCTGGGGAGGGAGAAGGAGATGGGAAGAGGGAAACAGTAGGAGAATTGGTGTATAAAAATGATCTCAGCTCGAACCACAGTTGCACTCAAATAAACCAAAAATGTTATAATAATAGTGACAATACCCATAAAAACTGGACTGGTGAGCCTCAGTAGATGGAAATAATCTACTTTATGATACAATGACATGGTGCTGTACCTGGCTATCCAGCTGTTTAAACAAACAGCTGGAATTTACTTTCAACTTTCTTTGTGTGTGTATGTTGAAGAAGGGGTGATAGGAATGGGGGGCCCTAGCATTTTCTAGATCCCTAATGACAAATCCTGAACACACTAAAAATGTAACACCCTTTTTTGTGGCATTTAAGTCTGTGCAGAAAATCACTTAACATGATAATATGCCATGGTTTCCCACACTTAAACTTTAAATCTAAAAAAAATAGACTAAATCCAAACAAGAAATACTTTAAACCTTTGTTGAATACCTGCCATGTAATAGCAAATCAACTCTTAGTCAGAATTTCCTGTACTCCTCAGACTGATCTATCCTTCTACATAAATTAAATGATGGTCAATGTTTCTGAAATGAAAATTTACATTTTTGCTTTTTAATATATTCTGTAATATATTCTGTGATATTCTTAACTAAAAAAAAGAGGAGATATCAAAATCAAATAGAAAAGATACTTCTGTCAATAGAGTCAAAATTCCATGTTTTCTAAACCACAGATGCAAAGCAAAACTAGTAATTCTTCATTAAGAAAATGATCGACAGACAATTTTCTGCCACTTTTGTTAAACATATTTAGATAAATAGGTTGAGCTGACCAACCTGAAATTTCTCTATTTGAGGAGTTCTCTATTCATAACTATTTTAAATACAGTCTGCTACTAGGCCTATGCCATCCCAGGGCTCATCTTTCCATTTTCATCTCATCTTGACTTTTCCTTCAGAGCAGGCACTATATTTTCTTTATCTCCATGCCCCTGGCATACAGGGGATGCTCAGTACATATTTATTAGATGATTTCTTGAATTGATTCATAACAGAAGCTTATACACTTTTGATTGAAATGCTACCCCCAATTCCACTCCAAGTTTAGCTTTGAGTCAGCTCTTGCTGTTACTACCTGGTAACTTAGGCCAGTATGTTGATATTTCAGGTTCCTTCCATTAGGAACCATCAATTGCTATACATAAAGGACTGAATCTTTGGGTGCCCTCTCTCCTCCAGGTGCCACTTTCACAGGAAGTTGAATATTCAAGCCCAAGTCTACTTGCAATCAGCTGCTATATACCAGCCACTACACAAGTAGCTTTATGTATGTCATTTCATTTAATCTTCATATTACAAGATCTGGCTTTATATTTCCATTGTATAGACATTGGGAGGAAGACATGGTGATGTTCAGAACTTGTCTAAGCTCACAGAGTTCTGGAGTGACAGAACAAGACTTCAGTCCTGGTTTGCCAGATGCCCTGGTTCAGAATAAAAATAGTCTGCTTGTACCCCCATCCATCCTAGAGTATTGTTCTACTAAGCAGTTGGTCACCATTTCTGTCAAAATATATTAAATCTACAACAAAAAGAGAGACTAGTTTTGAACAAAAGGAATGGACACATACTTAAATAGATATTGTTCAAGAAAAGAAATATAAATGATTAATAAACACATGAAGTGATACATAATATCTTTATTCATTAAGGAAGGCAAATCGTAACTCCAATAAAGCACCACTTCATACTTATTAACATAACTATAAAAACATGGAAAATAACAAGTTATCTTAGTTACTTTTCTCTCATTGCTGAGACAAAATACCAAACACCCAAAGTTAAAGGGGAAAAGGTTTATTTAACTTACAGTTTGTAGAGTTTTCAGTCCATAATCAGCTGGCTCCAAGGCAGGGTGGCAGAGGAGAAACAGTTCATGGCAGGCAGAAGGTAGCAGAGCAGCAAGAGACCTTAGCAGCCTTTTATCTGCCCCTTTTATACTCTGTCTACTGTACTGGGATTCCAGTGGTGCCAAATCAATCAGTGAAGTGATTTAGTAATCACACATCCTTAATCCCAGCCTTGCACCATGAATCAATCACACACTCACGATCCACCCACCTCTGAAAAAGCCCCACCTATGACTACATGAGGGTTTGGGGGACATCTAGATACAAACCATAACACAAGTGTTAGCAATAGGGTGAATAAATGAGAAACTTCATCCTTTCCTTGTGGGAATGTATAATAATATAGATATTGTAGAAAGCAATTTGATAATTGCTCAAAATATTAAACATAGAATTACCACCTGACCCAGCAATTCCATTTCTAAATATGTAAAACCCTTCAAATTGAAAACACTTTCAACAAAAACTTGTACACAAACATTCATAGCAGCTTTATTCACACTATCCCAAAAAAGTCCAAACAACCCAAATGTCCTTTGACTGATGAATGAATCAACAAACTACAGTATATCAATACCGTATTACGATATTATTCAGCCATAGAAAGAAACTGTGTATTAATATACACTGTGATAAAGATGAACCTTGAAGACATTATGCCAAGTGAAATAAGCCAGACACTGAAGAAAACACACTGAATGATGCCTTCTGTATAAGAGGTCCAAGGACATCTCTACTAAGACAGAATGCAGATTCATGATTGCCAGGGACTGATTGTAGGGGTAAAACAAGGAGAGAGGCTTAGTGGACACAGGCTTTTTGTGGGGTTGGTGATAGCAATATTCTGGGAATATGTAGTTATAGTGATGGATGCACAATATGGCAAAAGCCACTGAATTGCACACTTTAAAGTGGTTAAGATGGTGACATTTATGTTATCAATATATGAATTTTGTCACAATGGAAACTGCAGTACCAATGTGAGACAGGTTCACTGTTCAGCTGCATTCACCTTCCCATCACATCTGTCTCTACACCCAGGGGTTTCCAGAGGTTTCTCATCGTGGGCAGACTTTTACACAACTTTCCGGGAATCCAAGTGCAACTCCACTGGCTGTGTGAAGTGAGCTAAGGTTGTTACCCTAGGTGGATTTCAAGAAATGGGGGTCACAAAACGTGTCCCACAATTTCTCTCTGTTCTGAAGTTTGGGAGCCCTGGAAGTCCGAGTTCACATTCACATGCAAAGGTGGTTGGCACGAACACAAATCAATAATTCTCCTTAGGGTCCTGGAGTAAGTCAGACTATAGAAAAAAGATGCAATAGAACAGGGTTGGTGATATATCTAGAAAATAATGGCCTCGACTATTTACACAGATATATTCACTGTTATTAGGATTCTGACACAATTCCACAAATACTGTGTAGATCCAGGATGTGAGAAAGGTTTTGATTTTGCATCTTTATACTTCAAATTATCATTAAAAATGTCAGTGAGGTACTCTCAAAGGATGCCTTACACTCTCACGTAGCTACTTAGGGTGCTGCTACATTTTGCCACCTGTCCAGACAGGGTTATATGGCTATTCTGTTGAGGAAAGTAAATCTGAGGAATGTGAAAAAAAATACCCTTTGGGCTGTGTGAGTGCATCTTTCTTCTCCTTGTTTTCTGAATTTCTCTCTCAATCTAGGCCCAACAAGGGTCCCCATAGATACAGAATAAAGCAGTATTGTTTGGTGGGGGATTTAATTTCACTCCATCACAAGCGACCATCGCAGCCCTGTCATTGCAATTTGTCACAGTTTTTTTGTGCGCTCTATCTTCCTGAAGTCCCATCTCCTCTGCAGTCCACCGCATAATCTCCTTCTGTGGGACAAAGCTGCCCACAGAATGAAAGAGGTGGAACTGGGAATGGAAAGTCAATGAACACAGTTATCAAGTTGGGCAGCATACCCTCAGACTCCTGGGATTCAGCCCCAATAGCCAAAGAGGCTCTCGTGCAGCCTGCTGTGTAGAGAAAAAGGCACCACGGCCAGGTTTACTGAAGCCAAAGCAGGAGCTGGTGGCCGCTGGGCGATGTAATCCAACACCCTCCTGAGGAGACCACCACAGAGGAGAATGCTAGCAGCTCCCCACCAGTCAAGCAGCCCATTCCCTCCACTTAGAGCTCCTGGATTCACGCTCCAAGGAAAGGCCAGGGAGCCCCTCAAGAAGCCATAAAGGCCCTCATAGTCTTTGGTCTGGGTTTCTACACAAAGCTTATGGCTGTTACCACAAGCCAAAATATATTTCGAGTTTAATTCCAGAAATATTAATATTGCTAAACACAACCAGACCTTTAATCTTCAACTGAGAGTTCTGCAAAGATTCATCTTAGGGCTCACTTCTGAGCAAGGTAACAGGATTTATTTTCAGCATTTACAGTACATCACATATGACTTTTTTCCTTTTCACTTCTTGCTACTGTTACCTGGAAGGAATTTTCTTTTTTTGTCAGTTGTTTCTGGTTTTGTTCTAGGCATTTCCAAAGGGTCACTGTGGAAAGACATAGTGAGACTGTAATTTTTTATGTGAGTCGATGGATTCTCCCACATTCCAAACTACATTTCTGAAGTATGAAGGGCTCACCTTTCAGAAGCAAGGAGAAGAAAGTGGGTATTGTAAGAGATAACACACTTTCCTACTACAGCCTTTATGATCAAGAGCTTTATTACAGTTGCACATTCGCATGGTATCTTGATTTACCTATGAGCCTTCTTAGCAATTCATATTTACTCTACTCTATTTTGTAAGAGCATAATGACTATATGGACTAAAGCAACAAGAAAGAAGCTATATCAAAATCATCCTGGGCAGAGGAGGTATGTCTTCACAGCTGTCTCAGTCATCCATTAGTTGTATGATGTTAAGGAATTTACTTAACTTTTATATTCAAGTTAGTTCTCCTAACTGAAGAAAAAAATGGAAACAATCACCATCATCTATTAGAGTTTTCTGGGAATTCGATAAAGTAGATCCTACGGTATGAATACCACAATCAGTCTGAGGATTCCACAGGTTTAGGATTATGACCTTCATTTTGACATACTGTTAGGATTATGACATGCCATTTGCATATTTGCATGGGTGTTTCTGTATGGGGGGGACTTGGCTCTGGTATCATTCCCCTTGTACTATTATTAAGATATTTATGTTAAATCTTGTGCTTTATTTTATTTATATAATGTAGCACATTGCTTTGTTCTCTCCCTCTCTCTCTCTCTCCTCTCTCTCTGAAAATGAAGCTTTTTCCACCACATAGACTCCTAACTTTTCCCCAACACAGAATGTTTTTAGTTTCATTCTTTACAGAGTGGAATTCTCATCCATCTGGACCCAACACAAAAGTCTCTTTCTCCAACAGGCCTCCATGGATGACATCTAACCTAGTTTCACCCTTGTTATTCTTTTTCGTATCATCATCACTGTCACTCATAATATTATGGTACTTACAATCTGAAATTTATATCACAGATGTTTATTACCTACTCCTTTCCCACTTTAATTACAAGCCCTAGAATGGCCATGGGCAACTAGAATGTTATCTTGTCCATAGAAACTATCATAATGCTCAGCATATTTGCTAAATGAAGGATTAAAATAAGATAATGGATTTCTCCACTCTGTGCACTCTCTCATGGTGGTCTACCCTCACCCTGTAGCATGTACTTCTTTTCCCACTCTTTAATTGACCCACAGAGCATGTTTCTCTTCCTTTTATAAATGTAAAACCTCACTACCTTTCAAATAAAGAGAGAGCATGGATGTTTTCTGTAACCGAGTCTTTCTTAAGGAGTAGATCCATCTTATTTCAAAGAAGTTTTATATCTGCTTCACTTGTTTTCAAAGAACATTCATATGAGGCCTTCTGTGGGACACATGGCTGAAGAGAGGTAAGCTGTCACAGCTGGGTAGGATAGAGACCTTGACAAGTGGTGATATTGTTTTAGCAGCCTTCCGAAAAAATCATAGAAACAACTTCAACAGAAAATTGAGGAAGTCCTTGCTTTCAATGAAGCATGGACATCGGGGGATGGGAGAAATGGTCAGAGCAAGGGGAGAGACTCAACCCTGCTGCCGAAGGCCCATCTGGACATAAGTTCATTTGGAATCTCCTTGCTTGGTCAGGTGAGGCATTAGATGAAGGAAGAGGGACTAGATAAGGTTGGCCAAGGCTCATTCTGACCCATTCACACCCTGTGGAGTTTCCACGTAGCAAGAGAAGCATTGGCTCTCATAAAGGATCTCTTTGGGGAAGTGGAGAGAATGGTTTTTCATGATATGATTAAAGGCTGTTAGGAACTTAGGCTGTATTTGGCATCAAAACTTTTGTAATGAGACTTAAAATGTGCCATATTTGGGATCTAAAATGTCCTCCAAGGGCCCATGTGTCAATGCCTTGGTCCCCATCTTTGTGCTGTTGGTAGATGGTGGAACCTGTAAGAGGTGGGGCCTATGGGAGTTCTACGGTCACTGGGGCAGTGCAGCCTCAAAAAGCATTGTGGGATACTGGTTCTCCCCTCCCTTTGCTTCTTGCCTACCACGAGGTGAGAAGCTTCCCTCTTAGCATGATGTGCTGCCCTGCCACAGACCTAACCTCGACAGATCCAGCCAACCTTGGATTCTAAGAAGAATCCTGTCTTCTTTTTAAGTTTATGATATTTTGGTATTTTGTTAGTCATGGAAGGCTGACTAAATAGGGAAATAAGGAATATTTACACAAAAATAATTTATAAGCATAAAATATTAAAAATACACCCAGTTGTGGAGCGTATACTGGGGAAGGGAAGAAGAGGTGGATCTGGATGACACAGAATCTGTCTCAGGTTTGTCTGTCTAAATTGATCCCTTTCTCTTTGGATCTTACCTGGAAGTTTTCAGCTTCCTTGTACTCCCTGGGGTGGATTCTGAGCCACAGGCCCAGTAGCTGCTGTAGTGTTTCTCTCAGCAAACCTCTGGGTGGTCTTGTCTTGTGCAGAGAGAAAAGCAGATAGCAGGAGACTTTCCAGATCACTCTTCTCAGTCTCAGCCTTCAAAGGAGCAGACCCAGCTGTGAGGACACAGCATTTCCCAGAGGAGGCCAGGAGGCAGGGACTGAGGTCAGGCAAACCAAGGAGGGAGGCGCATATACCCTGGGACAGCCCCACTGCTGAGTTGGCCTCTGCTTCGGTCTAGAAAGATAACTTTTGTATCTGAATTCTGCTGCATCTCTTTCACATGAAATATATTCATGGAGCAAGAAAAAATTCATTGTGTCTAAAATGTGAACATTTTGGAAGCCCTGAGCCATTTAGGACTTTCAGCTTTTAAGAGCTGTTTTTGTTCCTTTTTTAAAGTATAGTTGGCCTGTTGTGAGGGAAAAGAGGATACTTTTGTGAACTGTTTGGTCTAGAAAAATATTCCAGATTCTCTTTAGGTATTTCAAATATAGAGCTACAAACCACTCATAATAAAACAGTGATGGTTCTTTTAACTAAATCAAATGATTGGCCCATCTGCATTGATGAATTTAGATGATCACTTTTTAATTAGAACTATTAATGTTTGTAGGGCTTAGGACCAAAGATATGAAGAAGGTGAAGCCTATTAGCATCTAGTGAGATATCAACCTCTAACTGTAGCTTCATTCAGTCGTTCGCTGAACGGGGTACACTGCTTACTCTGAGCACTGAGGTACATAAGGTGTAACTTGGCCTGGATTAAATTTGCACAACCCAGGAAAGCCATATAGTCACAGTAAGAGAGAGGAGCCATAGTGGGAGACAATAACTTTTTAAGTAAGTTTTGCTGTCTTCCACATATCTTCCCATGGTACAAGTCTACATAAAGATTCCCCTTTTTTTTTTTTTAAAGGAAATCTAAATGAGGGTGAGTGAGTGGCTTATTTGACGGCCTGAATTTGGCAGAGTGAAGATTTAAATTCAAAAATCTAAGTTCACCCTTCTAGGCTGTATTTCTGTATTTCTGGAACTCAAACTAAGCTTTGCCTGCTTGTATTTGGAAAGGGCACCTCTGTCTTGGAGAAAATAGCCCTCAGTATTTCCTGGCTGCCTGGCATTCAATAGTGACCATGACTTGTGTCTTACAACTTTGTGCCAATATGATCCTGGTTATGGTGGTGGATGGGGCTCTCATGCTAGTGGTAGTGCTGGGAGTTCTGCAATGAGCACAGGACAAGACACTTTTGTCTAAAGTTCCTTTGGAATGCTATGACAAGATACCACAGACTGAGTGGCTTGTAAACAACACATATTTATTTCTTACATTTTGGAGTTTGGGAAGTTCAATATCAAGGAGGTAGCAGATCTGGCATCTAGCAAGGGCCTGCTTTTCACCTTTATAATGAGCTCCTTGGGCCTGTTTATAAGGACAATATTCCCATTCGTGGGGGGCTCATGACTTCAACAGTTTCAAAGGCCCCTACTCCTAACACCATCACAGAATTTCTACTTGTGAATTTTTGGAGTCACACATGGCAACTTTCAGGGATTCTTGGAAAGATTAAATCGAGGTAACTCATACAATATCTTCAGTGTAGTATTTGGCAAATGGTGTCATTCCACAATCATTACTTATGATTGTTATCACAAATCAAGAACTCTGGAAATTTAAAAAAATCAAGGTTTCCTCATCACAGTACTTGTGTTTGGACATAAGTACTATTCTGTTTTCTATTTCTGGGACAAAATCCCTGATACTCATAACATAGAGGAAGAAATGATTTATCTGGCTCAGGGTTTCAGAAGTTTCAGCCCATGGTCAGCTGGCTCCAAAGCAGAAACATCATGGTGGAAGGTGATAGTGCAGCAACAGCAGCTGGGACACAGAGTGCAGGGAAGAGGGGACAGAGAGGAAGGGACCAAGAACCCATTACAGTACCCAAGGTTTCACCCTAAGGACGGAGCCAGACACACTCAGAAGTGTGCTTTAGTCTGCTATATGTCTCGATTCAGTTAAATTGGAAATCATGATTAATAGTCCTAGTACTCTTCCGAGTCACATCATTTTAGGAGACTTAGGGTAAGAAAGTTTCACAGTTCAAACCATAAAGGGCAATGACTTTGACTATAGGTAGCTACTGGGACTGAGAAAATCTAAGCTGAGACATTCCCAAGGCTTGAGATAATGATCATATTTCACCTAAAGAGGATGGTTTTGTTGGCTACAAAATGGTGTTCAGTCCAAGTGTCACTCATAATATCATTTAGCTCTTCGGGAGCATTTGGCTTTTCAAGGAAAATGAGGGAAACAAACCAACATGGCTGGTCTTGCGAAGAGTAGAGAAATAATGTGTCTGCAGCTTATGAGAACTGTCAAAGTGACAGTGTGTGTTCAGCTCTCCATCCCCTGGTCAGGGGACTTCTAAAATGATGCATGCAGACAAGCTGGCAAGGAAAAGGGGAAAACAGTCATCCCCTAAAGGTGATGGGAATATGTTATCAAATGCTCCCAGTGAAAACTGACTGGCCTAACAAATGTACTGTACATTTTTAAACAATTTTGTTTCTTTGGGGATTGTGTGATTGCACAAATATGTTTTTAACATTTTGCTCATGGCCACTAAAGATGCTAACTCTGTGGTTCCAATCAAGGCCATCAATGAACACATCATGCTGCATTTCTAATTATTTGAATAATTAAGTCGTTTTTCTCAACATTCCTCTTATCCAATTGGTATTTTTTATTTGTTAAAGTTTGTTGAGTTTTTCCTAATATGCATCCATGAATCATAGTAACAAAAACTGTTCCCCTGTAAGTGACTTTGTTCTTAATTTTATACCCATTTCTTCTCATCTACTGCTTGGCAAATCCTGCATTTACCACAGTGTGGACTATGCTAGGGCACTATTCATATTCTGAAGAGCCACAGTTGCAAGAAAAGGGTAAGAAAAAAATTATAAATCAAATTTGAAGTTGATAGAATGATTCAAGTTAAATAAGTAGGAAGTGCTGATAGAGTCGAAAAGAGAGTTGAGAAAACAAAAAAATACCAACACAAGCTTCCTTGACCTAAATCACTAGAACAGGGATTGCTGGTCCAGGAATCTCTCAGCACCATGGGCAAGGGTCTGAATAGAATAAGGTAACAGGCACAGTTCTAGGGGTTGAGAGGTCATCAGGGCCTAAAACAGAGCTCCGTTCTCATAGTCTCTACTTTCCTGAGGGAGATCGAGAGGGTTCACAGGCCATGGACGGTAATAAATGATATTGGGGTGTGGTAGATTTCCCAGGTGATGGAGAAAGAGAAGGACTTGGCAAACCTACCCACATGGCCCGGAATCCTGTGTCTGGCAGGCCAAGCAGCAAAGATTCACCTTATTTGGAATTAGAACTAGATAAATGGATGATACACTCTCTGCTGTAGCATTTGTAAATTACAAATGCGAAAACAAGTAATTGCCACAGATCCTCACATATACATGCATAATGAATGTATGTATAATCACAGTGTTGCAGCATCTAGATCCAGGAGAATGAGAAGATTAATGTGTTCCCAAGGTACTCAGAAGAGTAGCAGTGATGGTGTGCCTTGGGTTTTGTACAAAACTAACTTGACAATATTTCACGAAATCTACCCGTGTGTTTAGTCTAACACCTGGTCAATTCAGTCAAAAATGTCAGAAATTCTGTGACTAAACTGACAGGTGCTGCACTGACTGACTGGTCGATTCCATCAAAGCCGTAGAAGCGTTTGTGGATGCTTGTGGATGCAGTTCAGACTCAGTATAGAAAAAAAGAATTTGGGGAATTAGCACCAGAGTGATCTCCTTGAAGGAGATTTTGACTCAGAGGAAAGATAATCATCATGATTTTGCAGTATCACCTCATTTCAGTGACAAATTTAAGACATAGCACGACCTGAAAAACAGTTCACAATCATTATTGGAGATAAATCAGTGCGACTGAGAGTGCCTTGTCTTGGTCCCCCAGTGCAGTTGACTATTGGGATTTAATTTGCACTTTCCTGATAAGGCCTGCAAGTTCTGGGGGCCAGTTTTGATGCACCCTTTTGATCATGAGGTTCATGAGGACTAGAGGTGGAATTAATCTACTTTTTCATTACCTTGGGAGACGAGTCCCGTGCATTAGGTAGGAAAGGGTCCACTTTAAATATTTTGAACTTGTCACTTTCTCTTCTTATGTGGTGATTTCCTAATGACAGAAAGAAACCTGTTAGAATAAAATCTGGGGATTTAAAGGAAGCTAAATACACTAAGATGTATGTACACTGATTTCTGGTAACTTGTCCCAGTGCCTGGTACTTGGCCTATAGGGAAAGTAGGAATTAAAAGAGCCCATTGGGGATGGTAGGGAGAATCCTCCCTTGGAGCCCCACGGCCAGGAGACATGTGCATCTGCAGAAAGCCCATCGACATTAGAGACCAGAAGTGTCGGTCAGCCTCTCCCACGGCCTTAAGTGAACACTTGTCTTTGTGTAGCCCTCTTTTTTTCTGAACTTGAAATCCAATTGGCCAACAATTAAAGCCAATTAGCACACGAGGAAAATAAACCCAGGACTGTCCCCTTGTGTTTTCCATGGCGGACAGAAAGCTGGTTAGCTCAGGGCATTAGCATAGTTTTGTACCAGGCCAGGCGTAGAGCAGAGACAAGTTGGCTTAAAGTATTAAAAGACGGGGCAGTGGCTGGCGCAGCAGAGCTGTGTTATTCTGAGCTCACAGCTGCCAAGCATTCTTTACAGGAGATGAGGCAGATGTCCACGGACAATCAAAGGGAGAACGAAGTTTAAGCTAACGTTTGCCTATCTCATATTCTCTGCTTGATCCTCAGCCTCAAAGACAACGCACAGCTGTTGCACTTCAAGGTCTCGCCGATCCTACTTCCCAGCCTGCGCCTGCCCTCACCTCCTACTCTCTGGGAGCTGGCCCTGGCTTCCCCATCCGGCCTTCTGTCCATGTCATCTCACTGGAGAGCATGGCTCTTCCGGGGACTTTATGATTTTCTGAACACTCAAGATGCTTGGGTCAAAATTCCAGAGCGTGTGGTAATTGTAGGATTGGGGACTAAGGACAGTCTCTGCAGGTCCTCCCAGGGTTGGCTCATCAGACGCAAGACACATCAAAGCAGCATATTCTTAGAGGAAGGAATCAGCAGGTCAGATCCAAATTGAAGAGGATCGATCCATGTGAAATCTACAGGTTGTAGATTTACTCACCAGTTTGTGTTTAAATAACATAAGGAACGGGGATGAAATCTAGGGTACAAATATCCCTTGTGGATAAAGAGAATAAAATGCATCGGTACTGGAATTGTCTGCTAAAATGCTGACATGTTCTCTCTTTTGGGGCAAAGGCAGGGGACCTTATTTCCCATAAATGCTCAAGGACATTTCATGTCCTACATAATATAGTGATATGCTCATTTGTTAAAATCTTTTATTGTCATACTCCACACAGCATGGCAAAAACAAGCAACGTTTTGCACATCACCAAGCGCCATGAGAGGTAAATGAAACAGAGTCTTCTCAAAAGGTAAAACCTGTGTGATTGTCAAAAATCACTATACATATCACTATTCCACTCACGAGGAAGAAATCAACATTTTGTGATTTTTACCTGCCATGCTGAATTACAATCTTCTGATAAAAGCATCAACCCTTTTTCTGCCCTATACAGTGAGTTGCTAGGCCAATGTTGTCTTATGTGAATTAGTTTCCCCAAGGCCAGGGCATAGTACGTGCTCAGTGTGATATCTGTACACATTAAGTGAATTATGAGTGAACTTAATCATATGCCATGTTCATTAAAGAATACACACAAATAATAATATTCCCCTGACTGAATTATACATAGAAACAGTAGAAAGCTGTAGTTTTAGGGATCACCTGAAAAGAACTCTATATGAAGTTTCTTTTAAAAGCACTATATAGTTTGGAGTTCTTTTACTTCAACAAAAAGCCTATTTAAAAATAACTATTGGAATTAGAGTGGGTTGTAAGAATCACCTCTATTTCTACCTGGTGACTAATTACTGGGATAACTTTCACACATACTACCATTGCAGGTGCCAATATTTAATTGTGTATACAAGCCAGGTGGTGAGGGGCTCCTTAACTACGTGTTCAATTGTGTCTGCTCTAGTTGCCCCTTCAATTAGCTGTCGGTGCAAAAACCAGAGACCTAACTGAAGCCCTATTAAAGTGAGGCCTATGTAAGCCACAGCCTTTTATCCCTGAGGGGGGAAGGGTTGTGCATTTTGCATTTATTTTAGCTGTTCCTAGCTTGGGGCCTGAGGGAGTCACTTTCAGCCCGTTAGGAAGGCAAGAACAGCTGGACTCTGGCTGATAAGAATTACACACAGTTGCCTAGAAAGTGGTCAGCCCCTCTCTACAGCAAGTTTAGATGTTAAGCCAAGATCTCTATTAAGAGACACATGGCTTGCTTATTCTAAAGGTACTTGAAGATTAAGTGAAGTATTTCCTGGTGTGATTGGAACAGAGGCGTTTGATCAAAGCATGTGAAATAGGCAGGTCTCCCTGACTGGACAGTCTTAATGATTTTAGCAGCTCTTCTTTACTCTTTCCATGGGTAGTTAACTGAATGGCTGGTTATTTGAGGCAGTAGGGACAATTGTTGTGCTCTTATTCTTTTAAATGTAAAAAACAGAATCGAAAGGCTATTTAGGGAGAATAAACATGAAATTATACACAGCAGTGTCTGGGAACCTATAAGTTAAAACTTGACCAAGACTAAGAATTATAAAATAACCAAGTCCTGTATATTTTGAGAAGAATTAGAATGATTGAAACAGTGGAAATTGGAGCTGAGGACTCTGAATTCTGGGTTCCTGCACCAGCTCTGTAACTTCAGGCATGGTAATCAACCGCTCTGAGATGTGGATTCCTCTTCTGTGAATTGGAGTCATTACTACCTGCATCATAAAGTGGTGTAAGGCCTGAACATGTACTTAGGGCACTTTGTACAGTTCTAAGTCCATGAAGGGTACTCCTTGAGGAAAACTTCTTTACCTCTCTCCAGAGAAAGAGTGCAGAGAAAATTTCCATTCAGCTATGTTGCAGAAGAACTCAGGGGAGGGACTGCTACACATCCTGAACATGTATCCAGTTGTTAGCCTTCAAAAATTGCTGAACTATTTCACATTATCTATTATACATTTTAGTCCTCATTTACAAAAGTTCAAAGAGGAAGGGGAAGTGGGGGGGGTATGAGAAAAGAAGGAAAAAATGGAAACAGAGTTTTTGTAAATAGGGAGGGGTGGAAGGGAGGGAAGGGAAATGAGAAAAAGCAAGAGCTAAGATACATCATGTACAGGTACAAATTCTTGATGATAAATTTAATCTTTATGTATACCTAAAATGTACCAATAAAGTTAATTTTAAAAAAAGTTGATGACCATGGGATCATCTGTAGTAATGTATTATCAGAGTTTTAGCTTACAGCAATAAATCACAACCTAGTCTTCTTTGTGCTTACATTTTTAGGGATCTTAAATATACTTCTATAATCCAGCATCATTTTATTTTATATCATTTTCTTCTATAACTTGTAACTGTTCATTCTTAGGGTTCAGTTTTTTGCTACTAATTTTGCCAGGCTTGAATCTTATCACTTGCTAAAACCTTCTGATCTGACAATACAGACAGAAAATAGAAACTCCTTTGTTATCTAGAAAGTAAAATCATCACCATTATCATAATCATTTATTAAAGGAGTACCATGAACCAGGCTCCATGCTAATTGCCTTGCATATAATACATCTTTAAATTTGTGTGTGAATTAAAAGCCATGTTCTTGAACATATAAAATAAAATGAGCCCATGCCTCCACAATATATATGTTTGGAAACACAGTGTCTCCTTGCAAATCTGAGAGTACATTTTCTCTGGCCTCTCCTGACCTGGCCTGGTTCCCACCTTTCTTGAGTTCTTACTCTCCCTAGCTTCTTACCATTGGTGACCCCTTCCTCTGGTCCACATTGACAACATCATAGGTTGCCCTTTGCGTGCTTTTTTTTTTTTTTGGTACCGGGGATTGAACTCTGGACCTTGCGTTTGTGAGGCAGGCGGCGGAACCACTCAGCTAAATCTCTGGCCCTTTCTGTGGCTTTTTTTTTTTTAAAAAAAAAAAACTTCTCTATAGCAGATCAAGTGTCTACCTCATTAAACTGAGTTCTTCCTTCACACCAGAGCAGTAACACAGGGAAACTATTGTCAGTGATACAAGGTACTTGGGTGAGCCTTTCTGGCTTCACACATCCTTAGAGTAGAAAGAGCAGGAAGGTGGCCTGATTCTGAAGGCCTTAACTACTAAATTTAAGGCTGCAGAAAGGGACTAGTTGACAGAGACAAAGATGAGTCCGGAACCATTAAGAAGTAGGGTCTAATGGAGGAAGTTAAGTCACTGGAGGCTTAACCAATTTATGTATTAAACAGTAAATCTTAAATTTTATCCATTTATTCCATAGATAAAATATTTTCAAATGTAGATCTCAAAATCAGGCTTTTTCTAGACAGTCCAACTAAAAGAAACCAAAAGACAATTGTATTTGGTTAAAAACAAAATCGAAAACCAAAGCAACATATCTATTGGAAGTCCTGGCTCATCAACAGAGTTCAGTACTAATCATGTGACTATACCTTTGTATGGAGTATCTTTGTCATGTATTGTTGTTATATTTTTCTAATCAAAATAGTCATAAACAAGTGAGCATCTGAGTTATAAACTTTTTTAAGCTCATCCCTTAGGTGGTATGTATGTAGGGAAATGATTCCAAACTCTATTTCTTGTAATACAGCCTTTTCCCTCTTCCTGTATTGTTTATTTGCAATGCACAGCAGGTCAGCAGGATAACACAGGGACAGCCAGCTGTCACACAGAGAGCAAGAAATTGAGCTGAAAATGTGGTAGTGCCTTTTGGGGTGCTGGACTCATTCATTCACTGTAAACATTAGTGCCCACATAACTCTTGCAAATTTCTTTCTTAGCTATTTTTCTCATTGCATAGAGGCAAGCATCAACTTTCAGAAGAAGGCTTTCAGAACACCTGATCATCCTTTAGATCCCAGAATGAGGTCAGCCAAGCCCAGGACATATCCGGTGAGAGTAAATCAGTGAATTCCCACAAGGAAGTCAAGGGGGAAAAAAACCAAGGAAATTGGAAAGGATCAGATTTCAACTTTAGATTTCAAAAGGATTATTAATATAAACATCCTTGTGAACAAGGATGTTTAAAATTATTTTTAAAAGTTTGATCAACTTCCTGTTTAAGAAAATGCAGTAAATCTTTAAAACACATACACAGCGCTGGGGATTTAGCTCAGTGGCACCGTGACTTCTTTGCAAGCTCAAGGTCCTGAGTTCGATCCCTGGTACCAAAGAAAACCAAAAAAACACATAAACAGCACATTCAAAAGCTCTTACTCGTTGCTTAGGATGGCATTCATCTTGAGAAAAGTGTGGATGAGATATTATTATATATACCATAACTACAGAATAGTATAATATTACACTATTATGCTAGTATAGTATAGTTACAGTATTATCGTACTATGTGATTATTATTCACAGTGACTGTCAATACAGTGATTGATATGAAAAATAAAGGGGAGCTGAAGAAGGGGAAACACTTCTATCTCTGAATCTCTGAGTATCTCTTCTTCTGTTTCCTCAACTGAACTTTCAAGCCAGTCTGGCCACAGGGAGCTGGGTGCTATACCACAGCTCACAGCCTCTCTGTTTGTTCCTTGCTTGGGACAGTGTGAGTTTTCAGTAGTCCATGGACTGCCAGGGTGGGGCCTCCGACTGTTCATTGTGAGCCCAATGGATTCTTCCAAGCTTCTGAGGAACCTAACAGTCATTGCAGCTTGTATCTAGGTGATCCCCCAAAGCCTCATGCGCTCATAGGTGGGGCTTTTGGGAGGTGGTGGCATGGAGGGTGTGTGACACTGGGATTAAGAGTGATTGATAATTAACTTGGTTTAGCACAGTGCCAGGAGTGGATAATGGGAAGGCTCATCCTGGGCGTAGGTGGCACCACCCAAAATGCTTGTGGATTGGATGGGATAGAAGGGAAAGGCAGGCTTGCTGCTGTTACTTGCTGCTTCTGCTGCCTGCTTCTTGGGGCTTGCTGCCTCCTGCTTGCCCTCCCATGGACTGTTTCTGCTCTGGCTTGCCCCTCTGCCACACCACCCTGCCTTGGAGCCAGCTGACTAGGGACTGAAACCTTTACAAACTGTCCGCTAAAATAAACCTTTCCTCCTTTAACTTGTAGGCATAGGGTATTTTGTCTTAGCAATGAGAAAGTAACTAAGACAACAGATGAGCAGGTTGGGGAAAGCTCTGCACTTTTAGAGATGGTCATATCCATGCTATAGTATGTTCTGCCTTTTAGAGGAGGTGGTCGAGAGAGATCATTCTGTGTACATGTGTGTGTGTTATAATTTTAATTTTTTTTTTTTTAAAAAAGGCTATTCAGGTTCTGAGGTAACCATGTCAAAATATAGTCATATGCCCTGGCTGTTAGAGCTTCTGAGCAGCTGCTCAGTCAGCTGTCCCAAGTCATTTGTTTCTAATAAAACAAGTGCCACAGTTTGTGGGGGGCTTACTGATTTTATAAATTAGATTACCTTTCCCTGTAATAACAGCATTCACCCCTACTTGCTTTCTCATATCCTTCTTAAAAAATGCTTCATTTCATATCCATAACCAAGTATATCACATATGAAGCTCATATATCATGTATGAAAATTGACTTTGAAAATTATGGATAAACATTTAGGCATTTATGTCACTTTGTTAGACATTTTCTAAAATTTTCAAGTGCCTGAGATGTTCTTTATTTTAAACATCTGTATCCTATAATATTTAATGCAACAACGTCCTTTGTAAGGTGGCTTAATGAGATAGGTAAATACCTTGCACCTTATTTTCTCAGTATCTAGAAAACCTAGCAGTTTCCTGGGTAAAAGGTACGCCACAATATTTATAAAAATACTTTTGTTTATTTATAAAACAACAGATATCTTTCAATTAGTATGACATATGCATGTAAAATGTGAGTAAATTATGATATTTTCCTATTAGTCAAAAATATTTGAGGGTAGGTTAAAGACAGAATGGTGGATTTGTGGTGGGTTTTCTTGTCCATCACTCTCAAATGTATCTGTTTTGTAAATTCACACTTTTATAAATTATTAACCCTGATAATGCATTTCTAAAAGCACTTTTTAGAATGAGAAAGAATTAGAAAAAATAACTTCATTTTTTTCCATTTTATTGATCTCAAACTATTTAAAGTAATTGTTCCTAGTGGGCTAAGAGACAGTTTGGAAATTTACTGCCAAGTCTACAGTTCTAAGACTGTGACTCAGTTTCCTTATCCGTCATAGCTGCTCTGATGACTTTTAAAATAATACAGTTTTGAAAGATCTTGGTGAACTCTAAAGCTGAACAAATATAAGCAAGAGCTGAGATGCCGAGTACAAGGTTTGGATAGAAAAGCCTGGATGCAGAAGAAGGTGGGGGACACTGGTACCTAAATTGCAGACTTTGCCACCTCAAACTCCTGCTGCAGCCTCAAGTGACAGACTATGGAGCTGAAAGCACATCTAAGAGAGGACCATGCTTGTAGTGGACTCATAGGTGGGAAAGACACCTGCCCAATCTCAGGGGCTTTCCCAGGCTGTGGCTCATGCAATTGGCCACATCTGAAAATTTCAGATTTGAGATCCAAGCTGAAATATTCACTCCAAAGGAGCCCCCTGCCCAGCCCAGAGAGCTCCCAACCATATCCTCTGCGGCTACCTTATGCCAAGGAACGAGCTTGTCTGCAGTGAACAAGCCTCTGGCTGGAGGCCGCTGCCTCGGGTGCAGTTCCAGGTGTTTCATTCCCCTGACTTGACTTTAGCTTCTTGATCTGCAAAATGGGAATTTGGAGTTTGATGAATTCTAAGAGTGCTGTAATTTACACCAACATTAGCCTACATAAAACAAATGGAGACACACATATAAAGATTGTGTTTACACCAAAGTTGAATTAAAATGACTTTATTTTCTGTTTATAGATATGCACATTCTAATTTTTTGCTTCCATTTGGAACAAACCAAATGAAACTGCCAACACATGGGAAAATGTCCATGTTCTTTCTCTCTCACTCTTCCCTATTAAGTCTGTCTTTTGAATGCCTTTTCTCCAATATTTGCCATTTTCCTCTGTGAAATCTCTTCACTTGAATTTAAAGAAAGATGATGTCTTCTGACCAGATTTACAAAGCAAAGGAAAAGATTAATATAAATCTTAAATGGAAAATAGTCCCCCTTTCGTTGCCTTAGCTGTGACTGGGGTGGCAGATCGTGCTACTTTAACATGAAGTAGCTACTCTACCCCAATTCCAGCTTCTCTTTACAAGACGGACTGGGCTGACCCAAGAAAGACAGGAACAATTCCTTTCTGCAATGCTTCCTGATAGAGTGAGGCTGCGTCTACTGTTTCTCCTATCCAGAAACGTCCTGGGGAAGAGAAAGAGGGACAAGTGTTTTACTCCCACAATAAAGCTTTAGTCTTGTCTTGGGTGGGGCAGGAGGTAGACGCTAAAAATTGTTGTCTTTCTCTCTTCACATGTCTAGTCCCTCAAATGCAAAGAGAGACAGGAAAAAAACCCCAGAGAGACAGACAAGACAGACAGACAGACAGAGACAGAGAAGCAGAGATTCAGGAGAGAGACAAGAAACTGGAAACTTTTAAATGTGTATCAGACTGGGGATAAATAAGTATAGTAGTCCAATCATTTCATCATTTCATTATCCACACTATGAATTGGAAACCTGGATTAGAAAACCAAAATGATGGTGGATGGGCCCCTCCCCCGACCTCTAACAGACACTGGCAGCATTACCTTGGTATTTATTGCTCATTTTAACTGCAGTGCCTAGTAAGCACTTTCCCAGCCTTCGCTGCAAAAAAATACATACAATTCATAATGCCTGATATTTTGCCCCAGCTTTCCTGGCATATTTTATTGTGTTTGAGGCTGTTTGTGTGTTTGTTATATATCAGTTGACACCTCTGTAAAATCTTTATATTGAATGCCGTTGGCAACAATGAGCCAAATAATAGCATTACCATTTGTAATTTTCATGGCTCCAGTTTTCCTGTGAGCTCAACTCTGTGCATTACAAGTAGGAAAGGTTGAAAATGCCTCTAGTTGATGCTCTTTTCTAATGACCTTTTTCAGTGGTATGAGTCAAAATAATGCTTCCATCCTGACATCGTGACATGACTTTCCTGTCTGGTTCTCTTCCATTAAAGGTAGTGGGTCTTTTGCTTTTGTTGGTACTGGAGATTGAACCAAGGGCCTCCACACTGAATTATACCCAGCCCTTTTAATTTTTTGTTTTCCGGAAAAGATCTCACTATATTGTCCAGGTGAAGCGCAAACTTGTGGTCCTTCTGCCTCAACCTCCCAGAGTGATGAAATTATAAACACGTACAGCCATGGCCAAGTAAAGACTTTAGCTAATTTTAAAAATGCCTTCCTTCCTCCTTCCTTCCTTCCTCCTTCCTTCCTCCTTCCTTCCTTCCTCCATCCTTCTTCCTTCCTTCCTTCCTTCCTCTTTCTTTCTTTTTTCTTTCTTTCTTTCTCTCTTTCTTTCTCTCTTTCTTTCTCTCTTTCTTTTTCTTTCTGCCAACAATGCAATTCTTCTCTAGGATTCTCTCTGTCATTTATATTCAGGTTTGGGGCTTTAAAACATGAAAAGTGCTCTCCATAATGCCCAAAGATATTTCTTATTTTGTATAAAATAATACTTCCTGCTTCCCTGAAAAAGGATCTGAAGCTGCTTACAACAAAAACAATGAAATGATGAAGTAGATGAAATTACACAGAAAGGCACAAAAGCGTGGGGGGGGTAGGTGCAATCTTCATTCCTAAGATATAGGCAGGTATTTTCTTTTTAATAGTGCTGGAGATGCTGGAACATAGGGTCTTAGACATGCTAGCCAAATGCTCTACCACTGAGCCACGCCTGACCTAGGTTTATTTCCATGAATCTGGCAGGACACGAGTGCCATAAGAGCAAGAACTTGTTCATTGATGAAACCTACAGTGTTGAGTTTAGCATCTCTGGACATCAGTATGTCACAGTATGTTATTTGTTGAATTAACATCAAATTTGGTTTGGATTTTCCCAGATGATAATGGATGAATGGAAATGTGATGAGTCATATAAATGAAAACTGAGTACTTATAGATAGAATGCAAATGGTAAAGACCACATTTTGCAGAAAACTGAGAAGTGAAAAGACTTCCCAGAAGAATGCTCTAAAACTTATACTTTTGATTCCAAGTTCAGGAAGCACTGGATTTATTAATGTTGAAGCATCTAACTGCATTAAGTCAGTGCACAGTAACAACTGCTCTGGACTCTATGGGAGTGGAGTCACAGAGTGTGTGTGTGTGTGTGTGTGTGTGTGTGTGTGTGTGTTCACAGAGGGGAAATCTTTTGATTCATTATGCAGAACTCATCCTCCTTGAAGTGAATTCATTCCATAGCTGCTATGGGGCCTGGGACATCTGACATTCACCTTTGTCCATACATAATGGCCCAAAAGCAGACACAATGAAATAACTGGACAGAGGCAGAATGTGGCTAATCACTTACACTTGCTACATCATGAAATCAGTTTTGGATAATATTAAATACTACTAGTTTGAAATATTTTCAACTCATTTATGTACAAAAGTCAACTTTTTTTCATTTAAAAAATGTTAAATGCTTCATAACTGGCATACTAAGAAGTTCTATATCTGAATTTTAAAGGAAAATATAAGAAAATTTAAAAATCTGACAAGTTAGACTGCAACCAAATCATAAAGAGGTGCATTTCTCACAATGCTTATTTCATCTTCTTCTTTGGGGAAGGCCCTTTGGGATCTGACCTTTCTCCATCCCGTGCTGTGTGAATATGGCAGGGCAGCCAAGCCCTCCCCTCCTTTGTTCAATATACACACATGACAAGGATGGGCCTTGAACCCAAGTCAGGCCAACAAAAGCTAAGTTTTTTAGCAATTCAATTCAATATCCTGTATGCTTACTACTGCCATCCCCTATATCTTAAGAATGATGATAGTTATGATGACAATTCAGAGGCATTACTCAAAATTCTAGTGATGGCAGAAAACTAATTATGATCAAAACCAACCCATAGTAAAATACAAAACACACACCCTGTATATTTAAGAAAAACCTTTCAATAATGAAATTTGAAACAAGGATTTTTTGGCATAATCTTCTGTTGGAAATTTTGATTATATAGAATTTCAATTTCTGGAAGATCTTAATTAATTTACATTTGATTACAAAAATTGTTCAATTATTTTGCCGTTTAAGAATAAAATTAATAAAATTCTTTTGATAAAAATGTTTTCAATGAAAGGAGAATTTACAAATTTGTATGGAAAAATAAGCCACCCTGACGAGACATTTGAATATGGATGGGCCTTTCTATACTACTAATTATACTACTAAATCTATACTACTATTTATTCATTTGAATCATAATCTTTGAAACTCTTTCTAAACAGTTATTATAATTGCATGTGTGGACGACACTTTTTTCCCTCTATCGCAGCATTTTCTAGGTAGTAGACAAAATTGCAGATTGTACAACCAAATAATTTTAAATTAAGCTCTGTTTATGCAACCAGTTTTTGATGCAAGATTTTTCAGAGCATCTAGTATACAGATATGTACTGTAAATAAATTAGTATTATAATAAATACTGCTTACAGTACTTTGTACATTTATTAGTTTGATATATATTTTACGAAGCACATTTTCCTAAGCTTAGCAGTCTTAGAAAAGTACTTTAGAAAAAGCTTTCTATCCTTTGCTTGCTGTAGTCTAAAATTAAGAAATGTGAAAAAAAAAAGAAATTTGAACCTTAGTAGCTCACCACTTACCAGACTACACCATGTATGTATTCATCATGCACTATATAATAAAGCACCATTATTTACATCAAAGGCTCTATCTCCCCAAAGAAAACATGAATTAACAATTTCTACTCTTGAGCAACTCATGCTACTTTGGATAAGAGGAGATTCATACCCAGGTCCTACTCCAAATCTAAGTGTGGAAGGCTTCTGTTTCCTTCCTAAGTATTACCATTAAATTTCTTAGACATTTGTCCTCTAGTACACATGCATTGCTTCCCCAAAACATGATAATGAGGCCACAAAATGATAACCCAGAGAGAAGTGCCCAACATCAGGAGAAATAAATATACTTACTCTTAGTTTTGATCATGAGGACCCTGAGTGAGATACCTGCACTTGTAGTAATTCTTTTCTTAAAAATACCCAGGAGAAATATCCATGAGAAAATTCTCTTTGTGGTCAGTAACACGGTAACAACTTACTAAATTTCTGTTTAGAGTTCTACTTTCATATTGCAATTCCCTGCCAAGTCCTTACAGAGAGGATTGCAGGGGATGGGGATGCCACATATTGTTTTGCATTATAATGTGATTGTTTCACCATTCAAACTCCAGATTAGGAATTTGACATTTTAAAAATTCCCTCAAAATTGGACTACAAAAAATAATAGGTTTAGGCACCTGCTCTAATAACATTGCATAAAAATATCCCAACAGTCTTGCCATAAACATATTTTATAATATCAGAGTCAAATTTTATGACATCATTATAAGAATGTTCCACTGGGCCATGTGATTGGCTATTGTACCGGAGCAAGATGTTGATGCTGTAGCACAAATACACCACCACACTTCCCTAATAAAAGTTTTATTGTATCTCTATGCACATTAAAAAAAACACAACTAGCTACATTAATACATTATAATTTACTTTTTCATCATAGAACAAATAACAAAACCTGGTAATGAGCTCATATTTTCCATTATCCCAAAGCAACCTGTTTGTATATCCAGTTCTCTGAAATTTTCCTTAAAAAAGTGAAATGCTCCCTTAATGTACAATGGTGTGCACTAGTCTGAATGTTTTTATTCCCCTCTTCGTTGGTAAACATCACATCATGTTCTAAACATCTGTGTTTGAGTGACACAGTTATAAAATGTATTAGTTGTTTTTCGTGGTACTATACTTTTCTACAAAAGGGAATGCACAAGATTCTTTTGTTAAAATTGTCTTTTCCTTTGATAGCTTTTTTCATGTTCCAATAAACAGGTGTATTTGTAGCTAAACGATACCCAACAACAACTGGCCTTCCCTTTGGCTGTCATCTGAGTGGTTATAAGGTTTTTAGTACCTATTTTCAGCTTGTCAACTATGAAGTAGCAGAAAGAAATCAATTTTTTATAAGACATGGATGATTGTTTTTATAACATCTTCTGGTGTTGTCTTAACGAAGCTATTCAATGATTACGTTTTTTACTTTTATAAATTAAATCACTAACAAGAGACGTTGTGACTTTCTTGGTTTTATTTTCAGCTTAATGTAAATTCACTTAGCGTCCAGTCTCTCCCCAGTGCAATCATTCTTCTACTATCAAAGTTCCTGGGCATTTGTTTGGAATAGCGGGGATGGTGAGGTGGGTGGAAGGAGTGAAATGTCGATCACACTTGAGAGGAAAAGATTTCAGAAATCCGAGAAGAAACATGGGAGTCACCCCCAGACCTTGCTTATCCCTGGATGGGACATTACTTTAGTGTAAACCTCAAACTGTGGTTATCTGGGGCCCTTTTCACTTGTGTGGGTGTCTCGTTTGCCCTCTGACTGCCCTGGCTGCACTTTCTGTACTGGGGACCTGGAGGTTCTATGGGATGAGATAAAGGAGGACATTTCTCTGTGCATGATCTCAAAGAGTCTCTAAACAAAGTCTCCTGGTGCATAAACACATGGCCATCTATCACACTGCCTGCGTTGCCATTATCTGCTTTTCCACTATTGTGGAACTTAAGATTGTGTCCACATAATGCGGACACATACATACTTGCACCCTGGGCAGCCTGACAGTTGTGCTTAGAGGCTTTATGAGTGTTGAGACCATGATTTTAACACTTACATGTTTGACATAAAACTTTCGCGTTGACCGGTCTGGCTCAGATATGTACTCCAATGTACTGCATTTTAGCAGTAAATACCCCTTAACTCAGTTGAGAAATACTAGATGTGTTGGTTTTAATTTTTCTGTTTATCTAACTATGCTCCTTGTCCGTCTATCCACTGATCACAGATCATATGATGTTGAGGGATATAAACTACACCCTCCAGAGAAAAACAGATCCACCTTCAAGCCTCCTAATTATGTGTGTAAATTACTTATATCACACCATTGTTATGAAGATTAAGTGGCGTAGGCCCTCAAGGCATAGGCTTTACAAGATTCTTGTAAATAATAAGTGTTTAATAAATACTGGGAAATATATGTATATTTTGGCCAAACTTTCTTTAATGAGCATATTACTATTACATTCAGAAAAAGTGCAATAAAAATTACTGTCAAAAATGAAGTAAACCAATGACTTGAGGTAAACCTCCAAATGTCACTAAAAAGAGACGAAGAAAGGAAACAAAGCAAAGCCACCTTTGTCTGGAGCTCATGCCAACTGTGGCTGCTAACCACAGGTGGGTATCCAAGCCCAGAGGGAAACCAATTATGTGCAAATCCTTTGACTTAATGAAAAATAAAATTAAGCAGACTAATGCCCAGCAGGTACTTCAACATCACCCAATATTATAAAAGCCAGTTTTTCTTAAAGAGGAAAAAGTTTGTGGGTACCTGAAGGAAGAAAGTGCCCTGACCCAGGAAGCAATTTCCTATGTACAGGGTGATTTTTCACAGCACACCTGGAAATAGCCACATCTTGTCTCTTGCGGCCACGTCATGGCCAGTGAGTTTGTTCAAACCTGAGTTCCCTCTGGGCACATGGTGCTGAAATTCAGGTTCTGGTGCATCCTGTAGGGCTTGATGGTTTTCATTTCTTGAAAAGCACTCTTTTATTTATTTTTAATTTCCCAGAGATAATCTTTCATATTTTACCTACATTAGCTCATCTACTTCAGGCAACAGGGCCAAGACGAAGGTGATGGTATTGTCCTCATTGTATAAGTTATCAAAGTTGTCTTGCTGGACCAAACTTCATGACTTTTCCATTCAAAAATGCTGGCCTAGGAAAATTAATATAGTTTCAGAAAAAGTTCCTTAGAGGCCGGGCAAACTGAGTTTTACTTACATGCTTTGAATCACCTGCTGTGCAATCAAACTCCCGTAATAACTGAAGAGCAAATAGCCATTAAAATTCTATGGGCTTTTTATTTTTATTTTTTCCCAATAGTGGGGATTGAATCTAGGTCCTTGGGATCCATCTCCAGCATCACATCCCCTTACTTTTGAGACAGGATCTCATTAAATTGCCCAGGTTCCACGTTGAGACCTTCCTGCCTCCATTTCCCAAGGGGCTGGGATAACAGACATGCACCATATTACTCTGCTCACTGTCTTCTTTTTAAAATCCAATCTGCCCAGAAGCTTTGCGGAGACACAGGACAAGAGCAGGGGAAAGGATGTCTGAAAATGTCTGAGGATGAGGATAACTGGGCTCTCATGGACTCAGGTGAGGCCTTGGAAGAGAATCTTCACCTTTCCTCCCCTGCCCCTGTGTCTGTCCTCTGAACCTGTCCTGAGGATCTGTGACACCCCGGCATGTCTCCTGGCTAATTTCAAAACAAGCGAGGGAATCAGTTCGTGTGGGGGTCCAAGCTGGGTTGGCTGGGTAGCTCAGGTAGCTCATTAGGAACTGCTTCCTCCTCATCTCTTCTGGGTAATGGGGTCAGAATTGCCCCTTCGAGGCAACAAAGAACATTTTCAAGCAGAAAGTCACCCAGTGATATTGTGAAATGGCTGGGGAGATAATCTGATATTCTCTCTCTCTCTCTCTCTCTCATATGCAACTAGTAGAGCATCTGGTTGCCAAGTTGGTTACTTTTACCAGTTGTTGAGTTAACCGTTTCTCTGGCTCTTTCTTCTCCCTCACTCTTTTTCTGCTTCTACTCTGTCCTTCTCCCTCTCTTCTCTTCTCTGTGTTTTGGGCGTCCGTTTCTGTCTCTCTGAGGCTGTCCCTCTTGAATGTCTCTGTTCTGTGGTCCCTTTCCGTGTCTCTCCCTTGTCTCTTTACCTTCTGGAAAGGACCCATTTCTCCCTAGACCAGTGATTTGCATTTGTAGGACTCCAGGTTTCCCTGGCACCTTTCATGTAAGATGCAGTTATTCATTCTCCTTCAATGTTTAAGGACCCAGCTGGTGGGAGCCAAAATGTGCCCTCCAAAGAGCTGATGAAATCTTTGGGCTGGTCTGTTATCTCCCAAAGCTTTAAAGGTCTTCCATTGGGGCGAGATTAGAGAACAAGGTTCTAGTGACAATTTGTTTGCAGGCAGGGAGAGATTAAGATCTCGTTGAAAAGGAATAAAAATAACATCATCTTGAACTGTCACAGCATGAGCCCCATTGTAATCAACACTGGTCTGATTTCAGGGATAATTTAAGACCAATTTATTATCTTAATTAAAAAAAAAAAGAAGGCAAATTCAGTGTTTCAGATGCCAGTTAGATCGGTGGATGGTAAGCAAGTTCCAGGAGCAAAACAGAACACTCCAAGATCCCAGACGGGAAGCTCCTGGTGGATAAAAATAGAAAACTTTCCTTTTCTTTACTTTCTTTTTCAAGTGGTAGTATCAATAGCAGTTTAAAAGGAAAAACAATACCTTGTGTTGTATTTTGTGACCTTTTTAAAAGACACATAGATAAAAGGGTAAAAAAAAAAACATTCCCACCCACCCTTCTGTTTGAAGTCTGGTCTCCTAGGCAAATTTTCTTAGCCTTTTCTTTTATTCCTTTCTTTTCTCTTCTGCCTTAATGAGATCTGCTCAAAAATTTGTTTTTGGCAGGCTTAATTTTCTCATTTTTCCCTCACATCTAAATTCTTCCACTTCATCCAGAGGAAGTAGGAAAAATCCCGCGCACAGCCCACCCCCAAGGGAATAAGAGTGGGAACCAGGAAGAGCCTTGATTTGTGATCAAACCCCCCACTGGCTTCCCCCTTTCAAAGTTGCCCAAGCCCGAGCCCAATGTAAACCTCACTTCTGGCTTTCTCCACAAAAGCGGGTAGGAGCACTCAAGGCAAAGAAGGAACCAGGCCACAAAGAGCCCTTTGAACTCTGGAGGAAATGCCCCACTGGGAAACCAGGTGGATGGCAACATTCTGTTTCCATTACAAATGAGGGCCCGGCCGGGCCACCCCTGGGACACCCACCTCCACCCCACAACCCAGTCCTTCTTCTTTTGAAAACCAAACATGTTTGTTTCCTAGGGCCTACCCCTCCCTGTTTACAAACACGTTTACAAGTGCTTGATAGGTGACCTTATTTACTTAGTAACCTGTGGATTCATTTATCTTGAAATTAGTAGGTAATGAAGTGGAAAACTTCAACAGCCCTCCCACTAATTAACATGATAATAAGATTGTTTTGCTACAGAGGTACAATTAGCATGTATGAGCGAAAGGAGGAGAAAGATCAATAAAATGTCTGAAGGGTACTACTCCCAGGTCTCTGGAAGAGAACAAAGAAAGCAAGCCAGATTTTCAGATTCATCTGGCTGAGCATTTCTAACTCTCTTGACTCTGGACCAGACTAAAATAATTTGATGCCTCCTGAAGAAAGAGGTGTGGGCAGGATGGAAAGGATTTAATTATAAAGCACACGTCTTGGTCCTGGTGCAGTGGATGTACTCAAAGGGGGAAAGAGTGGAAAGTTTCAGATGCTGATCCTAAACGTGCCCCAATGGGGGGGGGAGTGGCTGGGGCTAAAGAATGTGGGCAGGTAATTACCGTCATAAAATGGTTCCATTTGCTCCTTCTCTCTCCACCTCCAAGTCAAATGGCCCAGATATAAAATCTAGGAGGGAGATTCTCCTTGTCCATGGAGGGTCAATATACATTTTCATGAGATGCTCTAACACAGAAAGTGCACAGCTCAAATATTTATTTATTCCACAGACCGAGGTGTGTAGGGTAAATAAATATGACTTTAAAAATTGGCTCAATATGTATTTACCCAGTAGACTCATTTCTTGGGTAAATTACACAGATTTGGGTAGCCTTCCCTGACATTTTCCCTTGATTTTAAACATACATAAACAAAGAATTTAAATGTCCCAAAGTGTCTAAATAACCTAATTGAACTTGTGACATAAACCAGGAAGAGCCAGGAGACTTGAGGGTGGAGGAAAAACCTAATGGTTCTCTGGTAGATAAAATTAGAGAGAATTTCAAAAGATCACACACACTATCCCCAGCACCTCAAAGGAAGCTCCATCTGGTGTTTTTCATAAATACGAAAATATTATTTATCGCATTTCACCATCTATTGCCTTTTGTCCTCTCTCAGAAGTGGATATTCCTGGAAAATTGCACAATTAAACACCCCTAAAAGAAGTGCTATCAATTATGCCAACCATCTGCTTTGGCATTTGACTTTGAAAATGATAATTCTAAAATCCCTGCTTAGTCCACAAACTTGAAAACTAAGCGGCACAAGTATATGGAAAACAAATTCCTATCACTGAATGAGGAATATTAGCACTGCAGCTTCAAGTGAGAAATCTGTACAGTTGTCACCAATCTGAAAAAAAGATGAGACTTGGTGATTTTTCAACTAAGTTATAATGTTTTCATGTTGGAAGTTATTTGAAACGATAGGAGTTGTTGGTTTGCTTATGCCATTAAAAAGTACCAATCAGCTTAATGAATAAAAATACGTGTAACATTTAAAAAATGAAACCAGTAGAGGAAATTAGTTTTGTCTTTCTGTTTCATTTTTCTTTTTCTTTCTTTCTTCCTTTATTTTTCTTTCTGTGGCATCTCTAGCTTTTGAAAACTACCAGGCTCTTCATGTTTTATATTGATTTTAATTTTAGGTAGATTATTCTTGCTTGAAATCTGTATCTTGAGAGTAGAGGAAGGAACAGATGTTTAGCTCTGAAAGGCCTCTTCGTGATGTTCCTTACTGTCCTGAGTTTAACTTGGAAAATTGATATCTGCGGTATTTGGTGACAGTGAGTAGCAGGGGCTGATGGAGGGGCTGAGCATTCCCAGAAAGAAGCTCAAAGTCCTTGCCTGGCCAGTCATCCTTCGAGCCCTGGGAACTTGCTGCTAAGTGGGGCATGGAGTCTGCATCTGTGTGGGTCAGTGCCAGGGGCCTTGGTGAAGGAGGGAAAGAGAATGAGTTGTCCATGTTTTGTCTACTTCTTTTCACCTTGATATGCAAGCTTGGCGAAAGCTCAAGGCATACCTTGATGACCATCCCCTACTCAAATGAGAAAAAGTAGTATTCCAGCGTTTAAATACATGCACAGACATTGCCTAAGTCCCTGTTTTTTTCTGAAGTTTTTAGCTTTGTAATACACCTCACCACTGATTTACCAGGTGGAAGAATGAAGGAGCCCTTACGAGAAGCCAAGAAAGCCATTCAGAGCCCTAGGATTCCCAAACTTTGGGGATTTTGACACCATATTTTTCTACATTCCAAATCATAGTCACACAAGAGTCAGGTCCTCATGGTGCACACACTATTTCTAAAACCCAAGTGAATTGAATCTATAATCTTTTTTTTTTCATTAAGAATAATTTGAGAATTTCTCAATATCTCTGGAGATCATTTGAAACACCCCGAAGTACCATCCAATCTCGCCTGGTTAAGCTATCCTAGGGAAAAAAAGGGATTTTTAATAACTGAAGCCAATTTCTCCTAGGGAGAATTCCCTTTGGGTTCTGTGGCTTAGCTTTAAATCCAAATTCCTCATCTGTGAAGAGTTAGAACAATATGATGTAGCCCAAGAGGAAAAGAACTTGAATTCAATTCAGAGAAATGTACAACTCAGAGAAATGAAATCTGTACTGCCTTTGTACTGGGTAAACCTTCAAGGGATAAAATAATAGTCTCTACTTGTTAGATGTAGACCACAGTCTCTGGTCTTTACAATCCAATAAAGTAAGAAGTAATGTCCCTATTTTCACACATAGCAAAACTGAGGCTTAGTGAGCTGTATAACCACTGCAGGGTCCAACAGTTAGTAGAAGAAGAGCTGGGATTTAAATCTTAGTTTTTCTGATCTATCCGAAGCTCTTATCAGTATTTCATCTTCTGTCCTGAGAAGATGCACAGTCTAGCTTCAGACCTCTGAGAACCCATGTTGAAGGCACTCGAGAGTCCTCCAACCTCTGTCTCTAGATAGCATTGTTCTGTGGAGGACACACTACATCAACAAACTTGTGTTACTAATTTTTAAAACCATGGCCCACTGTGAAGTGCTAAACGTTTCTTCCTGTGGGTAGGAATTCTATGATATACCTAAAGGTTCTCACAATTTAACAGTGAGTCTCTTTCATTTGAATTTAAAGACTTTGTAAAATAAAGACCCAAGATTGGTACCAAAAAATAAAGTGTTTCAGTGGGACAATATAGATGATATAAATTTAACTTAATATAATTCCCTCACTCCTTGTTAAAGATGAACATGTGACAAGAAATTTTTAGAAGGGCTCTGCTCTGATGAGCTGGTTGTAATAAGTAGCCTTTTTGGCCTAGATTTGTATCTTCCTTGAGAATAGTAGTAATTTTTTAGTTTCTTTCCAAATTTTTTTTCTTCCTTGCATATCAGCTATACAATTGGGATCATGTCTCATGGTGTGAAGTCCTTGCAAATTTGTAAAATTGTGTTGCTTGCCTGGTACCCTTGGAAAGTGACTGGTGTGAATAAGACAGAATCTGCCTACAGCTCACAAGATCCCAGCCATCTTTCTTGTCACCTGGCTCTGTGAGCTTAGGCCATTTTGGCACAAATGCAGTGTTTGGTCACCCCTGTGGAGACACTGGCCCTGGTATTTCACCTGCACATTTTCTCAACAAGAGGGCTTTGCAGCGTGAAAGGGAAGCCAACCTTCCCAGACTTAATGGGCTTGTTATATATTGGACCCACCAGCATATTTGAAGGGTCACAGGCCTAGGAGGAAGGGTAGGGCTCAAAGGCTCATGGCCATTGCCTACAGATGGTGGACTCCCAGCACTGGCTCAACCTGGGTGCTGGAGTTGCTGACTGATGGGGAGGACCCAGCAGCCGGGAGTCACTGGAGCAGGTGTGTTGCTCCAGCATCAAGAAGGATAATGACAATGTGTTCCTCATCTTAGAGCTCAGGAAAGTTATAGAAAAGAACTTCCAGTCGTGAGTCCATGTCTTCATAAATGCAGGCTACCCACCCTGACAAGTAACTTCAAGGCACTGTCTCTATTCTCACTCAGTTACACATCCACAAAGGGAAAGTGAAGGGATCCCTGGGATTTGTAAGGAGAAACATTCCCTCTGCCTAGAAGTCCATTAGCCTGAAAGCCTGGCCTCCCTGGGATGGGGTGACATGATTTTTGGCTAATAGTTCATTTTGAAGGATGAAATCTAATTTCATATTCCCTAGTTTAATGAATGATGGTAGAATTGTTTTCCAAAATGTATCATTGGTGATGTTCTTCTGTTTATTTTCAAATGTCAAAACTCACAAACACTTGCTGCAGGGCCTTTTTTTAGGTCCAGCACTTACAGCTTGTTACTGTTGTTTGTCTACTTGTTCCATGTGGAATGTGGAGTTAGGCTACTTCTCAAGGGCTGTTGGCCTTCCTCCAGCCTCTGTTTCTTCACCCACAGAGGGGAGCAGGAGTGGTTTCTTGTTAAAAAGACCTGGAAAGGGTCTGTCACATCCTGGCACAGGGAATCTTTCAGGGGAAGTCAACCTCCTATGCTGTTTGCCACAGTCCTCCTGCAGCAGGTCCGCATCCACAGAACAGACTTAGCAGGATCCCATGGTAAAATAAAGTATGAAAATGGGTATATTCTTAGAGACCCATTTGGAGAAGAGTAGTAAAATTCCCCCACAATTTCTGCTGAGCAGAGTCCATGAATTGAAAACTCCAAGCCTTTGCACAAGGAGCTGGTTTAGTCAAGTCACAGAAATGTCTAGAGCCATGGCTGATCTTTCCTTGACATCCATATGAGCAATAATAGGAAAGAAGCTTCTAAAAGTTCCACTTCTGAGCATGAGGTCGCTCAATTATCCGTGTCTCTGGACACAGCGCTAGGTGGTGGAACTAGGATAGCTGGCAAGACACACAAGACCCTGCTCTGAGTAGCAGAGAGAGCAAGAAATAAGAGCTTAAACTAAGGAAATGAACAGTGCCCTGAGGGCTGTGACGAATGCTGTGAATGCAACATAATGGGGTGAGAATTAGTGACTAAGAGACAGGAAAGGTTTGGCCAACTCCAGGAAGGGCAGACAAAGTATTGCTGGGGAAGTGAAAGGGCCAGCAGAGACCCCTGTAAGAGGAAGAGACTTCCAGGTCTAGGAGACAGGGAAGGTAAGGGCCCTGAAAAGGACACAGTGTGACACAGTATGACAGTGAGCCTTCAAGGATCTATTGTTTTGGCTGAATTGAATGCATCTTTTGGGTTGCCTTATCCACAGGTCTACGGCCTGATTCTTTACATTGAGGAACTTCCTCCTAGAATGAGCAGATGAACTGAAGTATGTATCTAGTGGAATTGTGTGTCATGTCCAAAGAATGAGAAAGTGAAGTAAAACAGAGCAACTGTCTAGAAACTGTTCAAAGTGGATGGAATCTTTGGGCCAGGGTTGAGCTGAATAACTAGAAAAGATGTAACTTTTTAGTTTGGATAAATTTTTCAGATCGCCATGGTCAAAGTGGTGCCAAGACTTGGCCAGACTTAAATTCTAAAGTCAATCACCATCATTTTCCTTTGAACTATTTGATACATTTCATCCTTATGAAATACAGATGATGCTTCTATGTGTTTGATTTTTAATGTGTTCAAACTCTGAAATGACGATGTGCTACAAATGAGTTTCCAAGCACATTAATGATGTCACAATCTCTACTGAAGGTGTTTGAGGAACACTTGATAACCACGTTAGTCTCTGGAGATGTAGGATGTGCTAGTTGGTGAGAAGCATACAATCAAAATCACACTCACCTGTCTTCTGCAGTTGGACACCTATGTGTATCCCTTGAGAAGGTTTGCAATATCTGAAACTACAAAAAAAAAAAAATTACCCTGCATTACAGCCTGGCAGATTTAATTCTATCCATCTTAAATCCCTGGCAAGTTAAGTCTTGAAAACAAAAGCTTACAAATATTTGGTGCATAACAAACATCCCATTCACTACTCTTCTGGCAAGGGGGAAATGAGTTCCTCCACAAATCTTTCTTCTTCCTTTTCAACTTGATAAACTCTCAGCTCCTTTGTCAGGTCAGACAAACTCTAGTGGACTTGTAGCTGAAGTAACCTTACAAATGGATTTTCAGTCACCACTCAACAAAGCTGGTTGACAGAACTCTACGAAATCCTTTTGGAGGGAGGCAGGCTTTTAACTTGATTGATGAAATTATATCTAAATCTAGTAGATTTGGGACTTCAAAGGCATTTTTCCCTACTTAGGGCATCCCGGATGAAGGGCGTATGCTATTTGTACCAAACTCCCAGGCTCAAGTGGTTCGCAAATTGACCCCTTTGTAATAGGTTAAAGGTTTCTTGCTAGATAACGGTGGTTCATTTTGATTAATTATGTCAGGGAATTAATGTATGATTACTAACTTTTAGCAGACCCTGCTCCTTCTGACCCCAAGCTGCTTGTTTGTGTGGCTGGTTGTAATTTTCGACCGATGGGTTAGGAGAGGTCACTGTGTGGTCAGCATATTTTAAACAAAGGAAGAAAAAGAGAAGCAGAAGCCTCTGAATGGAGTGGACACTGTAGCTCACAGCCTTGACAGAGAAAGACTGTTAAGTGTTTTAACAGTAGGTTTTTATATATTTACTCTTGCTAATAAAGATCGGTTTGCTAGAATGGAGAGCATCCTGGGAAGATGTGGAGAATAATTTAACAGTTAAATGTTAGCCCATAAATTTCTCTTCATACTGGCTTTAAGGGGCTAGGACCTCGTTAAAGATTAAACAGCAAAGTGTTGAGTTTTGGTCAAGAGAATCAAGATGAAAGAATCTCGTTAATAATGAGCCCTTCTAGTAGATGGTGTGTAGATTACATAGTTATTCTTAAATTAAGAACTAGATTCTTAGAAAAAAATTAATGGAGGATAAGCTGATGACACCTCATTTCAAATTATTTTTATTCCATGTGTTTATGTTACCTAAGTGATGAAATTCCTTCTGGAGGGAATGATACTGTTTTTTGGGATGAACTAAGAAGTTCATAGCGTGCGGTCCTCTCTAAACCATCTGTTCAAAGTGCCCAAAAAGCTATGAAATGAAACTAGATTTCCTGATAGTTTTTGCTCCTTGGGGATACATATATTTATATCCACAATTAGGTTCTTAAAGCTTGGAGAGAAAGACTTTAAAGATTTGTTCCAGAACAAGAACTTTCCTTTCCTCTTGGAACTAGGCTTTAACAAGTGTCTCTACAAAATGCTATGGATGTTATATTGTCAATATTTTCTGATTGTGATCTTGTTGGAACATAATGATAAGGCTCCTAGGGAGGAAGAGGGGTTAAGGAGAAAGAAGAAAACTTCATAGGGACAAAGAGAAGGAAACACAGGGAAGTATAATTATCCACAAGGCTGGGCTTGAATTTGGACAAAGAAGGAGGACCAGGACTATTTTGGGTTTTGAAATAAATCCTACAGCTGAAAGGAACTGAAAGTAGAGAGTTAAAAAAAAAATCAGAAAAAAAGAGAAGGTATTACACAGGAAGGTTTTACATGGATGCTGTATTAAACTTTTAAACATTATAAAATGCCCTTTCTCTAAGGTTATTCAGAAATAAATTGGGCTTTAGCGTTCAGATTTAGTTAGCTCTGTCCAGAAGGATGTTGGAAAGACACTGGGCATGCTGACAATTGCTGATCACCCATAGCTTTTATGGACAACATAATCACAATTACTGTATTTCAAACAAGCCCCTTTCAAAAATTAGAGGTGTTGATGACTTTAATGGGGACATAGACCATTTGTCTGTTCCATTATTGCAATTACTGTCTGGCTTGGTAACTTCTCCCTGACAGTGGCTAATGCTGTAGACTTCAAAGGAAGATATAAACCCTCAATAATGCACTTATGGTCCAATTCACATCCAGCTCTTCATCTCCCCACTGAGTTCACCCCCCACCTCCTGCACACACACACACACACACACTCACACTCACACACACACACATGCACAAGCGCATGCTGTTAGGAGTGCAGGGTTCTGTGCAAGAAGTGCATTTGCTTTACTCTCCCTTTGGAGCTGCAGAAACGGACAAGAGCAGAGGGGAAGAGCGAAGAGGCTACAGGAGCCTAAGTGGTAGGGCTGGAGAGGTGTAGAGAAGTTTCCTCACTCCGTTCCCTTATTAAGGCATTGCTGCTCCATAACTTCCAGGAATCCCTGAGTACACCTGCAGTCCTTTTTATTGATTTTGAAACACAAATCCAATCCATGACTGTCTTCCCTTTCACTTTCCTAGTCTCATATGTGGAAATATGTTATGTAGGCAATGTATACATATCTCTTAAATATCTACAAATTGCATATATGACATATATTATATCATATGTATCTATCCTTCTTATGTATATTCCCTTCTTAAGGTCCAGGTCACATGATTTTTCACTAATTGGATTTGTTTCCTACTGTAGAGACAATAATTGTTCGAATCTGATATTTATTTTTAAATAATCATATATAATATAAAATAGTTTATCTATAAACTTTTTATCATAACCAAAAAACAGAGCTATCTGAGGAGAGGGTTTTGTGGGGACAATTGTCTGAAAAGCTGGGGGCCAGTTTTTATTTGGATTTTCTGAATAAACTTAAATGATTTACCAGTGGTGCAGACCTTCACGAGCTTGATCTAATCATGTTCCCTTGTGGTCCAAAGTCTGGCCACTTCTCTGTACTGCCTAGATTGTAGTGGGAACATAATGACCCTCTGCCATGGTTCCAAGTCCCCATGAGGGAGCTGGTGATTCAAAACCCAAAGAATGCAAAAAAGCACAAGAAAGGAAGGAAGAGATGGATGGGAGGAAAGAAGGAGGAAGGGGGAGAAGGAGGAAGAAAGTTAAGAAGGAAAGGAGAAAGGAAGAAAGAAAAGAAGAAACTAAAGAGAAGAAAATCAATAAGGCTAACATATTTAAGATGCCTTTTACCTAGGCTAATTGCATAATTCCAAAATGAACTAAAAGTTGACATTCAGGTTGCTATCTGGTTTGGCAGATTAAATTAAAGCTCCAATCATTTTTACTTAAATCAACAGGCAAATTGATTTTTTTCCAATATTGGGGATTGAACTCAGGGGCTTTGCACTGAGCTGCATCCCCAGCCCTTTTTCATTTTGAGACAAGGTCTCTCTAAATCACTAAATTGCCCAGGTTGGGTTCAAACTTGCAATCTGGGCCTGCCTCAGCCTCCTAGAGTGCTAGATCTACAGATGTGTGCTACCACCATGCTTGGTTGAATTGAGTTAGACTTTAATTGATGTCTGTCCATTAGCTCTGCAAGACAGTATTTACATTTTATAGGTACCCAACATAAAGAAAAGGTAGTCAGAAATCTCTCTAGTCAGAAAGGGAGCTGTAGTTTAACTAATCATCTTGGGGACATGGGATTTTCAATTTTAAAAAGCAGAAAAGTTTTCAAGAAAACCAGGTCATACTAGGTATAAAAGTCCCTCTCTAGTCACCAATCCCTAGTGCTACAGAAGGTGGGAATCTGACCCTAATGGTCCTGGAATCATAACCATAAATGGGGCTCATGCTATCTTCAAAGTAGTTCCAGCCAAATATCAGTTATGTTAGCAAACTAAGCACGTTAAGAATGCTTTCGGTTGTTCTGCTGTCTTAAGTACTATCATTGGGCAAAACATACTAATTGAATTATTGTTATATTTTTTAAATTGGAGATTGCAAAACCAACTTTAATAATCCCCACAACCAAAATTAAATTATTTACCAAATGTCATTAGCCATTTGGAAATACATTATTTAGCTTGGCCTTACAAGATCTCATGAATCCTTCAGAGCAGTCACAAATAAAGCAACATTCTGTAACCCAAAGTACAATAAAGCTTCTTTAATGAAATTTAAAAGAGAACAATATTTTTTATTTTTTTAAGTTCAGAGGTGATTCTCAACAGAACTTCAAAACCAAATTGAGGAACAATGAACACAGAGCTGTTCTTTTTAATCATGAGCAAAATCTATCACACATGTTCTTTCAAGTAAAGTTTATTAGAAAGAAACTGCTACTACAGAGCCACATGTTAACTCTGACTTGCCAAGGTCAGGCCAGGGCAATAAACCCTTGAACCTTACAAATATGCAAAGCTGACATAAATAACAAATTAAACCCAGCCAGGTATAACACTTCAGCCAGTTGGATGGGAGGCAGATCCCCACTCTAGGGAACAAGAGCCTGTTGATTTGTAAGGAAAACCCAGTCTTACCCTCTTTGTTCATTGGCCATTAGTTTTGCATCTGGGGGTCACTTTGCTCCTTCCTGCTGGGGTAAAACCTAATAAAAATGATTTTTCTGCGTTCTCTGCCAGCGGCTCCATGTTATAGCTCACAGGCTGTTGGTTATGGTAAACTGAACTAATAATGTAGCGCGTTTTATGAAGGAACATAGGGTGGTGTATAGAATTGACATAAAGTGTTTTGGACTTTGAAAACCATTTCTAAATGATGGAGACCAAGATATCTGTGAGGAAGAAGTTGGCTCTGAGACAACTGTTAAATCATCACAATGGGAAAATGGAATTGTATTTGATTCAACCCAAAAAGGAAAGGGAATAAGCAGCTATAAAGAAAAAGACAAAGGATACACATTTCATGTTTAAAGTTGGGCACATTTGAGTTTAGTTTTGGGTTTGAAAATTATGAAGAGGATTGAAGAGATTAAGGGAGAAATAAAGAGAATGATAATAATTCCATATTTCAACTTGGAATGTTTCATTGCATTGACAATGTACAACTGAGGAATACGCTTTTGGTTGTCCAGTGTGTAAGTTTGTTGAGTAACATAAACGCGCTCAGGATCATTTATTAAGGTCCAATGTTAAGTTGGCATGATTTTGTTCTTCTTGTAGAGTGAAAATTTGAAAGCTTTAGTTTCAAATATATTTAATTTAGCAAACAGCCTGTCAAACTCAGCAAATTGGAGGTTGGGTTCAGGGATTTTGTTTTGGTGTGTGACTTGGCTCCTCATTCTCCTTCCTGATGAGATATTGGAGATGTGAGAGTAAAGATACTCTTTTGACTATTATTCCTTAGCAGATACACTCTAGGTGGCTACCTATAGGCTGGGAGTTGTTGTCTTTGCAGCAGGGAACAGCAAAAGGACTGTGGGCAGCAGCTCTTACCTGGGGGCAACACCATTTGACTCCCTGGTGGGGAAGGAAGAGTTGATGCAGAAGCTCAAGTTAATTAGTGAATGTTGAGAATTACCTGTGGAACAGGAGATGTGCTTATAACTCAGTGTGGACATTCTCTGTGGGGGATTTTTAAATTTTTTTAAAAAATAATTTACACTTGATATATTTTATTTAGAAGACATAACACCATTAATCTCCCTGAAAATATCCCGCCTTTGTTTCCACCACACTTATCCCAACATTTTTGACATTTTCTGAAGCAGTTCTGGATGATGTCTTTTGTGAGTGTCTTTATGAGGTGTGATAAAAAATACTGTGAGTGTGAAGGCAGAGTGCATCCATCTAACAGAAAAGCAGACTCAGAAAAACATTATGGTGTGTCCTCATCTACCTTATCCTTCAGATCTAGCTCTGGGTGACTTCTAGCTCTTCCCCAAAGTTAAAATAAGCATGAAAGGTAAATGTTTTGAATCAATTTTGGACATCAAGGTTGCCAACTAAAGACTCTCATGAAATTAGCCTTCCAGAACTGCTTGAGAAAGTGGCAAGAACCTAGGAAGTGTGTGAAGTGACGGGTATGTTTTGAGGGGAATTAATGGCAATGTATCTTTTACTATAATAATATTTTAAATTAAAAGTTAATTAAAAATTCACTATATTTTCAAAATCATTCCTTGCATAGTTTATTGAATTTAGATAATACTTTCACTTTTCTGAATGCAAAAGTAAAATAATGATTAACATGAATACCAAAATGAAATTCAGAAAATATTTACCTCCAAACATAAAGAAATGTGAAGATTATGTGTAAATTCATGTAACTAACAGATTGAGCATTTTGTCTGCATTAACAGCTAAGGTCTAACAAGGGGAGCAGTCACTTTAACTTCAAGAGAAAGAAGGAAGAAGTGTTTTTGCAACTGCCCCAACATAGGAATAAGTTTTGTAAAGTGCTGTAGGGGACTGTTACAATGTGTTAATTATAAAATTGAAACACCATAAGGAGCAAGCAAGGTGGAATTTAGCCTACAGAGATTTCAGCAAACTGTATGCCAAAAATGATACTCCATAGCCATTTTTTATGATTCACATGCAGGGCACTGTGTGGCCTCTGATAATGTCAGTAGGATGCTTCTGCAAGGAAAAAGAATAACTACTAGTCAGTTCATCCTGTGAATTAAACAAGAATCTAAATTTCTCAAGTCCACTTTTGAAATTCTATACACATGGTGTCTTAAAAGCACAAGAAAACAGTGAATTAGCTGCATAAAATTATGGCTCATGGTATTGTCTGATTAGCTAATTTTAAATATCTATTGTGTTTTTGGTTGGGCCAGGAAGATTGCATAATAATAATTCATAACCTTTGGTCCAGTTCACATTTCTCATGAAAACCAGGCTCTCAGATTGGCAGTCACATTCTGTCTTCTCTTTTCGTTGATTTGGTGGTCACAGTTATTTGACTATGAAGTTAATGCATTTAGGAGGTGTGGGTATAAATATTTCAATTTGCCTTTAGTTTACTTCTCTATTATCTTATGCCTGGATGAATTCACCCAGACCTCAGTCCTCTGACAGTTCATGACTTGATGCAGGCCCTCAATCTGTCCTCACTCCATTCTCAGGCCTGATGTGGACTAGTTAATTAGTCCACCTACTCCAACCTTGACCCAGCTAGAATTCTTGACTCTGGAAAAACTGTATACTTCACAGGTTTAAAGTTTAATGTCAAGTTAATCTCAACCCATTTGGGTAAAAATAGAATAGCCTTGTTCCTTGTTCCTGTGTTGATTGTAGGTGGGAGGCGACTAGAGAGAATAGAGAACAGCAATTAGAGGCTCTTGTACAGGAAGTTAAATCATAAGCATATTACTACCTTATTTATTTTGGGATTGGTGTGGATCCAAGACTGTTGCCAATAAGTCTCAAGGACTAAAGGATTAGGATGTGTAGAAATACATATATGTTATGACTGAGGAAGGGTTGTTATTCTTGTCTATTCATCTTTAGCCTGCAGGCACATACCCTTGAATTGTATTAAGTATTATATGAAAATGTTTATTTAAAGTCTTTTCCACTGACAGGTCATTAAATGCTAGATCAAATGACGAGAGAATTCAACATAGACTTGCTAGTGTGTGAGTTAAGAGTGGAATATGTAGATTCTTTCATAAACAAATAGACATGGAAATATCCTCAACTCCATTTAACCTGTTGAATAGGGGTTTTAGGGAAGGGAAAATGAGTGAAGCAATTTTTTAAAAAGCCATCCAAGGGTAATCAGAGTTGGCAGAAGTTCATGTACTTATGAATATACTGTGAAGGTATAAATTTAATTTTTACAACAGATGTCTGGCAATCAGTTAGGAATAGATGCCTGAGTCTATAATCCAAGTCACTCACCTTGGACCCAGCATACCTTTCATATTAGCTTGGACACTGAAAACAAAATGGTAATAAAAATATAAATAGCAAATAGTAGACAAAAAGCACCTCTTTTAGTTGCTTTTTTCCACAATGCAGCTAGTAGATTTTCAACATTTGGGTCATTCTTTTTTATCTGTTTATAATCAAACAAGTTAGGTTTCTGGAAAAAGAAAACTACCTGTAGTCCAATAGTAGGTCAGCAGAAATAACATTAATGCAACTAAGCAGTCTCCTAGCAGAAGGTCAGTGGAGGAGTGTAATCAGTTTAGAACTCGATGTTGTAACTTACTTGAGTGGAAGACTTTTCTTAAGGTGACATTAAGATGAAATATTTAAGATAAACTGGAAGATTTGACTGGAAATTCACAATGGCTCCCTGAAATAGTCTGCCCTGATTTACAGATCCTCAATTTTCAATTTATGAGCTGAGACCAGAGTATACCACTAGAGGATGAGAATAGAGTAGTCATATTAGAGGCAGCTCATATATCCTAAAGACAGACTTTGGAAGAATTAGAAAGTATAATAAAGTGCCTGTTCCTTTAAGACAGGGCCTGGCTCGCTGCCAATTTCAAACCTAAAGCATTAGATATTTTTAAAGCCCTTAAAACTGTCACTTTTTCTCTAGACTTTTTGTCATCTCTAAATGAAAAAACAGTACCAGGGAGATTTGCCCGTATTGTTTCCAGTCTCCTCAGGATATTTTTGAAAAGTAAATATTTATTGCTGACAATAATTTTTTTTACAAAGGTTAACTAGCTCTCCAAGTACATACCGGGTCATCTGAAAGACAGAGCAACTGCTTAGCCACTTCCCACTTCCTCCTGCATACAGGAAACTTGTGAAGAGGCCATGCAAAATGTGTATTAACATTACCTTTTCTTTTTTCAAAGCAGACATTAGAAATAGGTTTTCCAGAGACCAGCTGAAGGCTCACTGGGGCTCAAATGAATTTAAACTTAGGCTGTGGGCTATCAGGGCATCAAAGACTTGGCAGCACTGCTGGTCTTTTCTCAGTTCTTCCTCTCCTGGAGCTCCTGGATAGTCATTTTTACACTGATCTCCAGCTGGGCCTTTCCTCCCTGAGGTCTCCCCTATTGGACTTCTGTGGAGAAACCTGCACAACACAATTACTGAGTGATCATTCACTCTATGTTTCCTCTTAGATCTGAACTCCTCCCACAAACATTTTGGTGCCAATTTCCTCTGAGGAATTTTTGTAGCTTCATTTATTTGAAAGAGTGTTTCATAATTGGCTAAGTTAGGAAAAGACAAAGTTAAACAAGTTTTTCTAGAGCAGATTTTTCTTGAAGACATTAATGTGCAGTATAAGTCTTGAACCCTAAAAAATCATGTTGGTTTTGAGAAGATTTCAGCAAGACTAGAAACCAGTGGATTATAATTTTCTTAAAGATATCAGGAAAATTAAAGTGGTAAGGTACCTTAGGGCTATGACTCTCCTATTAATCAATTAAGTCAATTAATTACTTAGATAAATAAACATTGAGTGGTACTATATAGTCTATCAGAGAAGACTTCAAACAATGTTTCTTACACACACACACACACACACACACACACACACACACACAGTTATGGCTCATATCCAGATATCTACCCAAAGCCTCATGTGCTTCCAAGTGGGACTTTTGGGAGGTGGCTGGATCATGGGTGTGTAACACTGGATTAGTACACTGATTGGTTTAGCATAGTTCTGGGTGTGGGTAATGGAAGAGTAGTAGCAGCAACCAATGGCCTTGTAGCCTGAACAGAATAAAAAAGGAAAGGAAGGCTCACTGTTCACTGCTTCCTGCTTCTTGCCTGCACTGCCATGGACTGTTTCTCTTCTGTGATACCCCTCTGCCATACCTCCCTGCCTTGGAATCAGCCAACTATGGACTGAAACCTTTATAAACTGTGGGCTAAAATAAATCTTTTCTCTTTAATTTGTGGATGTCAGGTATTTTGTCCCAGCAAATGAAAAAAGTAACTAAGACATATATGTATGACATCAGTGGAGTAGAAGAGACCTTGAAGGCTCTATATCTACCTAGATGAATACATATGGATAAATACATGCATACAGCTATATATCCACCTGTGGTATCACACACAGACATATGATATCTTTTCCCCTCTTAGAACACTATGCTTCCTTAAAATCAAAACAAGCCTAACTCTGCTAGTCTACTCCAAATCTTTAGCACAGGATTTCCTTGTGGTTGGAAAATAACTTACAGCAGTGGCAGCTATCATGTCTGTATTACAAGCAGGAAAAAAGGAATGGAAGAAATGGAAAAAAAAAGGTACATGCCTGTTGAATTACATCCCTCTACTAAACCTTAGAATTTATTCTGATATTTTATTGGCAAGGGCCTGATCCCATGGCTACAACTATTTGTAAGGCCAGCTGAGGAGTGGTTTTGGTTTTTTAAAACCAGAAAAAATTCAGCTTCTGCTACTAAAGAAGAAGGAAAACAAAACAAAACAAAACAAAACATGAATACTAGGTAGGCAACTAGGAGTCATCACTGTAATATGTTCTTTAATTTTTCTGTGGACCATGCAGAAAGGCTTATCAGATAAAGGTATTTGGATAAGCATCCAATTAACAATGTAGAATTTGTAGGAAGCTATTGAAGCCACTGATTTTTAGTTGAGATTGTCAAGAGTCATAGATATATTTTAAGATTTGCCAGCACAAAAATGTTTTGGAAATAACTGTTGTGAAAACTGCTAGAATAGGATAAAATGTATAAATTTCAAACCACTTTTGTTCCGGGAGAAAAATAGTAGGAGTGTCATGTTGGAAAGTACTTTAGAATGTCTCTTTAGAGGAAGTTAAATACTACAAAAAGGTCCGATTTGGAATAGGTTATTTTACATATTCTTATAGTGAATTAAAACTCCAATATCTTTAGTATTTTTTTGGCCTATAAGGTTTATCAATATTTATGCTAATGTCCCAATAAATTAGTTATATTTATAATCATTGTCTACATAGATCCTTTAGGAGGCCTCTGAAACCCGTAGCACCGTCTGTCTAGTGGTGCTTATCTTGACCCCTCGATGCAAGATCTTTAAGGGTGGGAAATGGAGGCGACAAAATCTATACTAAAATCAGGAATGTTACAGTTGTCATGACCTCAAGCTATCATGGTCTTCTATTTCTTTTTGTCCCTCACATTTACTCTCCTTCCTTCTTCTCCCAAATTATAGATTTCCTTAAAAAGCAAGGTCCTTTTCTGTTTCTTTTCTCCTCTATTACTATTTTCATACTTTTGACCTCTGTGTGTGTATATCATCTAAGAAATAAAGGAGTTGATGATTACTTCCTAATACCGCTTCCAAAATTAAAATCTTACGATTGTCATTATTAGGACTTTTCACATCTACATATCTGCACTTGTTAATCCTGGGCTCTTGTCTCACGTTTCTAAACTCTTACTGGACGTGTCTTCTGTAGGCCCTGGTGTCATCCAGCCCAACCCAAAGACTGACAAAAGTCTTTCCTATTGGCTGTTGGTGGTGCTTATCTCTTTCTTTCTACCTATCTAAAGGTAATTGCCAACATCTGGTGATTCTTCTTTCGTATTTTCTCTTAATGAAAAATAGAAAAAGCATAGTCTTTGCAACCAACTTGATGAATATTTAAATCTGGGCTTTGCCAGGTTCTAGGTGTATGACCTTGGGAAAGATAGAGTGGGCTGGGGATTTAGCTCAGTGGTTTCGCCGCCTGCTGCTCAAGTGCAAGGACCCGAGTTCGATCCCCAGTACCAAAAAAAAAAAAAAAAGATAGACTGTTGGTTGCAATAAGAAGATATGAAAATACAATAAGTTATATAATCGATATAATCCTATAAACAAAACAAAAAATGCCCCGGTAGGTAGTATAGAGGACAAATTGATCACTGATGACCTTAGGAAATTAACCTTGAAATTTCAATTTGGGAGTTTAGCAAGTTGAGAAGAATAACACAGAAAAGGAAGATGCCACTCTGGAAGAGGGGACTATTGTGAATGCAACTGAAGAGGTTGGATTCTCCACACTTTACTCAAGAGAAAACCAGGAAGCTTACATGTCTGAACAGGAAGAGGGCAATTTCAAACATGGAAATTTAAGTTGTCTGAGGTTATAGGGAGCCTTAGCCCTGAGGTGTAGCATTTTCATCTTAAGGTACAGTGGTTTGAGGATCTGAGCAGCAGAATATGATCATCACAGAGTATTATTACACATGCACTTTAGCTAAGTAAAAAAGAAATTCTTTGTGATGAAAAAAAATTGAAAGCAAGAGGGAGAGAGAAAGAATGCATGCAGAAGAAAATGAGAGCAGGAGAGCAACATGTGTGAATCAAAAGTGGCAATAAGAAAAAGAATGCTGAAGTTTGGATCTCATGTGTCCCCCAAAGTCTGTGTGGTAATGGTTGGGTCCCCAGGGTGCTGCTATTGGGAGGTGGTATAATCTTTAAGAGGTGAGACCTGGTGGGAAGGCTGAGGATGTTGGTGTTTGGTCTTGAAGGGGTTTATGAAACACTGGACCATTCCTCTTTCTCCCTGGCTTCCAAGCCATGAGGCAAAGAGCTTTTCTTCTGCCATGATGTGCTGACCCCAAATCACCAGAGGCCCAAAATCAGTGGGGCCAACCAATCATAGATTGGAACCTCCAAAGCTGTGAAGGCATACTAACCCTTTTCTCTTTCTATGTTGATTGTCTTGACATTTGTTATAGTCGTGGACAGCTGACTAACACAAGAAGTTGGCAAACACTAAAATCTAATGGAAGAGTTGAATTGGGTCAAGCTAATTTAGCAGGAGTCACTACCCTAATATTTATCCATTTTATGCTCTAAAAAGAGTAGTAATTCTAACTAATTGTCTGACGTGTGGGCTGAGATGAAAGGTCAGTAAATGTTCAGGAAACCTTTGCTGAAAAATGAACTGGACATTCAGACACAGTCAGATTCACTGTAGCAGAATCCAGCAGTGATCAGAGTACAGGATCCTCATGCACCCCAAAGGGAGTTAGTGTGGCATTTATGAAGCAAAACAGAAGTGAGTGATCATCAAAATAAAATTACTGTAGCCACTGAGAAATGAGTACTTGTATAAATCAGAAAAATAACGACAAAAAGATTTTATCAGATTGTGCAAATTACTGAAATTGGGAAGGTTTTGAAGAATGCAACCTGACTCTTCTTTGAACCATAGGAGCCATTTTCTGCTGTCACAATGACCAGGGAGCCATCAGCTTGAAGATCTTTTAAAAAATGCCATGAAACATATAGCCCTTCATGGATCCATCTTCTATTGCTCTTAAAATCAGGCAACAACTGATTTAATCCAGGTTAGCACCATGCACAGTGTAATTGCTCAGTAAATACTAAGCATCGTACTTTATAAGAACTGGAAGGGAGTTTGGAATTAGCCAATTCCACCTTCAGTCTCCCTATCATTTTAAAAATGAAAAGTGTGAAGTTTATAGGGATTCAGTGGCAGATCATTGTAAAAAATCTGTCTACAAGGCCATGGTCTATCTGAAGGGAATTGTTGGCCATTCATTCTGTGTTTGAGTAACTTTGAACATTTATCAAAAGTTAATTTTTTCCCTAAAATGGCTTTAATAAACTTATAGTCCAAATGATTGTAAACACTTTGAGTGCAGAAACCATGGTTAGAAAATGCTGCTTTCAATAAATTCTTGTTGCATGAATGAATGCTCTTCTTGCTTTGAGAAGACTCGAATGAAGCAGTGGCTAAAAATTATTTATACAGTTGACCGTTGAATCTTTGCTATTTGAAAGTTATTGGCACACATATTGCAATCTCTTTCTTCTAAATAGAAAATCACTTTAGGAATGAATTGCTTAGTTTATTTTCTTAACTACCTGGTTACTCTGGTGATTAAATTAATTAGGTTCCATTATGGTAAGTACATTCTCCAAGCACTGGTCAGGAGCCATACTCTGATTATTCAGCTAAAAATGTTTCCTTGCTGGTGGAATATGAAATTGTTTATAATTTTCCTTCTGATATAACACATTCCATTTTTAGTAACTCAAGAATGAATCCTGTTTAGGGTTTCTACCTGTTTTATCTTGCAGTGTTTTAAGAATTTGAGAAGAGCTGGGTGTGGTGGCATATGCCTATAATCCTAGCAGTCAGGAGGCTGAAGCAGGAGGATTGCCTTGAGTTCAAAACCAGCCTGGGCTACACAGTGAGTTCAAGGCTGGTCTGGATGATATAGTGAGACCCTATCAAAAAAAAAAAAAAAAAAAAAGAATTTGAGAGGGATTCTGATTCTTGCCCCAACATGGGAGGGAGCTGATCATTTTTCTTCCCAGATGGAGCAGCATTTTACAAGGCTATTTCTGTTTTTTCAGGGAGAAATCTTCCTTGTCCCTTCCCATTGAATGCGCTTCTTCCTGAAGATTAGGAAGTAACACATCTGGAGTAGCATGACCTCAGCCAGGTTTGTGTTTTATCTGAAAATCAAATCCCAGTAATCTCATAGTCCATCTGGCTACACATACATTTGGGTAAAGTTTAAATATCAACCACACCGCATAGTTAAAAACTTCCAAGACAGGAGCAGGAAGAAAAATTCCATTTCTAAGGCAGTACTAAACATTCCCCTGCCTTTGGTGGTGTGGTTTTCTTTCAGCAGGTCGGAGAGTGCTGTTGGCAGAAGCCTCTTCACTGTGTTTGTTTCTCTTGTGGTTATATTGCTGATGAGGCCCTTGTAAGTGTGAACAGAACACAGATCCAGCCTGTGCCTGGGCTAAAGCAAAAATGTTCAAGGTGTGAAAACATGAGTGTGGAGACTGAATGGATTAGCTTTCTGACATTCCTTTTAGGAAGAGTATCTCTGTTCTGGCTAATGAGCTGGCCAGCAGACAAGCCATACAGCGAGGTACAGCAAGATGTTTTGTGCTCGGTTAATTGATAGTTATCGGTGCAAGATAGGACCAGACAATTTAGTGCTTGTTAAGGACTGGATTTTGCAGGAAAGCTGACCAGCGTTCATGGTCAGGCTGAGGCATGTTAGATGTGTGATATTGAGCTGGTTATTTATCCTCTTCTTATAACATGGGGCTAAGGACAGAATATGTATCATGGGATTCTTATAAATGGCACATTGGATGGTTTATACGAAATAAACATATAGCATAGAATCTGTTAAAGAGTAAGTACATAAGAAGTAACTATTGATCTAATAGAATTGATTGCCTACCTATTATGAACATACTTCTGCAGAGTTTGTAGTTTTTGTATTAAATATTAAGATTTTTTAAAAAGCACTTTGTGGTCTGGAATGCTCTCTTAGATATGGGTAATAATTGTAAAAATTGCAGCACTTCTAGCAGAAACTTTATTAACATGAACCAAAAGCTTTAAGCAAATGCTTTTACTTAAAAATTCAAATTTTGCTACTTACCCTGGGAAAATCATCATAAATATAAACTGAGAGTAAATGTAAAATGTTTGTAATGTTTTCTTATTCTGTGGTATTATTTCTAATAGTGAAAATTCAAAACCAAAAAGTTCAGCACAGTATGATGGAATTTATTCATAAAACAGAATAGCTTTATAACTATTAGAAATCCTTGTTTAAAAGAATTTCCAGATAAAATGCTTTTAATATACAGTTGAATTAGAAGGTCAAAATCAGTTAGAAAGCAGCATATACTCTATAAGAATAACAGTTCAATAATCCTGAAATATATATACTAAAATGGCAGAAGTCACTGCCAATATTTTGATATGTTAATATGTAAAAATACAAATTTCTGCTCAGATGTGACACATCCTTTTATCCCCAGCATTCTGGGAGACTGACGTGAAAGGGTTACAAGTTCAAGTCTAGCCTGGGCAATTCAGCAACTTAGCAGATCATGTCTTGAAATAAAAATTTTAAAAGAGCTGGAAATGTAGCTTATTACAAAGGCTGAGTTTAATCTTCGGTACCAAAAAGAGATGAATGCCATAACACCCTCATTACCTACTTTAAAGATTCAAGTATTGAAGCAATAAAGGAAAAATAATTGTTATAAAGCTGTTGAGAGTTTTTGTATTGATTATCTTGGTTTTAAATTTCAGGTAAAGTAACTATTGTAATAAGGCCCAGTTCAATAATGATAAAATCTTGGGAAATATTTATAAAATATTTTTATAAATGTGAATAATTAATTTTATGCATAAATTCATCTAAGCATAACTTCTAACTCATGGTTAAAAATCAGGGTGTTGTGATTTCCATATTTGTTCATAAAATTGTTTATGATTTTTACTGAAATATAGCTATAAAGTGAATTTGAGGGTTTTTTATTTACCTTATGCAAATGGTAAATATTAACCTGAGAAAATCATCAGTTGTCTACTTCATTCAATGCTAATTGATTAAGAAAAAAATTATTGGGTTTTAGTACAGAACTGGAGAAACCAAGAAATGGAAAACTTTTAATCTCTCTCATTCCAATACAACACATAAAAATATTTCTCAGGTGTGAATCACAGAAAGTAACTTTGGGCCTTTTTGACCTATGTAGATGTTTGTTATATTTTAATTTCTTCTAGAAATTGGTTATGTAGATACAGGATACAAAATAAATAAGGCTCTGGGGTTTTGTCACCCTAGGCTCTCAATTGGTTTTTATTATAGTTTTTGGCCAATTACCAAGGAATTATTTGGTGGGTGTGAAGAGCAGCCTTTAATTAAATTTCAACTACAATGTAGAATCCCATGCAGCAAAGATATAAACAAACATAAGCTCCAATATATTACAGCTCAGAATCTTTATCGCCCTCCACCGGCTATGACAAAAAGATGAAACAGTGAAAGTTCAGATGATCGCAGCACTTTTGGGCTGTATTTTCAGGACAACAAAGAGCTGGTGTGTTTTGGGTAGGACATGTAAAATGTGGCTTAGTGAACTCTACTAACTTTTCTTAATGTTATGGCTGTTTTCAACTAGTGCTCAGCAACTGGATTTCAACCAGCAAAAATTGGGCCATTTCCTATAGTTACAGAGTTTTGTGACTTCAGATCACTTAGGTGCCTGATTTGTATCAATTTTTCAGTATATGTCATGCTCATTTGGTGCTGGGAATGTTTCTTATGCTTCATATATACCACACTTGCATCCAAGGGTCTTGTAGATTTCAACTGCTCTCGGCCTGCCTGCTCTGTTTTCCAAGTTACATAACGAGGCTCTTGTTGTTCAACCAAGATCCAACTTTTCCTCTTTAGTAGATAAGTTTGTTTTGGGATGATTTCATGCAGTTTCTCACTATGTTGGATTTGTCAAGGATATAGCAGGTGAACTTTGTTAGAGAGTGACCAGTCTGAGTCTATAAGAACTGAAGCTCATGGCCTTGTGACATTGTGTTTTTATCCTGTGTGCTGGCACAATTGCACTAGAAATGCATTGACTATCTCAGTTTTTATTTCTTAGAAACCATCCAATGAGACATAGACCACCTACATCCTAACTCCCAACAGGAATGTAAAAGCTGTGTAACATTAGGAAATTATTTATCAAGTGTGCTTGCATAACCGGCAATCATAGGTGTTGACGGAAATAAAGCTAGCCATTATTTTAGAGATGCCAATTAGAAGCAAGTCTGTCATTGCTATGTGCAAACAAATAACACTCCTTGAACATCACACAAACATCTCCTGGCATACTATCAGTGCTATCACAACACCAAGTGACCATATGCGTGTAAACCAAGGGTAAATGTGTGTTAGAAGTTGGTTCCCTGGAACGACCTCCTTCAGGAAGATGGTGTGACCAGCTCTAGTTCACGGGTCTTAAACTCCATTCCATAGTCATGCTGGCCTCTAAAAGTCATGCAGCTCGGTATCTCTGCCATAAAGTGGGAGAGCTGGCATTCTTTAGGACCTGGGGGAGTTGTTGTGTTCCACTGGAATGTGTTGAATGGCTTGTAAATTAGAGTCCCTAATGAAAACTCGCTGGTGTCCGACTGGAGCAATCATCTGGTTAAAATCAGGCAGTAATTCCACTAATTTTACTGCCCCTCTCCCAGCCCTCAACGCCTCATTTCGGAAAAAATGTTTATGTTCCCCTCAAAACACCTGCATTTTAACTTCAGTCCCCAAAGCAATTATAGCATTTTATTTTATCTTATTTTCTAGGTCTCTCCATTATGAATGAGGCATTCCTTTCTTTCATAAAATGTTAGTAAATGAAATCCATCCTGAAATTTTAAGGGTGGGCATGCTAAGTTGTCATGTTTTTGTACAGAGTCTAGTTTTGCAGCTGTTCCCTCAGAACCCTTTAAATATTTTTGGAAAACAATAGCAAAAACCTTCTCAGAGAAGTTTACATTGGGCCTAAATAAGTCTGGGTTTGAAGACATAATGGTGTGACTATCAATTATCCAGCTGAAGGCCTTCCAGACTGGCTTTTATTAAAATTTAGTTCCACAGAGACACTACACACTTTTGTATCAGTTTAGCATCACTAAAAAGTTGCTTTGATCCTCAAGGAAAAGAAAGTTTTGTGTCAAATGTTGAAAACAGAATGGAAGTCTGTGGCTCTCCTTTCATCCACATGTGTTCATAGAACGTTACCTAGTGTTGAGTCTTTCCCATTTCCACTTGTTTAAATTTCCTGAAAATAAGGTGAAAAATGTCTCACAAAGTTTGGTAAAAATTCTTAAGTTTGGATTACATTTTGTTTCTTGAAAGAAAACAGAGGGAAAAGAATTTTGAGGAACGTATACACAAATCTCTCTATTTGTTTCCAAAGCGTCACCTTTCCCCCACCCTCGGCCCATGTCTGGGGAACATCTGTGAACTGGGGTAGGCATTCTGGGTAATGACATGCAAATGAGCCCACCAGTTAACAGAATTTCCTTGTCCAATAATGGAATTGGACCAACATGTAGGTTTGTAAATTGGAGCCAGGCTCGCTCAGGCCAGATGTGCAAACAAGAGCACGTGTTCTTGGTTTCAGAGAAGGGAGCCACAGTGCCCCATGGGGGAGGGGAGGAAGATAAAACCATGTCACAGGCTCTCAAATAAAGGACCAGCAGTGGACGCAAAGGCTCTCTTTGGTTGTTTTCATATCACGTATGTTCAGGTATTCATCAATACTTTTTAACCGGGGAGAGTTGCCTATGATGCGGTCTATCATCTCCCCAGGCCCATCAGCTGGGCTGATTGGTGTGGCAGCTCTATTCTCGCTACCACAGGGCTCCCTCTAACTTAGGTTACCTACTTGTCAGGATCCCAGCTGATGTGTTCATGTTCAGAAGTGACCTGAGTCACTTGGTTACCAGGCACCCAGACATGTTCCTCTTCCCTTCCTATAAAGATTAGCTGCTCCAGCAGAAACTGATGTCCAAAGTGTTACACCTTCCATTGGCATCCTAAGGAAACTGTTCACTGTTGCTAAGAGTGAGAAGCTAGACTGCACTGTATCCCTGCCACATAAAGGGCAGGTCAATGCCTGGTTCCTCCTGCTTAGAAAAAAAAACTGATGCCATTAGCTGTGTAACAGAAAACGGTAATTAAGGTGGCTATTGAAAAAAATCTGAAAAACCTGAATAAGAGAATGCCAAATATGCTTCAATCGCAACTTCGATTTCTCAAAGTGGCTTGAAACAGTATTTCAAAGCTTTCCCTTTTTAAAGTAAAAAGATATCTTACCCCTTTTATAGAAAAATAAAAGTCAAAAGTATTACATTATAGATGTCACAGTTAATGATCATCATGTAACCAAGGCACATTGAGGACCAGAAAATGAGCAAACATTTGGCTATACTTCTCAGAAATGATGGATATACTTAACTGATGGCTATTGAATTTATCAGGGTCAGTTAGCATAATGAAAACATATTTTATTAGGCTGTTAAAGGGATAAATTGTTTTCATATTTATTCATCTGTTCCCAAGGCTAATTTTGGGGTTTTTAAAACATGCTTTTCATGTACTTAAAACGAACAGCTAAATAAATAAAGCATTAGTTTGAGAACAGAAGTAGCCACTACAGATATAGCATTGTACTTTCAGTACCAGCCTAAGTAAGAATTTTCTGACCTGATGTTCGTCAGCTGCAGTAAATAGTCACTAGGATTCCTAAGCTAATAAAAAATAAATAAAAGTAGAAATTTACGTTAGTAAGTGAAAGAAGCCAACTTAGATCAGGTTGATATTTATTAAATGAAATATAAAACTGATATAATTCTATTTATTATTTAAACAGAACGCTTCTGCTTCAATTCATTGGTGAGTGTATTTCTATGGTCTGAATAATATGAAGAATCTGGAAAAATATCTCCATACTTTTTGCTTATTTCAGAAGCATTAATGTTCCCCATTAAAATGAGAATTCTTAGATACTAGCTCCTTAAATATGTTTTGGGTCTAAAAGCTTTCAAAGCAGAAAAATTGTCAAAAGTAGCAATGGCCAAAACATTTTTGTATTACTATGTTTATTATACATAATGACTATATTCATTGTGGGGCATTGATTGATACATATCCTCATCACATCTTGATCCTTTTTACTTCGCTTTCCTCTTCCTACCTCCTGTCTCCCCCCAATTCCCAGACACTGCCAATTGGCAGTGGGATGTACAACAGTGGGTACATGTGTAGCCCGAGATTAGCAAATGATACCCAGTATTAGCAGTTGATCTTGTGGGAGAGTTTGGTGGATGTTTAACTGTATCATGTGGTATACTTTCCAAGGTGTCCTTGCCTGTTGGTGTTCATTACTTCTTCTCCCTTTAAAAGTCTGGATTCCACAGGGATAAAATATACCCAAAATTCAACTTGAAACTCATCTTCACTCCAGCTCTTTAGTTCCCAAGTCCATTCTTGGTATGTTAGAGCACTTGTCATGTCTTGATTTTTTTTCTATCAGTTTTGTCAAATTCAATCATTGCCTCATCCTACTGTCTAATTTTAAGTGCTGGTAGATTTGATGGTTCTGTTCCCAATTCTATTTACTTTAAACTCTCTTCCTAGGTGATTTTATTACATTGTATGCCTTTGATTTTCCCACATCTCTGTAGCCCTGACTCTATTGTACTTATTCAGGCTTGTGTTATTAGCTATGTACAGGCATCTTGTCTTGGAGGGTACTAAGGCATTTCAGATTAATGGTAACTAAAGTGAATACCACTTAGCATTTTGATATCATTTAGCAACATCTTTTTCTTGTTTTCTTATGGTTAAGAAGTCATGATCTACTTTGACCCCTCTTCTCCTCTCTCTCTCTCCCTTCTTCACTGTAGGCGGCATTAGTATTGCCTCTGAATGGTACTGAAAGTAGTCTTTCCCCATCATTCACATGCTCCCGCTGCCCTGATGGTTACAACATATATCTTGTTCCTCTGTTCCCCATTAATTCTCCAAATCGTGTTTTATGCCAAATAAATAAACTGGATTGTGGTGCATACCTATAATCACAGCACTGGGGAGGCTGAAGAAGGAGGATTTTGAGTTCAATGATAGTCTGGGCTACACAATGAGACTATCTCAATCCAACAACTGAATGAACAAACTTCAATGAACAAGCAATGGGAATACGATCTCTGGACAAACATGTCCATTGACTTCCCGCTGCTTACCGGATGAAATGTAGGTTCTTCATGATAATGGAACATAAACCTGCCACCACACTGGTCCTGCAGTGTCACTTACCGCCATGACCTCCTTCCTCATCGACCCCTCCTCTGAGCACATTGAGCCTGCCCATTTGTAGTCTTCTCTTCTCATTGACGTGACAGTCATCCTTAAGTTTGGAACAACAAAGCCACTTTGCTGAAGCAACGATAACAGAAAAAAACAAAAAAAGAACAAAACTAGCATTCTTAGAGGGCAGAGGTGGAAGTTAATATAGCGTAGTATCATTGTCAATTATATCTTAGCATGGTGAGGATGGACGACACAGATAGTAACATAGATGAGCACTGCTAGAAGGAAATGTTGGCAGAATTTTCCTTCAGGCGTCATAATAGGGAAATGAGAACGAATGAAATTTCAGTGCAAAGTAAGTTGGCTTGGAGGTCTCCAGCACAGAGGAGTTGCCTGCTGGTGCCCAGAAAAACATGTGTAATTAGCACAGGAAATGCACACGATTGGCCAAATCACAGACCTAGAGAGGAAACCCAAGAGCCAAGTGGTGGATCCAAGGAGGGGTGTCAAGCTACAAGGGTGAGGAAGTTGATGCCTGACACATCCAGGCTATTACAGAACCCTGCATCTCTCTCCACACTCCCATAGCAGCAATCGAGGCTGCAATTTGCATTTTACGTTTGTGTTAGCTCCTGGAATTGGGTAGTGGAAGTGTTAGGAGCGCTTAGATTAGAGAGAAACAGAACAGGCAGGCATGCAGAATGTGCAACAAAGGGCAGATAGAAGTATTTGCTTCAACTTTAAACCAATGTGTGTGTAATTAACAGCTCCCATTCATGATTTAATTTCCTCAACATATTACTTTTTATTGCAAACCCTTCATGGAACATTGTGAATGGGCTGTGAGTCAGAAAGATGCTTCAAGAAGAGCTTGACATAGTTTCTTTCAGTTTCTCTTGACTGAACTCGGTGCTGGTGACACGATAGCACTTCAACAGCAAAGCTCAAATTCCCGCTCCGCCTCCTCAGCTGGTAAACGGGGGAAATTAGCTGAACACCTAAGACATCTTGTTACTGCGACACTGTGGGGACTGGTGGCTTCACTTTGGGAATTGTGACTTCCTGCTTGCTCAATTATTAGTCTGTCTACCAAGACCACCTACCATTGCCAATTAGCACAAGCTGTAAAGGGATTCATGCTAAGTGGACATCTAGATTCAGCTTCACTTTCCCATCTGAGTGGAAACTTTCAGATGGTAACGGCTTCCAGTTCCTTCTAAGGAAGAGAGCACTGAAACAAACAGAAACTAGACTCTCCATCTCTCAAAAGGGGAAGAAACCTACACAGAATGCACGCACACACACACACACAGAAAGGCACATGCATGCACGCACATATAGCAAAGTCCCTAAATCTGAATTCTTTACACTCTCTCAGTTTGTTGGTACAGAATGTGATGTACGCTTCAAGTGAAGAAAGGGAAGAATTAAAAATTTGAGATAGTATGAAATTCATTGAGTGAGTCTTAAATTTTCATGGCAATGTGTTGCAACGTCCAATTCTATAATCATCTCTAAAGTGCCTATAAGTAGAAGAAGAAAACTTGGTCACGAGGAGACATGAATTATTTAGAGTATGGCTCTAATCATACAAAATGTAATTAAAAGCTCACAATTCTCTTAATAATTTAAACAGAATTCTCTTCTTTCCCTAAATCAATAGTATGTTTTCAATAAAGTATTTTTTTGCTTGAAATAGTTAAGTGATTTCTTCAAATGCCAATTCTGTGTACACACAGGTAGAGAGTACACAGTTGAGTATGTTCTCTAATTAATTTTGAAATAGAAGAATGTGCCAACATTTACAGTAGTGAGTCCATTACCGGAACAATCAGAACCTTGCTTACAAATGTGAGTGAATTATTTTTTCTCTTCTTAAACACTCATATATTATGTAAATAGAAAAAAATATTTCCATCCATAATAGGTCATTTTCATTTTTTCCATCTGCAGATGTGAGAGAGCAGCTACGCTCAACCACAAATTAGATCAGGGAGCTGAAATAAGCTGAGATTATAATAGGTCACAGGTCCTTAAAAATATTCTCTTATTTATGGGTAGACTTTTTTATAGTAATGCAAAATAAAAGACATTTTATGATCAAATATAATGCCATGTGTTTCTGTAAAAAACTTTGGCTGAACTGATGCAGTTTACAAATTAAATGGGTAGATCTAGAGTCTCTTCACCTCCAGGCTTGGTCGTTTAAGAAAAATATAATTATAAGAGGAGGAGAAGACATTGCCCCACTGTCACTAAATTCTAGGCCCAATTCCTATTATTTTGTGGATATACCTGGCATGTTTTGGAACAGTGTCCTATGTTTGGCAGGTTTCTAGAAGGAATCACCTCCTTTCTGAAGTTAAGTGGATACTTAAGCCAGATGTATACTGATGCCCTCATGTTAATCTAAAAAGTAGGTTTGAAATAGATATGCTCCAAACCAGAGCTTTGAAACTGCAAAGGCTTGACAAATGTCCTAAATATCTCTAATTCAAAATTAGAGGGATGGTTTCTTTCTATGAAATTAGTTATTTTTCGGCATAAAACATGTTTGTGCTTGCACCTTATCAGCTCTGGTTACATTTCTGCTCACTTCTTAAAGAATAATACACACTCCTGCATACACACAACGCTCCTTGTATTTACTAATGTATCTTCATTTTTTACCCAGTTATCTTCAGAGTTCAGAGAGGTATTAAGAGCAATGTATGCACTACTTTGCCATTAAACCTGGTGTTTATCAAACATAAAAGATTATTTAAACTGATATCAAAATGATTTATCTGGGGAAAGTAAAATGATGAGTCTACAGGGGATATGTTTCCTTTTTCCTTTTTATAATTTTAGTTTCTTTTTATGTGTATTTTTTTCCTCCTAGGATTGTATTAATGATATTTAGCCTTGAAAGAAGCCTCAACTTTGAAAAGTCATATAAAACAGAAGATTTTCTCATGTTTTAGGCAGACGTTTCTTCATCCTTCCATGCCCCTATTTCTAGCCTAATGCCTCAGTTTGTCCGCCTTTTGGTTTCATCAAAGCCATCAAGTTTATGGCTTCTAGCAAAATACTATATCTAAACCAACAGAGAATCTTTTGGCTCAGGGCCCTAAAATATATTTTGAACCTGTGTAATCCATCCAAAACTCCAAGATTCAAAATGTTTCAAAACTTAAAATTTCTGATTGCCAACACGACACCACAAGTGGACAGTTGTACACACAACCTCATGTCACAAGTCACTGTCAATGGCAGGTGCACTAAAAACATTGCATAAAATTGCTCTCAGCACGTGTGTATATGAGGTATGTGAAACATATATGAATTTCATGTTCAGTCTTAGGGCTCATCTCCAAGATATCTCTATGTGTATGGAAATATTCCAAAATATAAAAAGCAAGTACAAAACTCAAAACACTTCTGGTCCAAAGAATTTTTGGGTAAAAGACACTCAGCTTGTACTAGATACTGTGTGTCAGTCTCATGTCTATTGTAGGTTGTCCCGTAGAAGATGAAACCTCGTGCAGAAAGAGAAAGAAAAGTGGAAAACTTCTTTTAATGTTGGGGTAATCTGAATGACAATGTGAATAATCTAGGCCTGAATTATCTGATGGGGACTTAGCGCCAGTTAAGTTAACCAAATAAATTATCCTGGGGCTGATAATTTGCAGCAAACAGAAACACAGAGAGTTAAGATAAATACCTGAAGGATTCATTTACAAACTCAGTTAATGATGTTTTCAGTCTTAATTACTCAGTTTGGCTATCAAAGTTGATCTATTTGCTGTGTAATTATATAATTGCTTAATTCTCCACTCCAGGTTGTAGAGAGGATTAAATGCAATAGTATATTTAAAGGAATGAGTAGTGCTTGCTCTGTATATTCACCTCAGGTCCACTTTATCTCATTCTCACCACTACCCACTAGTGGGTGGACAGATTCCTCGTGGGAATAACCTGTATCTCAGCATCATCCGACTTGGCACTGTTTTCCCCATACAAATGACACCATAATTAATTTGGTCACAGGACATTTACACATGCAGAACTGCAGACCATAGCTACTTCTGGAAAGCCAAAGCTAAAGGATGGCCTCCTGACCATCAGAGAGTTAAACTGCCTGAAAGAAAATAGAACAAAGGTATTAACATTTTGTAGCCACTTTAGATGTGCTGTCTAACTTCATCTTCACAATAATCCTCTAAATAGTACATGAAAAATTGTATAGAAAAGATGCTAATATTCACTGAGGTTAAAAAACACATCCAAAGGCACATAACAATTAAGTGGTAGAAATGAGACAATGGCCTAGATGTTTTCTTTCTATAAAGCCTTTGTTCTTTCCAGCACACTGTGTGTCCTTTGGATACAGTACCATTCACCCAAGGGCACAATACATATTTTGAGTTGAAAAAAAATCCATGTTGTGGAGGAAGATAACTGTTTGGCTACATTTTATAGATTGGGTCACTTACTTAGGGTTTAAGGGATGGCATCCATTGATTCCATCAGCCTGAAATTTTCACATTCGTCTTTAGATTAGATGACTTCCTAAATTGTTTGAAATACGGATCAGTACATTGAAAGCTGTAACTTTCATGGAAATGTGCGTCAGCTGCAGGTGAATTGTAGGGGTTTCATATTCTTCCATGGTCCTGGGGGAGAAAACCCCACAGAATCCTGTGGGATTGTAGGGATAGAAAGCCGAAGTTCTATAAGGAGGAGGGAAGAAAGTGGAGAAAAGTCTTGCGTGTAGTCATTCCAGATTTGAATACAGATAGAGAAGTCATTAGTCTGAGTCAGGAAAGTGGGTTTAATTTTCTGAAGTGACCCTTACAACTCTGTACTCTTAACCAAATCTGTCCTCTCTCTTAATCTAGGCTTCACATCAGTAAAATAAAGCCAGCCAGGCTTGTTGTAGAAGGATCGATGTGAAAGTTCTTTAGAACACAAAATAAAAAAGCTCTGTACAAATGCAAGGATTACTAGCAGCCAGTCTGTTCCATTTCTCCTGCCAGGCAAATCCTTGGCCATTTGCCCGACTGCAACATCCTCATGACAGGCATGGTTCATGGTAGAAACCGGAAACAGGCCACTTTCACATTATTTTAAAAATTGTTATGAAATTTTGCCAAAACTTTATAAATACCAGCTAGGGCAATGGGGTGTTGTACCACATTCTTTCCACCTCATCAACCGTTGTTTTCTGTTCTGAGCTCATAAGTTATAATGCACTGAGTTGCAGTTGCTTAGCTGGGTCAATTGTGAAATGCCTGATATGTAATGCTTGATTCTAGCCAATTATCTTTAGTTCCTCTCTTTTATTAGTGTTAAATCTGAATTACAAGGGGAAGGGTGGGAGTGGAGTGAGGACTACATGCTAAACCTTCAAGGCAGTGAATTCACTTTGTATTATTTTAATTATCTCTCTTTAAGTTTCAGTACTTTGTTGATATTTGGACTACTCTAAATCCATCTTTCCTTCTCTTCTGCTTTAAATTTTTTTCCTAAAACCAAAAGATAAACTTTCCCTTTGTAAAGTTTGAAAGAGGAAAAAGAAGAGGACGAAGGAGGAGGAGGAGGAAGAGGAGGAGGAGGAGGAGGAAGAGGAGGAGAAGAAGAAAAACTCTCAACAATCTTAAACTTGTAGTTAACAAAATAAACTGCAGATAAAACCCCCGAAGGTCTTGGCAGTAAATGTTTCCCACTAAAATGGAACTCTGTGCACTCATAGCCTGAAACAAATTAGGAGGGAGGGGGAAAAATCAACAGCTCTGGGGTGAAACAGGGGTTGGTGCTGCCTCATCATTTTTTAACCAAAAATAAAACAAGCAAATTTTGTTTAACTGCAGGTCAAAATAAAAAAAAAATTAAAAAGTCCCTCATCTGTTCAGTGTAATTACTAACAGAGTGCAGTCTTACCAGCTGCAAGGTTCATGGATAAATGGAGGGAACCATAATTTTCTCTCCCTGGAATTAAACCTGCGAGCTTTAAGTCTGTTTCTCTACAGTATGCTTTATATATACCATGAGAAGCCAAGTTAAAATGTTCTTAGAAAATGTCTCTATCCCTATTTTACGAGAATGAAATAATTGTGAAACATACAAGGGTTCAAACTCCGGAAGAAAAACATGGTGTTTACTTCTCCTGTCTCTTCAGTCAAGATGCTCTGATGTTGACTGAGCTATCCAGGTTTTCTTCCTCCAGAGATGGGTGAAAGTCCCTGACTTTGGCGGTATCAACTGTTGCTACTTCTTTGTAAAGGTTCCTGTTCTTGTTTGAGACAAAGTTTTTTTCCTCCCTTATTATGTACTTGTTAGTTTTAAGCCCAAATGTATATTATGAAAATTTGAGCCATATGTTCCTGATCCATTTAACTTAACTCATTGAACTGTGTTTTTAAAAAAATATTTTTGATGTCCAAAATACTCAATGAATGGTTTTTAAACCCATCTTTATTTTATTTGCATAAAGATGTCAAACTTGAGCTGAAAGGAAATGGAATTTGAGTTGCAAAGTTACAATTTGGTTTTGAGTTTGAACTTACCAGGTTCATATAGGGGTCTGCAATAGAAGGAGAAAAGGTCTTTTTCCACATCTAGTTAGGCCTTTCTTAATGGGTAATTTCACCTTCTTGGCAGCATTTAATAGAGAAACACAGATTAACCGCAGGGTGTAAGTATTCATTTCATAGTAACATGAATGGTGAGTTGGAATCGAGGAGTAACACAAGCTGTCAATAGCCCTTATGAGAGAAGGCTGGGTCTGATTAACCTCCTCACTGTCTTTACACTTGACCCAGAGAAAAGGGAGCAATGTTGAAGCAAAGGACAACTTACTAGAAAGCAGGACAGAGGTAAGTTAATCAGAAGTGACTCTGAGAAACTAGGAGACCTGTACTTGGGCACGTAGCATCACACATCTCTGAGCAGGGATTACTATTGGGGAGTGAGCCTTCGGGGCTCCCATGAAAACCCCAAATCATTTAACAGCTTTGAGTTTTGCTCTACCACTTGTGAAATCTCTGCAACTCTTTCTACCTTCAGCTGTGTATCATAATGTCCTGGAGACAGATGTGTCCGGGATCATATCACAGTTTTGCACCAAGAAGCATGACTGGGGTAACTCTTTTTCCTCCTCTGTAAAGCAGAGATAGACATAACATCCACCTGATTTGTTACAAAGACTACATGAATGAATATACAGCATTTAATCAGCTCTATGTTTAGTGTCTTGAGGAACTTCCATACTGGCTCCCATAGTGGATGTACAAGCTTACATTTCCTTCAACAATAAAGAAGCCCCCTTTCCCCCAATGCTTGCTTTTATTGTGTTTTGTATTCTTCACAACACTCATTCTTACTGGGATGAGATGGAATCTCAGTATAGTGTAGATTTGTATTTCTCTAATGGCTAAAGATAGACTTATTGGTCATTTATATTCTTTTGAGAAACATCGGTTCAGTTCATTTGCTCCTTTCCTGATTGGGAATGCTTCTGTATTGCAGGAATGCTTGGTAATAGCATAATCTCACCTATCTTGATCTAGTCCATTCAAAGTTCAGATCTCAACTGCAGAGCCCCTGGTTTTCTCTGTGCCTTAGCTTCCTCACTTATAAGGTGGGAGTATTAACTGATTGTATCTGTCTCATGTGACTGAAGACAAACAATATGTCTAAGAGCTTGGAACAATACTTATATAATGAAGTTTCAATAAATAACGTTCTTATTTCTTAGGAAATCTTTCCTTACCTAGGTATTGGTCCCTGCTATAGATACTCTCAGCCCTTTACTCCTTGGCAGCATCCATACCAGTTAGAACTTTGTATTTTTCTGTGTGCTGATTTGATGAAAGTGTCTCCCTGACTTGGCTACAAAACTCATGAGGGCAGGCAGTAAATTGTGTCCAGAAGGAAGCAGAGAGCCTGTAGACAGAAGATACTCAGTATGTGTTGCAGGAATGATCCTGAAAACTCAAATACACTTTCTGTTCCCAGGGTGGTTAGAATCTTCATTACCCAGAAAATGGCTGTGGTTCAGATTTCCAGTATAGAAACATCATAGAGATAGTCATAAAGATGTGGTTGCAGCAACATCTGCCATCATCACCAAAACAGCATTTCTGAGGAAGGAAGAATAGTGTGAAAGAATTAGGGGCCAGAATGAGGACCATTATGTTTCGTCTGTGAGTTAATAAATTCATCTTGTAGTCTTTGATCATTCTGAGGGTGATGGATGCTTTTATGTTTTTCAGTGCAAACTAAAACTTTCCTAGTACAAAGTACATGTGAAGTCCCAGTTGCAGTGCACGTTACGTAGCTACATCCTGCAAAATTGTTGACAGAAAGATTTGAAAGTCAAAGCAACGTCATCATCAACCACAAAAACCCTCTGGATTCTCTTCCTACTTTTTTTTAGCCACTGTGGTTTTGCACTTGGCTCATCTTTACTGTATCCATTGAACAATAGTCTCTTCAATTTTTACAGCGCCTTATAGCTAAGCATCTCTGGATATTTCATAATAACTTTAAAAAGAAAGCCAGTTCTTTTCTCAGAATTTCCCCAAGGGCCACAGTAAAGGACAGCAGTTTGTTGCTGTATCTTGCAAGGGAGGGGAGGCTGGAGGACTCCTAATCCAGGATGACCCTGGCTAGGGCATCCTTGGCCCAAACCAAGGATGTCACTGCAGTTAGTGGTAGCCCAGCAAGATTTGTGCTTTCGGGGAAGGTGTCAATTCAGGGCTCTCCATTCTGACAGTCTATGACAGTCTAGATCCTTCTGTGTAAGATCTGCTTTTTTTTTTTTTCTTTTTGCAAAAACCAAAGCACATATTCATGTTGAAATTCTGGAATATTTATAATATTTAGATGACAGAAAGCTAATTTCCTTATTTGAGCCATCTCGAAGCTCATGCTTTGCAATGTGTGAAAATATTTCTCCCTTGAAAATCTATTTTTATTTCAAGTATCAGATTAAATGTATATAAATATTATATAATATGCATTATGTTTTATATTACTATATATACACATATGTGATATATATATATATATATATATACCTTTATATACACACATACACATATCTTCTGTTCCCTTACAACGTTTTTTTAAAAAATAGTTAGGATTCATTGGGTCATAACCCAGATTTTTTTCTTTTCTGGTTTTCAATGACAACAATGTAATGGATAAAGTATAAGATTCAAAGCCAAGGCTGCATTAGCAAAGTGAAGAGAGAAATAAGGCAATTATCTCAGTAATTAAGGGCATCAGCCAAACCTCTTTTGGCTGAGATGCCTAAATAAGTTGAGGAAAATACGAGCTGCAGGAAGGGGAACACTTGCAGGTTCGGAATAAAAGCCTCATTTGGCCAATTCACGCTGATGGTCTAACCAGAGTCGCACATTTTGACTTTTTCCACTTAGCCAAAGTGAAGGAGAGGCTTTGGGTAATTAATATTTGATCATTTAAGCACATCTGTCTCTGCACAGCCTTAGAGGAAGGGAGAGGAAACAACCTTGCTTAACAACCTGTGGTTCTCCAGGTGATTTCCGGACGGTTCTTCACCTGCAGGGGTAAAGCTCACTTTGCCTGCGGGGTAGCGGCCAATCCCTGTGCCCTCTGAATGGTGCCGCACGGTGCGACTGGCCCCGGAACCATCCAGTGGGATTTCTTAAATCCTTTTCACAGGGCCTTCCCTGCCAAGGAAGTTGCAGTGCAAACCCAGCTGGCTGCTCTTTCTCCTTTCTAGCTGATGCCATGCCGGGAGAGGGCAGCCCCTGGGCACCACTGTTTTCTTTGCCTCTGCATTTACTACTGAGCTCAAGTTTAGTCCTAGCCGCCTTTAAAAACGACAAATGTGTTCTAATTTTAGTGCATCGCAGCAATAATTGTTTTTATTTCAGTGGCGAGGAAAAGTGAAGGAAAAACAGCTTGAGACTTAATAACGCCTTAGCCTGCAGCCTTAGACTTTATTCATGAGATTTTTTATAGTCTTTCTCCCTCTCCCTGCGCTCTTAGCATCTTCTTTAAGGCCTGGCTTTAAATTACCTTTGCAAAGGTTATATGTTTATTTACAAAGAGCTGACTTTGAATGGGCTTTCCAAGGATGGCTTCCGGCAATAAACATCTTTGGCTCTCTTAACTCCCTCGTCAACTGAATAAGGTGAGGTCTAGTGCTTCAGATACTGTACAGTTTATGGCCTCATTAACCATCCGACCTGCATTGTGCGCAAATTTCATGAAAGTTGGGTGCATATTTATTCCCTGAGTCCTGCTGCTGTTTAGTATTTTATTCTTACAGAGAAATTGTAATAATTATCCATCAAGATACGAGTTTTCATTTTCACACGACCAATTAGAAACGCACTCAGGTAAATGTACCGCGTTTATGTGACTCTCACCTATGCACTAATTATGTACATAGCATAGTCAGGAATCTCAGCCCCACCCCTGCTCATGTAAACGTGTAAGTGAAATGAAAAACTGGTATGACAAGTTGGCTCACACAGAGTAAAGATTTCTATTTGCCCATTTCAAAAACTAGACTTTTTTGAATCCAAGATTACCAGATAAGTATTGTATTTGGCTAAAAGTAAAGGGCAAAACAAGCAACGACTTGATTTATCTTATCTTTATGAATTGCCAAATGTAGAAACAAAAACTCTTGGGATGTGTGTATGTGTATGTGTGTGCGCGCATGCGTGTGTGTGTGTGTGTGTGTATAAATTAGTCAATATGTCACTGAAAAGAATTTTAAAATTTGTGTGTGGGGAAGTGGGGAATATGAAAAATTGAAAATTATGGATGAGCTGTTTGGATAACCCTGTGTAAAACTGGGTACCCTGATGATAAACAGTGACCCACTGTTTGCATGTACCTTTCATAATTCTGTCCTCAGAGCTCAGGTTCTGCAGTTAGACTTTCACCCTTGGGTGTTACCTGTGATCGTTCCAAAGTTCTGCAAGTGGAGGGTCTCTCCTGGACAGCCTATCCAGCCCGATCTTTCTCTCACTCTCCTCCTCTCTACTTCCCTCTCTCTCACTTTCTCTCTCCCTGTCTCCGCCAGTATTATCACTAACTCATGTGTTAATTTCTACTGGTTCCCATATGCATTCCATCTCATTTCTCTGGTCGTATGGACAGACGTTAGGAGAGCTGAAAACACATCTTTATTTGATTCTCTTTTAGTATTTTGCTATCAACTACCTCACTCTTAGTAGGTTCTCTGAAAACATTGTTTGTTTGACATTAAATCCTATTATGTTTTCCCAGTGCTCAAGGTAGCGTCACACATGTAGTGGGTCTTCAATAAATTTTAACAAGTTTCATAGTCAATGAAGCAGAGGCAAAAGAAATATTTCAGTGTTTTACTTGTTCAACACAATTAGATGGAAACTTGGCATAAAGCATTGTTTGTCATTTACAAATAAGACAATCACTTTGTATTTCTCATGCATTCATTTTTTCTTTATTATTAAATACTATTCTTCACTCAGTGGAAACCTCAGTGATCCATCCAGTTATCTCTGGTAATCTCTGAGGACAGATTACACATTTCCCAGATTGCGTGGAGAAACCTGTCACTTTTCCAATCTCCCGCAGCTGTGCGTGGTACTGGAGAGCTCATTGGGAGCTGCTACTCCCCGATGCTTCCCAGCAGCAGGAGGCCCCGTCTGACGATACTTTCTGACTTTTATGGCTCATACTCTCACTTAGTGTGATTCTATTTAGCTACACTCTTCTAATCATTGCAATTAAAAATAAAATCATTAGAACCTTTCAACTTATGGTGGAATGCATAAAATGCTTATTTGTACTATGCCTAAAACAAAATGCTAAGATGACAGATTTTGTTTATTCTATGTGGGTGGATTACCCCACTCTGAACTCTCAATTTATGAAGGAGTTGTTTGCAATGAAGCATTGCTGTAATACTCTTAGGATAATTATGACCAATGGGAAAATTTCCAGAAATTTTGTTGTGGGCCAAGTTTGCACATGACAACTGGGAAGTTGGCCTCCTTGAGATATAAGGAGATGTAAAAGATAATTCAGCCTCAATTTTTCTATTTATTGGTTGATAATTGAAGAATAGCACACTTTAAAAATTTTTGTTGTACCATCTTCCTGCTTGGTCCACAGTCTATTTGATGGGTCATTATCAGGTTGTATCTGAATGCTTAATAAGCACTCTAGTGAAAACTTTGCTTTAGAGAAATAGAAAATCATTTTTATGGCTAGAAAAATGGGAAATCCCATTTTCCCAATGAATTAGATGTTTTCAATGGCATGAAAGAGCCAAATGTGGGCCTTTGTGGTAGAGACTCCATGGTGGGAAGAAAGCTGTACCTCAGAGTTCATTAAACTTAGGATTGACACTTCCCAAGGAATGAGAGATGCCAGGAAGGAGGAAGCAGAGAAAGATTTGTTGGAAATGAAGATAAGAAAAGTTGTCAGGAGGGAAAAAGAGATTTCCTCTTGATACTACCTATCAGTTTAAATTTGGTTGTGCAGATTACAAATGAAACATATTTACAAAGTATAATTTAGATGAGAATCTATGTGAGTCCTGATTTCTGAGAGGTTAGCAGTGCACGGAGGAGGGCCTCTTTACCTCAAGACACTGATGTTAACATGCTAACCATGGGGACACTCAGAGAACTGAAAATTTCTGGAGTAGAACAGGGGGTTCAAAAGATTACTTCCCTTCATTCAGTGCCTAGGGGACAGGTATCAAGTGGTAACGCAGGTCCTCAGCAGTGGTTATGGCACTGATCTCACTCAATTGCTTTGAGTCCTGCAGACCTGGATGCCCAGGACTCAAGCCCTCTAGGAATCTAAGTGTGGAAAAGGGTGACTTTCTTAGTTTAGGTCACAGTGGCTGCCGTACATGACAATCCTCCCATGTCAGTGGCTTCATATGACACAAACTCTTTTCAATCACAGAGATTCCAAGTGAGCATTTTGGATGATTTCCTTTGAAAACTGAGGCAGAGTCTCAGATTCCTCCACCATGAGTCTCTGGCTTCTTCAGAAGGTGACTGCCGAGGTCACTGGGGGAGGTGAAAAGAATACGTCCTGACAGGTGTCTATGGGCCAGTCCTAGAAAGGAAAAAATTCTTAAAGAGTTTTGAAAAACAGTGCCTTGTTTATCAGTATAAAAGAAATAATTTTTTAGGGGTTTCCTTCATTCCTTCTGCAATTGGGGAATTGAAGGAAATAATCACTTAATGGTGCATGTGTATATTTTCTCTCATTTCCATTTAAAATCACCTTGGCTTACTTCACTTAGCATAACGTCCTTTAGTTCTCTCTATGTCATCTCAGAAGACATGATTTCTTTCATTGAAAGTCTAACTAGTATTTCCTGGTGTGTATGCATCACATTACATTTTCCATTTCCCCACTGGTGACACTTAAGCCACTTCTTCTGTACTATGCCTATCAGGAATCAGGTTGCTGTGGATATGTGAGTGCAGATATCTTTTCAACATATAATCAGTTCCTTGGGCTGTATATCCAGAAGTGGGATTGCTGGAACCTATGGCAATACTATTTTTAGTTTTTCAAGGAACTTCTCCACTATGGAGATTATGGAGGGTATTAGACTAAGTGAAATAAGCTAGACACAGAAAGGCAAATGCTGTATGATCTCACTTGTATGTGGAATCCAAATAAGTTATTCTCATAGAAAAAGGGGCTGGAGCATTGGTTACCAAGGCTGGGCAGGGAAAGGGTAGAGGAAAGGGAAGAGATTGGTTAAAGGTACAAAGTTTCAGTTAGACCAGAGGAACTAGTTTCAGTGATTCATTGCAGTGCATGGTATCCAAAATTAATAATAATATATTGTATATTTAAAAACTGTTGAAATAGATTTTAATGTTCTCATCTCAAAAAAAGATAAATATATGATTACTAAATGTCAATTAAAGATAAATAGAAGATTTAAATAAATTTAAAACATTGGGATCATGTCAGAATTCTCTCAACTGATTTCACTCTATTTGGAAAGAATTTTTTTCACTTTTTATTTAGTTTTATTTACCAATAGCTCTAAAGTCTAAAATTCTTTTCTGTCTCATTGTAGTCACCATGTTAACCTTTATACTCTGAAAATACTCACAGCTTTATGGACATGTATCTGACACCTCTATGTTCTCCCCACACTTAATTTACCTTTTACTTTCGAAACACTAGCAAAGAAACTCTTGCTAGAATGCAGTAAATCTGTTATGCCTAGCCAGAGGGTCTTTCAATTTTTCTTTCCTTCCATACTCCTTTTTTCTCTCTTTTCTTCCTTTCCCTCCCTCCCTCCCTCCCTCTCTTCCTTCCTCTTTTCTTTCTACTCCTTGCCTTCCTTTTCCCTTCCCTTCCCTCCCCTCCTCTCTCCTATCTCCTGTCTCCTGTACCTCTCCCCTCTTAATTTAGAGCTTAGGAAATGAAATTTCTTATTCATGTGATAATATCTTCCTGGTTGTTTTTAATTATTTCTTGAGCTTGATACTGTGGCTCATACATGCAGCTTTCTGTGTCCATCCACAGCTGTCTTCTGTGTACACTTCTTGTGCCGTCAGGGTGCCCACTGTACACCTTGGTTTTTCTGCATCATGACATACTTTCCTCTCTGCTGGCATTGTACATCATCTTTCCTAATGTCAACTTTAAATATTTTATTTCATTTCCACATTGTCTCCTTTATCCTCTTCAGGAACACTCTTAAAAACATTCGAGTTGATATAAGTTTAAGAACTTGTCATTATCCTCCCAGTTTAAATGCCTTCCAACACATCTTGGAAAGCTTTAGACCTTACGCCACACAGGTATGCTGCATGTAATTTGGTGTCTGCTGTCATTTCCGAAAGTCATTAAGCAGCAAACCTTCAAACAGACACAAGACCTCCTGCTGCAGTATTGGAGCAATGGGAAAATCAGATTCTCCTGACATCATTTGGAACTATGATGACTTTTCCAGGAAAACCTTCATGGTAAATACAAAGACTGCTTATAAATTTAGTGACAGTTGCTTCTTTCTCTCCAGAAGTGAAGATCTGAAGATCTGGGCCTGGTTCTTGGACAGCAACTGCCAATATCTATGGTTGAATGTTCTTCTAGGAGTAAGGTCTGCTCTCATCACTGGGAGGAGATACTGCTGGCAATAAAAACGTATTTTTCTTGCTCTCCCTTTTGTTGCCTAGTCCTAGATGGGTCTCTCTGAAAAGTGTTTTGCCAAAACCACCCAGGAAATTCTTGGCTGCTTAATGGCCCGGAAGTGTCAGCCAATCCCACGCTGAGCCCACAGCTTCTAGAGACTAAGTTCTAGAATAACTTTGAGGATATGTGCCTGCATTTTCACTTAACTCAGGTAGGCAGGCATGACTCCACTGTCTACTCTATTTTTTTTTTTTGGTACCGGGGATCTAACTCTGGTAGTTGCACTTGCGGGGCAGGCAGCAGAACCACTGAACTAAATCCCTAGCTCATCCACTGTCTACTCTTTAGGTGTTCATGAGGCCAGCTGAAATTTTTACATGGCTAACTCAGCTCTACTTCCTCTGGGGCACATGCAATCACAAATATTGAATGCTCATATACCTAACTGAAGCATGTTAAGGGGAAACATATAAAAACAAGTATCTATAATAAAACAAGAAAATGGAGTAAGAAGGGATATGCCAAGTATAACTCACAACATTTTTTCAGAATATTTTTTAATAACCTGGATATAGCAGAGATATCTTCTGGCTAGAAAAAATGGATCCTGTCCTCATTAGTAATCTAGGTTACTCAAAATAAAATTCAACTTCTAAGAGGGAAAGAAATCTTTTGTATAATTAAGTTAAAGCATAAAAATATATCTAGTGGCAGAAATGACTTAATTGTATAACATAGCCACACCTCCAAGGATTATTCCAAGGCTGTGTAGTAGCCACTGGGTGCTCTCAGTATAACCATAAATAGAAATCAGCACAGTTGATGAACATCTGGAATATAAATTCTGATATATATATATATATATATATATATATATATATGTCATAGTTTATCTAGACAATCCCATTCCTTATCTTTTAAAAAGTGTAAATAGTATTCTTACAGTACTTTTTACTGTCCAGTTTTGTGGAACTAAAAAACAAAGTATATTTCCTTTGAATACATATATATAGTTCATTGATTTACCTAGACAATCACATTATATATCTTTCTTAACCTAAATAGTATTCTTAAAGTACTTTTTACTGCCTAGCTTTGCACAAGTAAAAAAATAATAAACTTCCTTTGAACTTTAGAGTCTGTTTGCATTCAACCATCTGAAATAAATCCTTGAGTGCAGGGCATATATGGTACCTGGCTCCATGTTTTACATACTTAGTCATTGTTGAATGAATGAATAAGTGAATGAATTAATTGGTGCCAAATTTCCATGGTCTCATCATTCCGAGAACCTATCAGGTCCCCATTTCTCTATTTAGTCTGCGGCTCCTTCATAATTTATTACCTAGTTATTTCTCATTCAAAATCATAGGCAGGCAGTCATTGAAAACAGATTCAGCAAAATGTATCTTTTTCCTCTCTGCTAAAATTTCAAGGAAGGCACGAAGAAGAATAGAAGAATCTGAATAGAATAGTAAACCTCTGTCTGTATGCTCTTGGTTTTCCTTGGGTCTACTTGTTTTGTTGCTTTCTTCTTCTAAATAGATAGACACATAACAAATCACATTTGTATTCTTTTACATGGCTGAGTAACATCTGTTTTAACCTGAATAGTTCAATATGTTTCTTAAGAATCATGTTTACAGAATTAATTTGGTTATAAATATGAGAACAAATTTAGGGTACAAATTTTACTAGGTCTTTCCCTAAGGCAAGCTGATTCGTAAAATCTGAAATATTGTTTTGGTCATGAGGTAATAGCAAGGTAACTTAATAAGTAGATAGAAGGAGAAAACCTAATAAAGCTCAAGTCTCCAGCAGCCAAAAAGCTACCACCTTAGTGATGAGGAGCCAGAAAGGGAAAGGCGTGACTCTTGCTCAGCACACAAGAGGTCCTAAACCTGTTAAACCTCTTTCTTAAAATGCTAACTCTTTTCTTTAAAGTTATTCAGCCTTTCACCTAATAGGTCCCTTTCACTGACCCTTGAACTATAGTTATTTATTTAGCATTGCTATGATAGAGTTCACAAATCTGAAAAACATTAAGCTGAATGCAAGGGTGTTGAGAAGGTGAACCTCTTAAGTGAGCTAAAGAAATTCTATCTGAAGATTTAAACATTTTTCCTCATAGGAGTAAAGGATAAGAAAAATATTATGACTCTCTGGAAACATTATCAAAGTGGGCTTTTTTCTAGTAAAAAGAAGAAAGAATATTATTAATAGCACAAGTGGGTAAACAATGAAAAAAGGAATATTCCCTCCAGTAGCTAATTATTTTTGAAATTATTAAAAATAAAAATTTAACAGATCAATCTAAATTTTAATTGACATGAGATACATTTCTAACAACACCTAATTTAAGAAATATATAATTATTTACTGAAGTGATTGTATTTTCTAATCTGTGATAATAAGTGAGGAAAGTCCAAGATTCCTCCAAAACTGGTTTTCTTTGCTCTGCTAAGATTAATAAAGTTGCCTTAGTATTCCTTCAAATATATTAAATAGAAGATAATAAGGGCAAGACATTGTAACTCCCATGAAATAATATTAAAACATACATTAGAGAGAGACAATTGTTTTAACCATCCCAACGTATTGTGATTAAAATGCAAACTTGTGTCAGTTTCAGCCTGTTTCTTTACAATTTCTTCTTCCTCCTCCTCCTTCTCTTTCTTTTCTCCTCCTCCTTTTTCTATTCTCCTCCTCCTCCTCTTCCTGCTTGCATGTAGAAATGGCTTTTCCATCACACTTTTAGCCTTATGTATCTGAGGCCTTTTTCTGACAAAGGATGTTGGTGTTAATATGTTCCTATAATATTCCTGACAGTCTTGAATTTATCAAATATACAACGACAAGAGAAGAGCTTCTGAGACTTTAGTTTGGCAATGAGGAGAGGCAGTAATGATTAAGAAATACTAGTACGGCGTCGCACAGAACACGCCAAATCAGCCCGCTGCACACAGGAAGGTCTGTGCATGCCCTACCCTAGGTCCTGAGTCACGCGGAAGACACCGAATCACCCCCCTGCAGACAGGCAGCCACCTGGTTCCACACTACAAAGACGCAGAGGACACCAGACCACCAGACCAAGGTACTGA
>NW_004624768.1:8170027-8245965 GCF_000247695.1 Heterocephalus glaber
GAATGGGGAAAAAATAAGAACCAAGATGCATTATGTAAAGGTACAATTCCCAGTGAGAAATGTAATTGTGTTGTATACCTACAATGTACCTATAAAAGAATTTAATACAAAAAAAAAAAGAAATACTAGTACGTTATAATCCTGAAAAAAAGTAATAAAAGCCATTGCCCAGCACCTTTAGTAAAATCAGCATCAACTGTAGAGATGAATTTCTGGAATAATTTGAGAAACTGATTCCTGGAGTAATCAGAGAAATTGCACATATGTTTCTGATCGCTACAATCTGTATTTATATCTACATCTATCTGTCATCTGTTAAACTGCTTTGTATGTACATACACATGTATGTGTGTATGTATCTATGTACCTACCTACTTACCTTCTCATAGACTTAATTTTGTATCACATGACTTATTCCACTTATTGAGTCATCAATTCAAAACTTCTTGGGGTATATGAGTGATCCCATGGGAAGCCCTGGCATAAAATGTAAAGTCACAGTCTTTGCTTTCCAAAAACTTTGGATTACAACACTGAAAACCTTCATTAAATGCAAAATCTGGTGTAGAAAAATAATGTGTTTTAAGTAGCTTTGAATCCATGTGGCTTAATGGCAGTAACTCCTGTTCTAAAGTTCGGTTATGATCTGGAGCCAAGCCTGTCATGAATGACCCTGTGAAGAACCTAAAGGGATCCAGTCAGTTCTCTGTCTTCCACCCTCCACCCCAGTGATTCAGTTTCTACTCATCAAGTCTTAGCTCTGAAAAGACCCCTGGAAGCACCAAGTCACCCTGGTTTTGTGTCCTCACCGTGGAGTCTCCACAAAGCCATTCCTGAAAATCCAGCCTAGTATGAACCATCCTGCATTAGATACTTGCCTGGAATATGGCGTTGTGCCAATAAATATTTGAATAAATGAGTAAAAGTAACAATAATAATAGAAAGGAACATTAGACACAGAAACAATATGAATCCAGCAGCAATTATAATCTAATCTAAAGAAATGCATCCTGTATTTTGTGTATCTTCTTATGTAACAGAAATCTGCATTGGGGGCATTTAGTGCACAAGGCATTGTTCACCTGCTGTATGTGTTTTGTAATTTGTTTGATTACATACATGTCAAATCAGAGAACAAAAAAGTCATCAAAGATATAGTGAAAAACAAATGTTTTCTCCCCAGGTTCCATGCTATACTGTAGTTGATTTATTAAAATATTATATCAGTTGCCTTTAAGGCAATAAATAATCTGAAACTGGCCTGATACCCTGTATAACACTCCCAGATCACTGTGTCCACTCTCATTAAACATCTAGGTCTTTTCAGGTATTGATTCCATTGCTGTTTCCACACACTGTTAGTTTAACCATTTTTATAAATCCCTCCAGTGACTTTGGGCAAACAACCCACTAAGTCATTTCAGAGATTAATTTGTCTGATGTGCTTAATATTATGCGCACCCAATAAATATTTGCTGAGTTAGTGTTTTCACTGAGTTGATGAATTTGCATAAAGTAGTGTCTGAATATTACAAATTGTATGAGAAAGAGGGACTGGATTGTCCTCCACTGCACAGAAGGTCTTCAAGTACAATGTCCAGGAATAGAAGTGGGACAAATGGTCATATATTGAACAAATCCATATGTCAATTTAGCAATCCAGGAATGCAGATATTAATCAAAAAGTTACAAATCCAACTCACCAACATTTTGGGGATGTGTGCAAACCTTATGCAGATATTTGCTTACTCTAAGAAAATATGGCCTTTGTTTTCAAATTTTCATTGGCTTTATGATCTTATAATTGAGTTGGATTCTGGAGCCTGATAAAATAGGGAGTTTTTTCTTTTTTTCTTTTTTTTGGAACTCCAAACCAACTTTAAGAAGTGACACCTTTGAAGGGGAAACAAAGCCATACTTTGTAATGTGGTCACGAGCCATGATCTGAAGAAGGAAACTTCTGTCTACTGCCATACCACCCTGAACACGCCTGGTCTCATCTAACAAGGAAACTTCTCAAAAAATCATATTGACTGACTGCAAAGGTTTTACGTATTTCTGTAAATCTTGTTTTAAAAAATATATGTATAAGCACAGAGTTATTGAGTGAACACTTCATCACTATATCACTACTGAAACAAAAAAAACTTTGCTAAGCAAGTTATTTTCTTTTTAAAATTTAAATCATTTAGAAAATCCATCAAGAAGATTGATGTACTTCTTGCAATAACATGATAGGAAATAAAAATTTAAATATTAACATGTTTATTGACAAGTGTATTAGTAAAAGTATTGCATGGCTCTATGGAATTATCAAGGGTAAATTAAGGGCAAGTGGAGTTTTTCTTTCTTAGATGAAAAAACAAAAGTTCAGCCTATGCTTTAAACAACCATCTGTTTATCCATTGCTCCCGGGGTTTAAAAAATGTAGAGCTGAGGAATTTCATTGATCCTATTTTGCATCCCCAAGGGTTTCCTTCTCTGTGTCCTTTCCCAAGTATTTGTCATTTCCCATGAAGCTATATCTAACACTTAAGTACACACAGTCATTTTCTCACTTAATCCTACCCTGGGTCTAGAACTATTTTAGTCACAGTTGGGCTTTCTTCTAGTGACGGATGTTTTATTTTCCCCTGTAAATCATCATCATTACAGAACATTACCAAAATTCTATCAACTGGTTTTCTAACTTAGTGATCTTTAGAAAGTTAGTTCTTAGTTGTAATTTTTTCAAAGTAATTGATTCCAGACCAAAATGCAACCACAACTTCCCAGCCCAACCTGCTGGTTTCTTATCTCACAGCATTTTCACTCTCGTTTTAGTTTCGTGGGTATGTAGTCTCTGGCATCCTCTTTGCTCCCTACATATCTCTTAGCCTCAGTATTTATTTTGTCATGGATTCCTATCAATACTCCCTGGTAATGTATTTTTGTTTGTCATATTCATTTCCTTCCCACAGAGATGGCTTGGGTTCAGATCCACATGGTTACTCTCCCGCTCGAATTAATCTCTTAATTGAATTCTCATGCCTCTACCTCGTCTAAGCAATTCTGCACACAGCTCCCTAAAATAGACCTTGAAAATTCTCATTTTCCCAGGCACAATTCGAGAAATGTTTTGATCTCACAACATATATAATGAATGCTACATTCTTTCTTGATTCTTGACCTCTCAACACAGTTTGAGTCCCATACAAACCTCCAGCCTTGCCACTTCTCCCTTGCTGCCCCTCATGTACCTTCCAGCTTATGTTTCTTCTTTTCCCATGGGGATGAAGTTTGCTAAAGGTGAGAAATGGAGATGGCTATCAATCATTATTTCTTCTACATGGAAGACTTTTTCCGTAGGAAATTCAAGTGTACAGGAAACATAAAGGGCTTCAGGGTCAGACAAACCTGGCTTTGAATTCTGTATCCCGTCATTTTCAAGTTGTGCCAATTCAATGGAATATGGAATAATCCAATATTTGAAAAGATAAAATAAATGTCCACGAGAAAGAACACCCTGGGAGAATGGAAACAATTATCAATGAGTATCATTTGTATAATAATTGGTATGGAAAAAAAAGCCAATTCTGTTATCGCCCCTGATGTGAGACACAAGCCAGTGTGTCCAGCGGGCGAGGTCGGGTCCTCAAGAGGCCAGTGCTTGAGAGAAGGTCAGAGTTCGTGTTTCCATTTCTCTGAAGGCCTCTGATTAGCAAGAGTCTTGCTGGCGGGTGGGGTTTCCTTGCTTTGGACTTTGTTTTCACTGGCAAATATCTTCTCATTAGTTTCTTCTGCTAAATAGGGTCTCACTTCAGATTTTCTCAAAAGAGTAGATCAAAGAGAGCATATGAGCCTCGGCCTGGGTGTGAGGCTAAAGAACGTAGTGCAGTGACAAAGCGCAACCTCTTTTCCAACGAGATTCTGTCAGGGCTAAAGGTGTGTGAACACAGAACTTTCCTAACTTTTTATTTTCCTTCCTTCCATTAAGGTCTGTGTTGTAACCTGAAGAGAAACTAATTAAAAACTAAAACAAGTTGACGTTTTCTTTTAATGCCTCCTGAAAATATAGGAAACTGTATCGAAAATAATCAAAGTAAGGTAATTTGACTAGAAAGCATAATAAATACATAAGTCTGATTGGGGTAAAAGCTCATGGAGAAATGCATTAACATCTCCCTTTACAACACTTGAGAAATAATAATAATAATAATAGCGATAATAACAATACTTAGTATTTTACTTATCCACTTGAGAAATAATAATAGTAATAACAATAATACTTAGTATTTTACTTATCCAAAGTATTTTACTTATTCAGTACTTTTGTAACTCATTGCAACCACACCCACAATATGGAACATAATTCATATTTTAAGAAGATGATTTTTTAAGTATTATGTTACCTCTTGTTTGTAGTCTTTCCCTTGTGGATTGATAAAATAATTTTTGATTACAGCAACTATATGAGAGAATACTAATTTTGAATAATTGCTTTCTTTTTAGTAAATGTGATTTTAAAAGCATAACAAATGTGATGTTTTTCAAATGTTATAAAACTTTTACTGTGAGAAAAATTTAAAGTAGTTTCTGTTCAAGAGAAAGGTTTAGAAAATCTGTATTAATTATGAAAATGCGAACTTGAAAACTTTTGCCTATTATGCATAGAACTATTATTGTCCCAAACTGTTGCATTTGCTTTTGTTGCATTTTCTTTTGCTGTGTACTCTGTTAGTGTGACCCTGACATTATAGAATTGAATCTTGGAATTCATGATTTTGTAATAACCCCCCACTTATTTAGATCTTCAATTTCTTTCATTGTATTTTGTGATTTTCCATATGTGGATTCTATACACATTTTATAAAACTTAGTTGTCTTTTTTTTCCTGGTGCTATTGTAAATGGTATTTTCAAAAAATATATGCAATTATTCATTTTTGTATATAAAAGGAATTTATCTTTATATATTGACTTTGCATCCTATTATCTTATTTTTCTTACTTTTTTTTAGGAGGTTGCTTTTTTGTTTATTTGTATGTTTTAGATTCTTTGGGGTTTTATACACATATCCTGTTATTTGTAAATAAAGAGAGTTGTATTATTTCTTTTTCGGTTTGTATATTGTTTTCTTCTTTTCTTGGTCTCATTGCATTAGCTAGGATTTCTAGTGTGCTATGAACAGGAATGGTGAGGTACATTAGCCTTTTCTTGCTCCTGATATCAATAGGTCAGGTTTCTTATCGCTAAGTATGATGTTGGCACTAAATTTTGGTGGACTTTATTTTATTAAGTTGAGAATGTTCCTCTTTAGTTCCAATTTGCTGATATTTTTATTATGAATGCTATTGAATTTTGACAATTGCTTTTTCTGCATTATTTGATAGAAATATATACTGTCTGTATTGGTTTCAGTATTCAGGTAGTAAAAATTACCTGATTAAAGTTATGTTGACATCATGTGGTCAAGGTTAAGGTTAGAGTGAGGTTAAAAAGTATTTCCTCTGCTTCTATTTGCTGGAAAGGATTTTGGTGAATTGGTATTGTTTCCTTTTGAATACTTGGAATTCATTTGCATAGCCACCTGGATGTGGTGTCTTTTTGTGGGAAGGCTATTAATTATTAATTGAATATGGTTAATCGATATAATGATATTCAGGTTATCTAACGTGTTTCTTTTTTCTAGGTTAGGAAATTTGTGGGATTTTCTAGATTTTCTTACTGTTTTCCTTTATTAGTCTTTTAATACTCATAGAATCAATGCTAATGATAGCTCTCGTTAGTACTGGTAATTTGTGCCATTTTTTTTCCTCCTGGTAAGCCTGTCTCAGAGTTTTTCAATTTTTGAGCTTTTTGCAGAACCGACTTTCAGTTTTATTGATTTTCTCTATTATTTTTCTAGTTTCAGTTTCACCGATTTCTACTCTAATTTATATTCTTCTGCATTTTTAAATGGTTCTTCTTTAATAAGTTTCTTAAAATTAAAGCTTAAGCTTTTAATTTGTTATACATTTTCCATATCTGTATTTATCTCTCACACATGTATATGTATGTGTATATATATGAGAGAGATGTAAATACCCCTCTGTTTACTGTGTTTACTACCTTCTTCATAGCTTGATAAGTTTCATTTTTATTTTTATATAGTTTAAAAATGTGTTTGAGTTTCTTCTGTGACTTCTTCTGAACTTTATTGTTTATTTCCAAATACTGTTTCATGTTGTCATTCAGATTACTTTCATCACATTGTGGTCTGACAACAACCCTTTTATGATTTCTTTTCATTTAAAATTGATATAGTGGTCATAATTTTTTTCAGCCCCAAATTCACTTGCATTAGCAGACTCCACTTAATTTTCTAAGGTTTGAGTAATTATAACCCTATTCATAAAAATGAAATGTGATGTTCACTTATTGAGCTGATGAAGACCATATACGCAAGAACATGAGGATGCCAACATTTGCTGTCAGGGAGCATTATGAGAAGTCACAATGACTTGCTTGTTTATGGAGTTGAGACCCCTGGGAATGACAGAGAACATTTTGTGAACAGAATCTAATATCAGAAAGGGAGAAGCTATTATTGTATTGGAGCTTTGTTCTTCTTGTTTATGAATAGGAATTCTTCAGAGGTCAGATGATTAAACACTTTGTTTAAGAACCTGAAGAACTAATGTTGGGAAATGTACATAGTAATTTGGTCTTCAGACTGTATGTCTGGTGTTCTTGCAGTACTCAGTGGGACAGGCTTCCCCTGAAAGGTGTAGAGGCATCTGTTCCATTCAGGGATTTTGGTTTTGCCTTCCATCCTTTCCAGGTGGCTACGCATTCTAATCTTTTCTGCTTTGTTCTTTCTTCTGTGTGGCTCTGCCACTGGCAAGTCAAACTTGCTGGCCTTCCTTGAATACCTTTTCTACCTCTGCATTCTCTGTTTCAATTGGATGCTATACAGATAGCTCTGCAAGTTCAATTCTTAAATCTTCTTTAAGATGTAATTCAAATAATATCTTCTCCTCTCTCACAATAGTCAACATCTCTGCTATGACATTTGTATTTAATACTTGATTTTGTATTTATCTATGTATTACCAGATCTGCCCTCATCAGGTATAATTATGCTATTTCATTGAATCCTTAGTATGACTTCTTAAATCAAATGAATAATTAATGGACAACTATATGATATAGTTACATATGGAGTTAAAAATGTGATAGACATCTGTATTTAAAATAGGCCCATAAAAGAATCTGAGTTGCGTTGAATTCAGAATTTTAGAGAAACAGTGAGTGCACATGGACCAAGAGAAAATGAATTGGAGAGAGAAAGAGGAAGAACCCTACCATGTGCCAATGGAGAATTGAACTTTGGGCCAAGACTCCTCTGTGGAAGGCCATTTGCCTAAGAGAAAGGAAGGTGAAGCAGGGAAATTCTTTCAGCAAAATACAAGAGAGAATAGAATTTAAACATTCTTACTATCAAATAATGATGACTGTGTAAGGTAAAGTATATCTCAATTCCCTAGATTTAATTGTTTCACTATTAAATAGATGAAGGGAAGAAACAAAAACTAGAAGGAAAGCCAAAGCAAGTAATAAAGAGAATTTATGTATGTGAGCACATTTTCTAGCAAAAACAAATATAATTCCTATTTCTAAGGATTGATTATTAAAATCAATGCAATAAAAGAAATCTAAAGTTAACAAGGATGATCACAAGCCTATTTTTTAAGTGTTGATAAAGACAAAATGGGTAACTTCCCTTCTCAAACCATATAGTCTTAGATGGATAGGATTGCTTGTTGTTAGTCTACTAATTTTTTGAAATGATCAAAGAGAATCACAAATGTTGATTTTTGAAAGAGCTTTAAATCAATAGAGCTTTAAATCATCCATCACAGAATCATGTTCTAGTCCAAGCAATGTGGCTCCTCTAGGGCTCCTGGAAGAAACATCTTGGGGCTTCTTTCGGGGGTCTGTTCTATCTCCAGCAGCCGATGCTCCCCAATAATATTTCCAAATTTTTCCTGTAAGGCTATTAAAGATTTTCTGAAACAGTATCAGGTTAAATATATAGGGCCCCTGGATTAAGTCAAAAGCCAGACCATTATAGGAAGAATAGAGCAATGAAAATTTAAGTACCTTCTAGGTAGCTTAGGCAAAGAGCACAGCTTCCAACACCGTCCTTCCTTACTCAGTCTGCCCATATGGAGCTGTCTTGTAGGTGACATGTTACAATGTCTTGGAAAAAATGAAATCACTTATATTTTTGTAAATGAGAAGCAAGAGAATTCTTAATACATAGCTAATTAAAGTCCTTTTGACCAAACTCCTTATAGTGGAGGAAAAGCACGCATGTTACCATTTTCTTACTTTTTGTGAAACATGACTCTGAAGACTAAACTCGGTCTCTCTCCTGGGCAGTGTCCTCCTTCTTGGCCTCCCTCCACTGAGACCTTCCTGTGCTTCCTCTCCTTCCTTCTTCCTGTGGTTCCCAGACAGGAGGCTGAGTTCAGAAAGTGTCAGAACAGTGTAAATGCTGATGTATAGGCCACAGTTGTTGCTCTCAAAAGGCCTTCGGGGTCCTCCCCTCCCCTGTGTTCTCTTCCAGTTGGGAATGATTCATCAGGTGGCCTTCAGCAAGAAAAGAGGCTGGCCTAAGGTCTCCGGCCTTTGACCTTTGTGAAGAGAAAGGTCACAATGAGAGCAAGTGTGCAAGGGCTGGAGCAACAGCCACAGGCATAGAAAGCCAGGCGAAGACGCCCAGCCATCGGAGGCGGATGGTGGGAAAGAGTGGCGTTTAGAAAAGTGAAAAGTATATTTCTAAGAGAATTGCTGGATCAGCTGACACCCAGGTCAGAGGTCATATTTATGCTTGATTTCTCTAGCACGTTACAGTAACATCTGCTTTTTAAGGGTCTTCAGGGATCAGATCCGGGGACCAAAAGCTTCTGACCCCCTTCTATAAAAGGGGACAGGCTAAGAGGTTAGGGGTCCCTATTCATGTGTGTGTTTGACTTCACAATGGCCCCACACTCTCCTGGGCACGATTTGGCAGCTTCACCCCATTTATTTTTATAATCATACTAAATATTAAAACGAGCCCCGAGTCAGTAGAATAAGAGTTTGGAACTGCAGTAAAGAAAGTTAGATCTCAACAGGGATAAACCTGGCAGAATGGATAGACTGAGGAAGATGGAAAGGAGGCACAAGAAACTCTTCCCATGCTAGAGTAGAATCATTTCAGAGAAACTCCCCGCTTTGACATCATAAACAGAAACAAAACAGCCCAGCTGTGCTCTGTCTCCTTCTGCATATACTGCCTAGCAAGAGAGAAAAGTTGGTCACTCATTTGTAAGGAAATTATAACTTTATGTCAATATTTTTATCTGAGATTTGGGGGACAGAACTCACAATTCAGACAGTTGAAGACTGATTTCACCATTTTATTGATCCTGTTTGTTTGGGTCACTTTTAGGCTTTCTTAAAATACAAAATTGTCTTGGAAGAATCTTTCTCGGTCGTTCATCCAGATCCCAGAGACATAGAGCTTTTATGTGTAACCTCCCTACTTCTGCTTTCTCTGGCCAAATTAATAAAGGAGACTGCCAGTAATTCCTGCAAACCTGATGGAAGGAGGAAGACAGTGTGTCAAAGTGCCAAGTTTGTTTTCCTTCATTTTCTGAAAGGATACACTTGCTCTGTGTTGCCTGCCTTCTAAAGTGAACGTTTTCTACTTTTTTAATATTTTATGTAATTACTCAGACCTTTGGGTTCCAATTTCTTGTGATTTTTGCACAGAACTTTCTGGAAGAACTTGGCTCAGTTTTATATAATCTCTTAGTACCACTGTAGGCTTTTATTTCCTGAGCAAACATGGTTGATGTCTTAACCACTCACATGACATTTGTTTTAGCCTAACGCCTCCCAAGGAGGAATAAAATAGAAGTGGGAGAAAGAGGCTAGAGATGGAGAATATTATTTTTAGCTAGAAAAAAATGTTAAAATAAGCAAGTGAGTGATATCACGTAACGCGGCCTCCTCTGGTTTCTACATCCATCCATGACACAGTTCACATGGTCCAGGGTTCCGTGGAACTATATGAAAACAACGTGTTTGCTATTTATAGGGAATCGCCTTGGGGAAGCTAGCTCCTCCAAGGAGCAGAATAGTTTGGTCAGAGGCAAACTAGATGCAAGTGGATGAGGCCTCTTCAAAGGTGAGGACTGAGTGCATGTGAACGAGCGTGTGTGTGTGTGTGTGTGTGTGTGCGCGCGCGTGCGCACTCATGTCTCTGGGGTCAGGGTAGTTGGTGGTGGGGTGGGGGACGAGAGCTGTCCAAAACCACTCTGTGATTATAAATAATAAAAAAATTCAATCGGAAGTATGTTCTGCCAAACTTCACAATAAACCTCCTAGCAGGACATTGAGATTTTCTTAATCAGGGTCAGACCCACAAGCTTAAGGCCAATGAGTTCAGTGGGAAAAACGACTCTTCTTCTCAGGTTTTTTCCTTTCTTTTTTTCTTTCATTTGCAAGGGACCCCCTCATAAACATGCAGAGCAATTTTCCAGTACATTAACCCAGGAGGGATCCTCTCTCTGTCTGCTTAAGGGACAGAAAAGTTGAGAAACAGGGTAAGGGGAAGATGGATGGGCCTGGGATATAAGAGAGGGCAGTTTTTCCACTGTCTTGCCCCGTACACCTAGGACAAAGCCTTCATTGACTGCAGTGCTTGACATCAGCCTCATAAACTAGTAGTCGGCACAAAAGGTCTGACACTTGAAAGTACCAGTTCCTGCCTTTTTTCCATTGCAGCTGCGCACGGGGGTGGGGCCTAACAGTGGTGTCTCTTTGTCAGCCCATAGGACAAGAGGTGAAGATAAATAGTGTTGACTTTAATGTAGTCACACAATTTTGCTATTTCCCAAAAGACAACATTTCCTCCCCGGCCTCACATTACGGCCTCAGGAGATGGAACTATTTTTCCTTTTGCTAGGGAGCAAGAGCCCGGATAGCTCTGTGGGTGCAGAGTGGACATGTGGCTGGAAGGCATAAAGGAGGGACAAATGCAGAGTCCTGGGATCTGTTCCTTGTCCTCTAGGAGGAGGTAGTAGGGGTTTTATGCATTCCAGTTTGGTCACAGTGGTTTCTTTCATTTTCTTGAGATCCCTGAAAATGGTACTAGAAGGAAGAAAAATGAACACAGGAAGCAAAATTGAAAACATGTACAATTATGATTTAGAATATTTTTTTGAAAACTACCATGGTATTTGTCTGATTATCACTAAGCCAGAAAGTACAATGCTTTCCCGAGAATGTTTTTGTAATAGGATTTTAAAACAAGTAATTTAAGGAGAGGTAAGAATTTTGCATGCTAGAAGCCAGAGCACATCAGCTGTGTGGTCTGCTGCCTTTGATCGCTATGGTCACTAGTGTGTTGTCGACTGAGTCTAAGCATAGAGAAAACTTCAGCATTTTTGCCTTTACTGTCAGAATTTGAAATACAGGACACAGGACCCATTTTGAGTTTGATGACTGGATTGGCCGATGAGGATACTTGTGCCTGAATGTCATGCTGAGTCCTCTGACTACAGATTGTCTATTTGGATCTGTCTTTTCACTCCCTAAAGAAGCTCATTGAAAGATAATGTTTGAGCTATGCCCAGGTAGAATCACCTGTCCCCAGGTGGGCCTGTCTGTATCCACAGTAGATTCCAAGAGCTTAGAGTTTAGGCTCTACCAAGCTATCCAACAGTGTTTTACGTGCAGAGTGAGGAAATGTGGAAACTCAAATACTTACAAGCCCCTTGTGTCCTGCTTTAGGAGAAATCAGAGTTGAGACGTGAATGGTAGAAGAAAGTTCTACTGAAATACCAACAGTGGCACTCAGATCGAACTCGTGGCAGATATTCTAACCTCTGGCTGGGTTTCCCTCCTGTTCCCCACACAGCGCTCAACTTTAGAGACCCCTTTACTTAAGGCAACTCTTTCCCTCATTTGACAACTGAACATATATTTTAGAAATTACTAATGCAAAGTATTTCAAATACTCTCTTTTATACAACTCTGCTACAGTTTCATTCCAGAGAACATTGCTTGAGGCTGAGACTTAAATGTTGCTCCTTTGATGGGAAAATATTTGAGACCGAATCCTTTCTTTGAGTATCTTACGTAAACATGTCTACCCTAAAAACTAATAGTTGCAAGATGGGAAACAAGTGTCTTGAAAACAGATTATACTGACTAGATTCTCCTCATCAATTTAAACTTCTCTTTAGGAGAATTCTGAAGCTGACATATTTTATCATGAGCTTAAAGCACTTGTTTCTCACTTACCATAGTTAGCTTTTGCATAATTACAACAGTAGTTTTGGTAAATGCATCATGTTTAGAAGGTTGACTTCAGTAATTTTCTTTTGCTTTTACCTTTGAGACCACTGAATTCATTATTTTTAGGATACACTTATGTTCATTTTTACCTAAGTAAAGCCTTGATTTTTCTAGGAATTTACAAATTATCTCAGAATTGTACTCTCATTTTCATGGGGCAAGTCTGGTTTCTAGGGAAATAGTAGTATGAACCTAATTATGATCTTTTGTCTCTGCTTTGTCCACTGCTTTGCTCTTCTTTACAGGGACATTGACTCTTTAGCTCCACAGTCCTCTGATCTCTCCAACGTAGTCATTTGGCAGTTCTCAGACATGCTATTGAGACTTGCTTTTTTTGTAGCAGGGGAAAACAACTGAAGACAAGCAAACAGGAACCTGAGTTGGTTGGAGATATAAAAAGAACAGGTGGAGGGTATATATAGGGGATTTTTGTGTGATGAGGAGATGAAGGACTGGAAAATTTGGTATACTTCTCTGTGTTTAGGTCTGTCTCTTCTAGTCCATGCTTCTAGCAAAGTCACCTGGGTCCACATGTTTTCAGGGCCAAGTGATGTCAGAAGCAGAGAATATTCTGAGCACCTCTGCTGACAAAAAGAAAGTGGTGGGACTTCTTTCTCATCCTTCCCAACCTCACACCACTTATACCTTCTACCCTGATTTCAAACCAGGGTGAACTTTCCACGTGGGTTATCCTGCCAACCACAGCCCCAAGAAAGTTCCTCACTGTTTTCTTTTGAACCCCTCTAACTTGCGAGACAGCAAGATACTTATGAAAACTCATGGGTTGTGTTCAGGGAAGACCTCAGTCCTATTCTATGTTCTCATTATTGAGCTTAGACAACCATTTAACCTCCTTCAGTTTTATTATCAGTAAAAGAAGCAAACTAGACTTATATCTAAATAAACTATGTTGTCTTCTTTCTTGCTTCCTAAATTCTAACACTGACCTACTTCATAAGTAATCATAGACAGTAAATGAGATACTGGTTCAGAATACCTGAATATTGAAGATTGTACCCTCATTTAAGGTATCATTAAATGATATCTAGACAGGACAGTGAATTTGATTTATGTCCATGATCAAGTTTTTCAACCAATGTATATTTAGGCCTGTGTCATGGAATTGGAATGGACGTTCCTTTGGAGTTTTCTTAGCCCTACTTAATGATACATAGTTTTGTAACCACACCATTAAAAGCCAACTTTCCAGGCAGGGACTTGGCATGTGAACAGCCCCATGGGATTCAGTGATTGACCTGATGTCACTCCTCTGAATCAGAGTATAAAAATTATTTTAAATAAACATTTTTTTCCTGGCTTGTTACAGATCTTACTATTTTTTCCCCAAAACGCTTATTTCACTTTGCATGATACAAACCTTTATTTCAGGTTAAGTAGATATTTCAGTCCTTTTGTCTGTGTGCTGATATGGGTTGTGGACCCACACCATGAGGCTGATCTGTTGACTGGGAGTTGTATTGAGCCAGCAACACCTTCCTTTGTCTCTCACTCACTTTGTCCTCAGAGCTGGACTATGGCTGCAGATAAAGTGAAAAGATACTCTTTTGAACCAAAGACCAAAGAACTCCCTCTGTGCAAAGAGGCCAAGTAGAACCAAGGCTATAGGGGCATTACCTGAAAAAGAATGGCTAGATGGGTTTTTGTCTCTCTTCTCACTGACGTTGGCACCAAGAAACTTCTGTGGGAGGCCTGTGATTACTTATGCACCTTGATTCTAGCTGTACCCGGGTGAAGATCATTGGAATTAAGGAGTTGGTCATTGTTTCTAGTTCTCAAGCTTTGTTTTCCCCTGTGATTCCACATCACATGATACTGACTTAGTGAACATATCCAATTTGACAATCTGCAAATCTCAACCTCAGTATTTTCAAACTCCTTTTCTCTTTTAGAAAAATAGGTTCTGTTTTCTCTGTTCTTGTTTGCACTGTTATCACTGCCTTTGTTGTCTGAACTGAATATTTTTCTTTTCTCTCTTGCTTCTTACATATATGTTAAAATATATGTAACAGTGATCTAAACCTGTTGCTTCTTACTTCATTCCAAGACCCGATTATAACCTTTCTATTTCTATTGTTCTCAGATTTTTTGCCTAAACTACATAAATAACCTCTAGTTCCTTTTTATCAAACTTAATATATATTATATACATATTTGTGTGTGTTCTTTTATATAAACCTAATATAATTCTCTGATACAGTACCTCTTTTCTACTTATGTGTTGAGGAATTATGCCACAACCTTGATTTTCCATGCAGAATGAGATTTGTTTCATTCTCTGGTACAATTCCATTCACCTTCTCTTCAACCCAACCTTGAACCCTCTACAAGCCCAGTGAATGCTTTCTCTTTGCATACAAACTGTACCATGGAAGTTACCATATTTCATTATTCCCATTTGAGAAAACAAAATACTCAGTGTAGTCTCTAGGAGCTGTTAGAATTAGGAACAAGCTCACAGGACAATGATAAATCTTGTCAGGAAGTTTGGTATAGAGCTAGGTAGCGATAATAATATTGAAGTTAGTTATCATTGACTGAGTGTCAATCATGTGCCAGGAAATTTTCTCAACATTTTTTTTCTTGACTCATTTCTGTCGCCACTCTCTGAGGTTGATACTCACTATCTCATTTTACAGATGCAAGAACAAAGTTTCAGCCTGGCTCAGAACCATGAGGTACATGTTTAAATCACATCCCATATGATTTTGAAAGGACAAAAAGAGAAGTGACCACCATCCAGGTGGGAGGGAGGCTGTTAAAGAGGTTATAAAACATACCAAAGTGATTTGGTGTTGTTCCTTGAATTAATTAAGAATGTTATATCTTTATTCTTATATTATTATAGTTCAATGAGTTCACTATTGGGTGTCTAAGGGGACGTTAAGCTCCTTAAGGATTAATATTAAACCTTCTTGTCCCCTCTCCATTGTCTAAACCAGTGTTCTTCACACAGCTGGATTACATGGCTTGAAATTAATTACCTTTTGTCGCCGATGAATACAGTGATGCTGTTTTTCAGCTGTATTTGTTACTGTTCTAGGTCTATGCTTTGAGTTAGTTTTCCATTTGGTCTAGAAGTAGGTTGCTTAGCATATACAATGTACATCTGCCAATATAAATACAATGATAATGATATTTTCTGGTTCTAATTTGTAATGAAATATTTTGGTCTTGTTTTTCTCCTAGTCATAATTATTAGTCTGGTCATAATTATTTGTTAAGCAGAGTTTGATTTAGAATAGAAAGGACTAGGGCTGGTATAGGTGAGCTGATATGAATTGCCAAAGATTTCCACAGAACCATTGCTGTTCTCTAGTTTCTCATCTTGTGTCTTTGTTCATGTGGTGGTGGACTCTCTCCACTAGATTGGTGGAAAGAGTAAGTGGAATAAGATACAGTAAATTCTTAGAGTGCAGCACACTCTACTGCTGTATAAGTGTGAAATGTCCTTGACATCAGCGTCACTCATCTCCATGCATCTTTAAGTGTCACTGTATATCATGACCAAAATTGTGCCCACAGTTCCTGTACTAAGATCAACACCTCATTGGGTTGTGTGGTCTTAGTAGAGAATTTATAATACTAGATTCCGCTAATCTTCTCAGGACAAAGATAGATGTTCTTCACTAATTGCGTACCATTGCTTCTCATGCATCTTGCATGAGGCTCTTTGTGGAAAAGTGGGGTTGCAATGTCTTCTTCTTGGAAAAAGCTCGCATGACTCCCTGCACACACGAACCCTCCTCTGATTTTGTCTGTTACGACCCGGTATTCTTGAGACAAAATTGAATTCCATTTACACATTATTCATGGAATGCAGCTGCGGCCCAGGATGTAGCTCAGCGATGCTGCACCTGCCTGGCACGCCCAAGGTCCTAAGTTCCATTCCTGGTACCAGAAAAAAAAGTGTCTCAATGAATGCAACTGTTTTTATGCTCGTGTCAAATTTAGTAACAACAGTTCTGAAATGTTGGAAGTAGACTGAATTTATGAATGATTAGCACGTTTTTCACAAATAATTTTGCCCTTTAAATAAAGGTAATGAGGAATTTGAAGGGGAGTGAAAGGGAGGGAAGTGAGGAGAGAGAGAGTTTATCTGTGACTTACATGGAAAACAAAATGTGTCAAGTAGGTAAAAATTTTGCTGCTGATCCATTTTGCTCTTTCTAAAGCAAAATATATATATATATATTTTATTAAAGAGAACTGATCACACAAAAAATTTATTCAGTCTTGTCTCCAGAAAGCCATGTGTACAGAAATAATGATTTGACTTTTTCCTAATTCTTCCAATGTAAACCTAATACAGAGTCTCACTTCAAAGCATTCATCAGTATGTGGCTGTTTTTGTTCAATTTTTCTGTAATTCTTATTCTTCTAGTAAAATGTATTGCCTAAAATAAAAATTTAAATAAATAGACTCTAAAATGTATTATGGATTAACCATATTGGATTTATTCATTTTTATATTTGACAATCTTAATATTTTACACTTTGAAATTACTCAACATGTTATTGCTAATTAAAGAATATACCCACACAGATAATTAACCAAAAAAAATTTTTTTAAGTAAAAAATAAGGTGGAGGTATAGCTTAGTGGTAAAGCACTTGGCTGGCATGCACAAGGGTCTGGATTTGATCGTTGCGAACAGGAGGAAAAAATAAAAAGGGATGCTTTCTCTTTTATATTTCAAAAATTTTTCCCCCATTTTCAAGGGGGAAATCCTTCAATTTTAAGGATTCTTAAATGGATTTCTGCTCTAACAGAAGTTATATAAAAATCAGTGTTAGAAGGGGCAACATAAATTTCCCTAGCCCAGTATTTATTATGATTTTAAATTTAGAATTTAAAAAATTGGAAGCAATATAATTTCAATATAAAGTTTTAAAATATTAAATATATTTTATTTAAAATATAAAATGTAAAATATATTCATACTTCTCTCATATTGCTTCTAGCTAAAATTTGAGAGTCCCTGGAATAGAGAAGTATCCTTTTAGTACCTTCTTAAACAAGAGTAATATTGAAGCACATAAGAATGTTCCAGTGATTTTGATGGAAATTTCTCATTGTGTGCTAAATTTTTCTTAAAATAGTGACAATTTAAATAAATAATAGCTACTATCAAGCAATTTTATGAATTAATTGATGTAATGATTATTTCAGATATCAATTAATATGTGATCAAGAAAAGTCATGAAGAAGGCCAATTAAAATAGATTATCATAAAAACATAAATTCAATAGTGGGTTTGGAAATGGATTAGAGTACTCCAGCACTCAAATTTGTTTGTGTTTTGGTTGTAAACAATACATTTTCCTGATTATTTAAAATATTCTGCTTACGCATTAATCAATGGAAAGCATAGCTACCTGTAAGGGAAATCTGGATAAATCATATTCTGCTGAATATCACCTGTGTTGTGTGTATATGCCCATGAGTAGCACATACATTGATAAAATTTTATATTAGCTGTGACTCATATACATATAGCATGCAATCTCATACATTTTGAACTCAGTAATTATAATTTTGATATTGAAACTTTTCCAAATAGTGTTTATTTCTAAATAATCTATGAAGATAGAATAATTACTAGGCAAATTAGAAATGCAAATTAAATTGGTTGAGGAGGGTGAATTTTTAAACTGCTTAATAATTTCTAATTAACAATGATCATGTGACATATATATCATTCTTAGCAAGATCATAGTGAAGCTGAGAGAAGAAATTTGGTTGAACAATATTTTCTTATTACTGACAGAGTTACAGAATGGAATTTCCAATGATCTACATGACTTTTAAAATCATTTCTTTGTACATTTTACTAGTTCATTTTTTAGCACTATTCCCAAGGATTTGCTTTAAAAAGTAATCATTTTACTGTATTCAAATTTTATTCCACTATCAATTTTTTTGTCTGAAAAAAAATTGAGCATATATAGAGTGAATTTAAGAAACTTTTTCATTAAGAAGCAAAATTGTATTCTGGAAAAATGATTGTGTCAGTATCAAATAATGGCGGAATTGTTACAGATCCTTTATGAGGAGTTACATTTGCATTGAACTTTATGTTTTAAGGCATTTTCACTTAAATAAGTAACTTTTCAATTGCAAATCCACTAGGGTATACTAGGGAATTTTTGAGACGTTAGAGGAAAAGAAGAGTTCTAGCAAGGAGTTAATCTTGCTAGAATCTTGGGAGGTCCGAATTGTTTCATGTAAGAATTATGTGGGACAAGAATTGTCTCTGTGGTACTGGGGTAACTTGGGCTCTCAGATTATTCTATAGGAAGATTTCTTTGCTATAATCTATCCATCTATCTTATCTATTATTAGAAAAGTACATTTGCCTGATCAGTCATGGAAAAACTGTAGCCTAGTGAGGAACAAACCGAAAATTAGATTTCAACCCAAACACCCACTCCATCAGTGTGGTACCTGATCATGGAGTATGTTACAGGCTGGCTTCGTCTCTCATCTGATGTGGATGTACCAGGGGAACACACATTTTCAAATTTATTTGCACCCCAAAATATCCTGAAACTATGAATTCACTCCATCAGAGAAGAACGATTTCTTTCCTCATTTGTGTTTGGAACATGGAAACAACATAACAGCTGCATGCTGCATTGAATAAAGAAGATACACATGCATTTAAATCACTTATATCTTACTTTTTTATGATGCAATTGTGAATTATGTTCTTTTTGCATCTGTAATTAGAGGGCAGAACAGATGGTGAAGGCTTCGTTTAAAGTGATGTGTCCATTAAAATAACCTATGCTGCCAAATGATTGTTCACTATAACAGGGTATTCATTCACTGTGGCAGGCTCTTTGCTACGCTGAAATATGTTGCAAAGGCCCCTGGACTATACATGACGCTTATTATTTTTAAGGGCTTTCCAATAAAAGGGTTCACTGTAGCACAGCTAGCTTTGTACCTCATTTATCTTCCGAGCATATGTTTTACTATATTGTTCTAATTAAAAAGTGACCTTGTATATAATGATCAGAACTCAGTGCTGAGAATGATTCATATAGGAGCTGGGGATACAAGAAGACAGTCCAAGCTGAATTAGACTGGGCAGCGAAGTGGGATTGGGGCCAGTGGACGGGAGGGGAGAAAATCTGTTCCCAAGATCCTAAATGCAAAGGGTGCGGGAGACTCAGTTCATCTCTGGGACGCATGAGCCTCTTATTGCACTGTATTTGGAGGAGGTTTTTTGAGAAAAACAAAAACAAAAGCAACAAACACAAAAGGACAAAGGTCATCATCAAGTTTATTTCAAAGCAGCTCATAAAAATTAGTTATTTTACATTTGGCTTGAGCATATTAACTCTTGTGTTGTTCATAGCTATTAAAGATGCACTTTGTTTGGCTTCACTTGGTCAAGATATGCCAGAGTTTTCTTTTTACATATCTGATCTTGTCATTGATAATCATAAATACTATTGAACTTTTATTTTAATCACCTTTTAAGGACAACAAGCTCTTAAATGTCATTTCTTAGGATGCCCCAAATTCTGTAGAATTCTGCAAAATAGATGACAGCGTTTCTACATTGTCAAGGAGAAGACAGTTTTAGAGAGATTATGAGAGTGATATTCTTCATCCAGCTGGGAGAGGCATTTAATACAATCATAGGAAGCAATGGAAAACGTGAACGACTTTTTGTTAATTACTGGGGAAAAGATTTTGTAAGTCAACTTGATAAAATAATCAAAATTCACATTAAAAATTTGACAAACAAAATTGAAATGCAAATATTTAAGTAGAAAAAAGTATAGCTGATATGAAAATTTTCATGTCCTTAAGTGTGTCTTTAGTATGCTATTCTTAACATGTGAAGAGCTCATACAAATCAAGAAGGAACTACTAAGGACTGGCAATGGAATGACAAGGGCAGCATTGTTCACTTAAAGTTTATTAAAATAACAGATTTGTTCAACTTTATAATTTAATTATTTCATACTAAATGATAAAAAGCACTATTTTCAACTAAAATTTTGGGAATGAATTTCAAAATGTTCACTTTAAGAAGTCCCAATAAGAAAGGCTCATGGTGAAGGAAAGATGTTGAAACTTCTTACCTTTTTGAAAAGTATTTGGACAATTTGTATCAAAACCATTAAAAATTGTGTGTGTATTATACATTAATTCTACCTTTACAAGTTGCTCCTAAAGGATCAAGAAGAAATGTGCACAAAAATTTGTGTATTAGGGTATTAGTAATAGTGTTATTTATTGAATTAAAAATAAGCTTGAAAATAGCCTACATAACACCAGTTAGATAATAGGTCTTCAAATTTTAAGAGTTATTAATATTTGGGGCCGGTGATTTAGCTCAGTGGTTCTGCCGCCTGCCTTGCAAGCAGAAGGATCCGAGTTCAATCCCCGGTACCAAAAAAAAAAAAAAAAAAAAAAAAAAAGAGTTACTAATATTAAATGGTGCCCAAATGTTTCAAAATTAAAAATAATGTTAAGGGGCTGGGGATTTAGCTGAGTGGTTTCACTGCCTGCTGCGCAAGCACAAGGACCCGAGTTCAGTCCCCAGTACCAAAAAAAAAAAGAAAAGAAAAATAATGTTAAGATTTGGGCTCTGTTTGCCTGCAAGGATGAAATCTTATATAAAGATGACCTGCATACAATTTTTCATTCCAAAATTGATGATGAAAATTCATTTCTGGCAAACTGAATTCTATCTCTCAGAACTCTTTCTCTTGAAGTCTGGCTAATCAATGGGAGATTCTGAGTTTGCCAGCTTTTCTCTACCAGCCTTTTTGTGAGTAGTTAATGATCTGTAAACAACCATTTAAAGGCAACAGGGGAGTTTACCATTTAGAAGAATTCTGCAGGGAAAAGTCTTTTGTAAAGGAAAAGTCTTTGCATAGCACATATATTCACCCATAAACATTTTTCATTTGCTTTTAGTTTTATATAAAAATCCTTACGATGAAGCTACCAATCATCATAAAAATATTATTTCTTTTAAAAAATCACTTGTGTTATTCTAGAATAACTGTTTCCCAGTCTTCTTTAGTAAAATTTAAGTTAGTTTTGCGAGGAGAAGATGCCTGTTGGCTGCGGCAGAATTCTGAATGACAGCACTTGGTCTTCACATTCTTTGAATTGCTATTTATGAAATTCCATAAATATTCTTCCAGTCTTTTAGTGGATGTCTCTGACCTGGCTTGGAGCTTATTGGCCAAGTTGCAAACACAATTCAAGTAAGCCTTGCTTTCTTTAGGGAAGAACTCACAAATACCCATGGGCTCTGCACTCCTGTGGAATTTCTGGGAAAAATCATTGCTCTCTCTCTTTTGTTAGACACTGGTAGTAGGGAAACTGGGTTCCATGCCGAGACTACTTGCCTAACTCTCATGGAGTCTCCAGTGTTCCCAACACGGCCCACTGTAGAATTAGTTATAAATAATACCAAGTTCAAAGAAAAAAATCATGAGGATTAAGGAGATGTAATATTGAAATGATTTTTGATTTTGTACAGGGAAATTGAGCATTTACTGTATTATACTTTTTACTTTCTTTGTCAACTCTACCTTTACCTTACACTTCTACAGAATAGGTATGACACCTCATTCACTTTTACTTGTTTAATAGGTGCTTTTTCCTTGTTCACTGGACAACAAAGAGAGTATACAGCAGTTTCTGAGTGGAGGGTTAATATATTTTAAACTGATTGGAGGATGCTCATTTATTCCAAGGATCAATAGTTCTGCCAGTGTTTTTTATATTTCTGTTTTTCAGCCTCTCCTCCATCATTATTGTTTCACACAAGGCCCTGGATAATTTTCAAAGATCCTTTATCTGTCCCTTAGTATCTGAGGGTCCAGTTCTGTCATAGTATAATGCGATTAAAATAATTAAGAGAATAAGTATTTAGCATTCAAGAGTCAGTTTTTTCTCAAAGTGTAAAAATATCCTAGATATATGTTTTATTGATTTAAAATGGAACCAGGACATTAGAGGAGAATAGAACTAATACACAATAAAGAATGGCTGTGTATGTTTTGAAATGTGGTTGTCAAATATACTGGGAGAAAATGGTTCTTTCGTGTTTCTTTATTTTGAAAACTCAATTTTAAAATATCAATATTTATGATTTAATTTTTGATCTTTGACCAAGCTATTTGTCAATGTTGGAATGCTATTCTGTAACCACTACTTATGTGCTGCTACATTGTGAAATGGGTCTTTGGTGATCATTCTTTTCCACAGAGTGCATCTATCTTTCTAGGTTAAGACTTTCTGTTTTTACCTCTCAAAAGGTTACATCTATAATAATTGTGTTACGCTACCTGCCAGGGGCCATTTCTCAATTATTCTAACTCACGTATTTGTGGTTTCCAGGAGGAGCATGCTTCCCATCTCTTCCCATATATAGATGTTTGCTTAATGAATGCCTGTGGTTTGCTTCCTCTGCCCCATAAAATTAAGAGGCCATAGATCAGAGAAGATGATAATTCAAAGGCTATGCATGGCATGGTTTGAAGCATCTGTCAGCTTGGAAAATGGTTTAGAATCCTATGATTTGTTCAAGGGATGTCTTTAGCCTATATAGGTTCCAATTCATTACAATTCATGAAGGTCAGTCCAAGGAGCTTTACAGCTTTACCTACTGTATCTAGCCAACCTAGTGAACTATGTGAACGCGTATGCACATGTGAGTGTCTGTGTGTGTGTGTGTGTGTGTGTGTGTGTGTGTGTAGCCTGAGACCTTGAGCATTGTCAATTCCAATTGTGATTGAAGGTGGTGTCTGACATATTACCACAAAGGACAGTTTTCAGGTCTTGAAGAGACCTGTTGGGATAAACACATTCAAGATAATAACGTGGGGGCAGGACAAAAGCAACATCATTGTGAAAATGCCTTTAACCTGAAACATTCCAATGGAACTGTGCATGAACAATGGACACAAACTGCCTAATGTAGTATGTAAAGATAGCACTAACCCTTAATGGTAACTGTAAAATGAAGCTTTATGCTAGCCAGCAGAAAGGAAAATGCAAATTGATTCTCTTTTTGTTTAGATGTAAGTGCTTATCAAGGTTAGTCTGTGTTCAAGGTCTTCGACACCAGAATAATTTGTTTCATTATAATATATGTAAAAGGAGAGTGCTTGGGGCTTTCTAAGAGACTCGGGTGGCCTGATGGAATTTGACAGTCTGGACTTTAACACTCTCATCTCAATGTATCTCACACTCTATCTGGTGTGTTTGTGTGGGGAAGTAGATTTGGAAATGAAAGCCTTTCATAAATGAGAAGGCAAAATTAATTGTTATCATGGAGGATTCCTGGTGATATTTCATTCTTTGCTAAAATTATGGAGTTGAAACTTGCATGTTGGCTGATATTGTTTTACAGCTGCTTGTTAAGTGAAGGGTTTGTAGGATTTGTATCCTTAGCGCCTGGGTATGGGCAAGATGTGCAGTACTGACTTTCCCCAATCACCGAAACCCCTTGAGCAGCAGAGATTGAGACAAATATGAATCTATTTTGATGGGATATAAACTATTCCTGGCTTTACCAGTAGAATTCTATCTCCACTAAAGTCTATATAGCCCTTTAGCTTGGTCTGTGACCACCATAACATAACACCTTGGATGCTGTCACATAGTGACATCTATTGTTGGCTAAAGCAATTTCTGGCAATCTTGGAATATACTGCTACACAGATGGTGGCTCAGGAAGAAGGACGGAGGGAGGGTAGAAGGATCATATGGATGAAAACTTTCCTCTGAAATTCTGAGAACTGCTGAAGGCCTTCCCAAAATACAACCTCTCTCGAATGATAACTCTAATTAGGGAGATACGGACAATGGTCAATTTGACTGTTCAGAATTTTCTTAAGCGGTTAGGCAGGAGCATGATGCATTGGCTATTATTTAGTACATTCATGAAATAGAAAAAAGCCAGTTCCATAAAATACTTGAACACAGAAACAGACAGATCTTTCTAATTCATAAGATTTGGGTTTTTAGGATCTTCCTTCTGGTAGGTTAGTAAGTGATATATAATGTTCAAAAAATTGGAGGAAGTTTTTTTTTGTGGTACTGAGGATTGAGCCTAAGGTCTTTACACTGAGCTACATTCCCAGCCAAGTTTAGTTTTTGAGATAGGGTATTGCTAAACTGCCAAGGCTGGGCTTGAATTTGAGATCTTCCTATCTCTCCCTTCCAGAGTGCATGCCCAGCTTTGTAAATTGGGCTTTGTATCTAGTGGGTTGTTGAATCATGGACATAACTGGTTAGTTACAATTCTGGGAACTGTACAGGCACAATACTAAAACGTACTAGACTTAGTCACTTTACCTCGGGAGTATAAAAATCAAATTTTTGAGTTGGTATTTGTTGTCCTGTCATGCTATTACTCTGAAAATAAATGGAACAGGTTTTCTTTCCCTTCCCCTGGGAATATATCATTACCTGTCAAGGGGAAATGAGCAAGAGGATTTATACCAATTAAGAATAATAAAATGTAAAAAATGAAATAAACTGTATTAATGATTAGATTTATTTGCAATCAGCAGAAAATAGCTTGTGCTCACTTAAGCAAAAAGGCTACTCATTGGAATGATTCTGAACCTCAGGGTTAGCCTGGGTTGAAGGGCCTCAGAGAGTATGGGAACATGTCAGCTTTGGCATCTCAAGGAAGAGCTGATTCTAGGTCTTCCCTCTGGTGACAAACCATTGGTTAATACAGTGCCCAGAAATTCTCTGGTTAAGTGAAAATGTTCATGTATGTAAGAGGGAACCTGACTGGCCCACCTTGGGGAGGGAGTTTGATGCCACACGCTGGCAGGGGAGCAGATAGTCAAATTTACAAGAGGTCACTGAACAGATTTCCCTGGGGAGGGAGAAAGATTTCAAGCAAGTAATGCTGTGAGTTGGACGGACACCCTAAAATGTGTCAGTTACAATGTGGGAATAAAAAAGCTTTGCATTTTATGCAAATGCTGATCTCATTTAAGAGAAACAACTGCTAGCGGAATGTAAGTTTCAGAATGATGGTGTATTACAACATGGCAGAGTTTGGATCATGAGTGCATAATCTGTTTTTGTCCCAACGCCTTGTGGGTTAGGTTCCTGATGATTCCATATGTGACACTAATGGGTTATGGAGAGTCTCATGACCCAGTGATACCATGGGTTCAGAAGAGGGTGCAATCTTGACTCTCACATCAATGCTAAATACCATAGCATGGCGCACAAGGTCCTTCAAAGTCTACATCTCTCCTTTCACATTCTAGCTCCTGTTTTCACACCATCCAATTACCCTGACACGTAGCACAGACAAACTTCCAGTCATACAGTGATCTTCTTATAGTTCCCTGAACACGTGACACATTTTTGTGCGGCTTCTTTGCTAACGTCATTTTCCCTAATCAAGAATGCAGTTGTTTCTCTTTCCCCAAAGAACTCTATTGACCTTTTAGGGCACTTAGCAATATTCAAATGTCACTTGTTCGGGAAAGCCTCTTTGTCCTGAGCATCTGTCAAGCGCTTATGCCTCAATGTCTTTCTAGTCCTCAGAATATTTGCTCCCCCCAAATAAAGACTCTTCCTTCTTCACCTTTGAATCCTCTCCAATATCTTGCCTGGTGCTGTCCTAAGAAATGCTTTGTGAAAACGCAAATGAAGGAGTGTGAATGTGAACATGACAACACCTCTTGCTGCTCTTTTCTGGAGCCTTGGAGCTACCATCTAAGATCTTCCTGCTCCAGCCTATAGGTGGCAATGAGAGGTTTCTCTCCAATGCTTTTCTTTCCTTCAGGTCCAATTGTAATGACAGATCATTCAGAGGCATGCTGTGCTTGAAACAAAACCAACAGAGCAACAGTGTTATGTACACTTCAGTCCCTATCAATCTTGACAGGATTTTTAGATGGGGATTTTATGATGAGGGATTATCCTCACCATACCTTGCCTGGGCCATCCTATCCCAGGGGGAAGTTTGTTTACAATCACAATGAAAAAAAAAAGAAAGAAAAATACCCAGCATACTGCTGTTCTCCGATAAAGCGACTTTCAATTGTTCCTGTTACTGCCTACACAAGGCCACATGCAACTTGGATCTGTAGTGCCTACGTGGTGCATATATTCTGTATATTTTTTATACTGTCCAGCAGAAATTATACAAGCATATGCATGTACACAGAAACCTTTTCTGGATCTAGAGTGATATGTCACACATGCACCAAAAGAAAGAGAAGAAAAAGCAGGGAAAGATGATCACTGTTTCCATTGCTTTTTAGATAAGCCTCATTTATATGTCAAAAGAGGCACAGAATTTCAATGTTCTGTGATACAGGCTTTTCTAAGTTTTTTCCGTCTTTCGGGTCTTGTATTGTGTCCATCCTATAAAATCTGTTTACCAAAATCAAAGCCAGTGTGTTAATCTGCCTAATGTGGGATTGGAGAGGAATGTGGATGGATTTCGAACTCCTCACAGAATACAAGGGGAAGGGCCATCTGTTAGAATTAACTGGGTCCGTAAATCCCTTTTGACTCATCTTCTCTGACAATAGAGAGGAAGAGTAACTGGTCGACCACAGCATTCTTGCTATTCACAGTAAGAAATTCACTTTGCTCCTGAGAAGTCCATCAGTTAATATTTACAAGGAGAAAGAGAAGGAGGAACTTGGCAGGAAGCTCTGACTCTTGCCCTGACTCAATTCAAGAGATCATCAAGGAAGGAGTCCGAGTGTAACTTATACCTTTCTTCCTCTGATGAGAGTGACAACCAGGGTGACTGGAATCAGAGGGCAGCCTGTTCTCCTTTGGCAAACAAACACCCACTCTGGTAAGTGCCTTTAAATGTGCATTGAGCCTTTGTCTAGGAAAAGGATGCACAGTTGGCAAGTACAGAGCTGTAAGGGGATAGCTTTGACATGTTGATAAAGCTTCTCAGTTTACTTTGGACTTGACTTTATCATTTACTGAAGGATATTATTAGTGTGGAGATGATAGCCGTTCTCTGACTTCTCTAACGAAAGCCAGGGAAATGTATATGAACAAAAGGTCTGTTATGGAGAATCCTACCCTGTTTGTTCAGTGACTGTGGGATCTTAATCATACAGTTTAACAGAGATAAGGCCTGGAGCAGAAGAAAGGAGGCCACCCAGTTCGGGAGGCCCCCAGGAAGATGAGTGAAAGTCAGTCGTGTTAAAAATGGAAGTTCATCCAACACTGAGCATGTGTGTAGTTTTGCTTTATTGCAAATTTGATATTATAAAAATAGATTTGCTCTTTGGAGGCAGATGGCAGGCAGCACTTCTGATGTTAAATCCAGGCTTATGACAATGGCCATAGCCAACAAGGAACCACTTAAACTGGGTGCCAGATAATCAGTTCATGGTGAGTATTTTTCATCAAGAAACAGCCTGAGAAGCCCCTTCTATGCAAATACACATGCTTGGTCCTCAACAACCACGTTGATCTAGCTAGTTACATTTCTTGACTAATTGTTTTTGGTGGGATATCTTTTTAGGTGTGTTTTTGTGTTTATTATTCATCTGCCTGGCTCTCTTCTGAAAAAAAATAATAATTAAGAACACATAAATAAAAATCTGGGCACTGATTGTCAATTATCTGGTTTCTTTACAACATGATTTTACTGCTCATTTTATGATAGTTTCATTGATCAACTGATTGATTGATTCACTGATGTCTCTATTCATTCAACAAAGTGCAAAATGATATACAGAAGATCTTCAGATCTGGATTGTAAAGATGCTTTTTGGGCTTTTCAAAACACGAGTTTTAAAAGCCAGGTCACCTTGACCAATCCTTTTCAATTTTCTCAGTGATAGTTGCAATATCTTAGATAGAAAATAATAATAGTAATTTCATTTAAAATTTCATATATAATTTGCAAAGCAGCAGGAAAATATTTATTTATTCTCAGGGCTAGAACTACAAGTGAAATATTGTATAATTTAAGTGAATAAGCATATTTTAATACTATGCTATGTTGAGAACTGTGTGCATTTTGTAGATAAGAAAAGGCTAATCTTAAAGAGATTCTATACTTGAGAAAGTTAAAGTCTAGGAGAAAATAATTTGGTCTTAGAGAAGATAAAAATTTAGTCATAGAGTTTTCCTAAAATTTTCTGTATTAGTAATTTATTTGCCAGATAAGTCGACATAGTACTTCTCCAAGATCCTCAGCCCTGATGCTACAGGAAACTGTGACTGGAAAACCCCAGGTAATTGAAGATATGCCACAAAGCCCCTCTATACAAAACATTTTTTCAATTCAACAAAAAATAATATACTTGATAAATAATTTCCTAATTTTATGGCAGTTAAATTCCATGGCCACTGAATCCAAGCTCCTTGTCTTTATTTTTCAGGAACCAAAATGGAATAACAATTACAAAATAACTATTTTTATTAAGAGAAAATATTTGATGTTTGAGCAAAATAGCCAAATGTAGGCATGCCAAAAGGAGTCTAAGTTTAAGCTACTCTATAATAGTTATGTGATTTAAAAAAGTAATTTGACCTCTTGCAGTTCAATTTCTTTATGTGTAGAATGGATTAATAAGTCATTTTAACAATAAAACATAAAAGTTTAACAACTGTTTTGATCGGATGAAGGCTAGGGTGTCTGTGACGAAGACCTTCAAATACAAAGATGTGAACAAATGCAAGTTTCTTCCTCCTTCATATACCCTGGTTGGTAGCTCATGGCTACTCAGCAGTGAGGAACCAGCCAGGTTTCACCTTGGCTTATAATCAAACATTTCTACCATGAATACTGTGAGCACAGGTAAAGCAGACAGATAGGGAATACCACTCAGGGTCCAGAGGAGCTGGTCAGGAATAGAAGGGACCTCGATTTGCTCTGCTGCCACACAGATCCTCAGAGAAGTGGTCACCTGAAGGCCTGGGAGAGCACCCATGGCCTTATAGCAGCCCCACCTCCCATCTCATCTACCTTCCAAGCACCACCTGCAGCCTCCTCATGGTAACGATCATCATTTGAATCATTTGATATTCCTGGTTTTTTTTCCTGCTCGTGTGTACTTTATACAAAATGGGGAGGTAGCGATTACAATACTGTGAAAGTCAGTTTCAAAGTCATCAGAACATTGTGTTATGTGTGTTGTTCCCACTTGTGTATGTAAGTATTGATTGCGTGTGTGTGTGTGTGTGAGTGATTCATTCAACCAGCAGAAGGGAGCAGCTATGTGGAGGCCCATTAGACAGGCATCAGGGCTCAGCACCTGCTGGGGGATTCTCAAAGGGCATCTTTAGGCGGATGGGGTTTTCTGAACCAGGGCTGCCACTGATCTCCAAAAGCAGCCATGCATCAGCTCAAGGCCTGTGTGGTGGCAGCAGAGGGTTCCCATTTCACCCAGACCCATTGGACTTCTCTGATCTGAAGAGGTGTTACAGATGGTCCTGCAGGTAAGTGTCAGATGGAGAACCAGCATGTGTCTTTGTCACCTCCCCTCCTCCTGAAGCCGCTTCACCGAGTCCCTCCATGCTGCCAGCAAGGCGCAGGTGCCTGGCTCTCCGCCTGCTCCTGCAGTTCTCTTTGACATTGTCTTGTGTGCACTGTGCCCTGTCCAGGGCAAGAAATCCCAGGCACCAGAGGCCCACAGAGGGGCCACCAAACAGGAATCCCAGCCCTGACTCTCATTTACATCTCTACTCTCCTCATGCTCCTTTGAAGCTGGGAGATTGTCAAATGTCTGCCTGTTCCACCTGAGGCCTGTGTTGGTCCCAGAGACAGTGCAATGCTAGGGAGTCACTGGTGTCCCCAGCACAATGGAGGAAGATGAGCTGGTCTCAGAGGGTGGGATCTACTTACACCGAGGGGGAAGTGACACTAGAGACACTAGAGTTACACTAGAGAGAGGATGTTCAGGTAAACTGCAGTAACAGAACCTGGGTCAAGGACTAGCTAAGTTCTGGACCCGTTCTAACTTTTTAAACAGCTGCCATATTAAGAAAACTATAAAAAAAGAAAAAAAAAGAATTGTAGACCAAAGTTATAGACTTTGTGACACATTTAACATTTTTATGCTTAGCAAAATTATTCCTGTAGTATACACCAGGGATGGCCTAAACTGCCACCCACAGCAACTCATGCATTAACATCTTTTGTCTCAAAGAAAAACAAATAATGTGTGTGCCATAGGTTCGCCACCCCTGCTATACACAAACAACTCACTTGTGTTTTATGAAAATGATTATAGAGTTCCTAAAGTATATTTATGCATAGAGAGTTAAGTTGCATGGTTCTACTAAAAAAAGTTTGTATATAACTTGATCATTTGTCTTTATGTAGGGATAGTTCTGGATTACACCTGTATTCCAATTTCATTATTGATAGTACTCAAAATATGGCCCAGTTTAGATAATAAATTGTTTGGTCAAATTTGGAATCTGATATGTTTAAACCTGCACGCTGAATGTCTTATTTGCATACTCACTAAGTGATTCTGTAACAATAAATAAAGTATATTTAGTGAAACATCAAAAATCTCCAATGGAGGTATAAGGGGAAGGAGTTTGGGGAATGAATATGTGGTCATCTGCATAAAGGTAACATCAAGATTTGAGGTGGTGAATGGGTGACAGGTGCTGCCCATCTTCTTCTCAGGAATGCGTGGCGACCCTCCTAACTCCTACATTGTCTTGGGACACTAGCATGAAGGACACAGTCTCTGTAATACTCTCCCTGCCTTATCTTTGATGAAAAGAGTATCTGAGAGATGCCAAATTTCTGAGCACACCATACCTGTCAGAGGCGGAGCAGGATCCAAGCCCGGATCTATTAGACTTGAATTCAGAGCATTTCCCCTCCTGTAGTGCAAGAACACGTAGCCAGTGTTTCATTGTTCAATTTGTTAATGCTTTGAAAACATACTGTGATCCGTAGTGCCCTGTGTGACAACTGACATTGCCAGTGACAGACTCAAATTGCTGGACCCTGTTGAATCAGGTTTCTACCTAGTGTCTACCATTTCCCGGGATCTCTTGTCCCTCTGAACCTTTCTTGTATTACTGTATTCATAGGAAGGATAATAATTCCTACTTCAGAGGTCTGGTTGTATTAAATGAGATCCGTGTACTATGCCTCTGGCATATTATTCACAAGGTACCTGACAGCCTATTTCTTCTTTAAAATATGTGTAAAATGCTTATGTTTTCAGTACATCTTTAAATTCTAGCTGGAATTTGCAGGACAGAGAGAAACATGAAGCTATTCCCCAGTTTTGTGAGTGACATTCCCTCTAACCTTAGAGATCCAGTTAAACTAGAAACTGAATTTCCCAGCAGATAATAATATATGGGTTCCATCTCTACACCCTGCAAACACTGAAAAAAACTCTGAAATTCTCCACTACTGGAAAGAAATTTAATATTTAAAGGTAATTTGACCTGTACATGTGTGAACCATGAATATTTGATGAAATCTATAGCAAATGTATTTATATAGCATTAATCTGAGGATATTTATTCCATATTCATTTTCTAGGATATTATTTCTTTGGCAAGTGTGAAGTTGCTCTCTGTAAAAATGCTCAACTCTAAAGGAGCACTTAGAAATTGGAAAGTGGAGGTTTTTTGTTATTTTTTCCCTTGCTACAACTGTCAACATTGTATTGGCCCTGTAAAAAGAAATAATCCTAAAATGATAGGTATACCCTAAAATAATATCTCATATGATTGTCTTGGATGTAGAACATCACAATTTCAAGGGTATAAACCTTTGATTCTTAGTCCTATGGTATTGTATAAATGTTCAAAAATATATACACCAGGGTCTAAATCATTTTCCTTTGATTGCACTGATTTCATTCCTTTGTGATATTTCTGTTTGTTAGTGCTTTAAATTAAAATTCATGCATGATTCTGTGTAGTAGATAGTTTGTATAGGGTGCAGTTCAAAGTTTGTCTTTAATTTAGTTATTTGATAGGTGCTATACACATCTAGAAAAGTCTTTTTCTTTGATGTAGCCTCAATGTTGAGATTAAAAAAAAACAACAATAAAAGTAAACAGAAAAAGACACTATGCTTAGATGTGCTTATAATTATTTTGTTATGCTTTCACTTGATCAAATGTTGTCAAATTTGGTAGAAAGAAAACAAGATTTTCTAATCATTTTTGTAACAATAACAAGAAAATTCCAACATTATTGAGAGGGAAACACACACACACGTATATGTGATATATATATGATATATATATATATGACCAATTCTTCTCTCAGCCTGGTAAATAACAGTGTGAGCTGGAGTTACTTATTCCTTTAGTCAAGGGTCCTGAGCAGATTACACTTCTGAGCAAGGCCACCAGAAACTTTTACATGTTTTCAATTGTTTCTATTCTATAAATAATCCTACTCTTTAAAAGGTTACTCTGATTAGGAAAACAAGCCCAATATTTATAATCACTCTATTACAATATCATTAGCAAGATACCATGCTTTGCTATTAAATAGGAAAAAAAAAATCTAAGGTGAGAGCTCAAACTGTTGAGGTGTTTAAAATCACAGTTCCAAAGGAAATATTCTGAAGATGAGATGTCTAAGAATTGTAGCCCTGAAAAATCGATTATATGCCCTCCCCACCCCAGACATACACATTGGAATTGGACCCACAGCCATTGCCTTGAGCTGCATCCCCAGCCCATTTTGAAATTTTATCTTGAGACAAGGGTTTGCTAAGTTGCCAAAATTGATCTCCAACTTGTGATCCTTCTGCCTCAACCTCCAAGCGTGGGGGCATTACAGGCAACCACCACCGTGCCCTGCTTGCTCTGGTATTTTTCTAATTTTCATCACACAAGAGAATTTAACTTTCCAGCGTGTTGGCTGCTGTTTCGGGGTATTCTGTCACCGTATACTGACACCTACTTCTAAACCTGTTGTCTTTAGATGCAGGCCCTTTTCTTCCGCTGCAGGGATAAGTAGTGAGCTGTATGCTTCTGGTTTCTCCATTGGTCATCGTGACCCCAGCCTTTGACATTCTGTGGAGAGTGGGAACTCTGAAGGAAAGGATGACCATCAGTACTTGTGGATGATTAATTTCCTGTTGCCAGAAATGGGTCTGATACAGTTATGATCCAGTGATCTAGTGCATACCACCTCCCACTGCCCCCTAACCCTCTCCACAAATCTATAGTGAAAATTTTTTTCACAAAATATTAATCCTTCCTACATGTGATTGCATGATGATATTTTCATTTCCAGACGATTCATTACCTTTCCACCATGACACACAGTGGGAGATGCACATCTCTAACACCTAGCGAGGTGCATGGCATGAAGTATTTGATCAACAAATACATTTTGGACAACACAGTTTTATAAAGGCTGTGGATGCTCTCTCTATTGTCTGTTTTCAGTGGTCTATACAGACCAACACAGAGTCATTTAGATTTAGTGCAGAAGAGAGGTTTGCAGAACGCAGAGAATTTTGGTGTGAAGTTCTCAGTGGCAAGGAGACATACTGGTTTTGAAACACAGACAATATTGCCAGATACTATGTAGGACATCCAATCAGGTCTAAATTTCAGATAGCGAGTGAATAGATTCTTATGATGAGCTAGTTCCAAATATTGCATGGATATACTAAAAATAATTATATTTTTGCTTATCTGCAATTAAAATTTAACTGGGCATCCTGTATTTTTACTTGTTAGCTCAGTAACCCTAAATTCAAAAAAGAAATCTGTGGGCTGGGGATTTAGTTCATTGGTTCCACCACCTGCCTCGAAAGCGCAAGGTCCCAAGTTCGATCCCCAGTACCAAAAAAAAAAAAAAATTGTATTTTCTACTTATAGTCTGATAATTGAGCCAAATTTCATTTTTTCTTCCTACATGTGATTACTGTATAAATATTATGGCTAACTTGACAAACATTAAGATCTGATGTAGGTGTAATAATTTAAAATCTATGATTTAAGATAGAGACATTTAGAATATATAGTATGGATGAATACTAGATGGTAAACAACACTGAAAAAAATTTTAGTTTTTACATTTATCCTGCTATGAAATCATGCAAGCAAATGTTTAACTTGTGAAAAATTAAATGATAAATACCTTAGAGAGAGAGCCCAATGTGTTGGGCTATTTTGCTCAGTTTATTTTAGATGCCATCTACAAGTCTGATATATCCCCATGAGGCCATAATTCCTTTTAACTTCCCATTGTGGGAGAATCTTGCTGGCTATAGCAGCAGTGGACTGAGCCATTGAGATCTCCTTTCCTAAAAAAAAAAAGTGACATTCAAATTCCAGGAGTGCAGCCAGCCAGGAGCCTGCAGGCAAAGCACCTTGCAGATTCAGCGGTAAGTCCAGTGGTATGGCAAGTCCAGTCCTCACAGTCTTATCTAATACCTGAGCAGAGCAGAAGAATTTTAAGGCTGATGCTTGGCCCTTCTACATGGCAGGGTGCATGCTATGATTCCTGGTTATATTTTGTCAGGTCTGTCTTGCAGCAGGGGGCTCTATCAAATTCTGCCTTTTTTTTCTATATTCTTTTACAAACATTAGCTCCCAATAAAGCACATGCACCTGGAAGGTTTTGGCTCCTGCCAGGTCCTCAGAGACTGAAGAGGTGGCTCTCCTCTTCCCAGTAGGTTCTCCAACATTTCTGCTGTGTGGGAGATTTCAGAGTTCTCACTTCAGCAGTGTAGAGGCCCCCTTAGGAGGTGAATGCCACTGAAGTTAAGAAAAGTCTTCAGATTTAAAATGCAAGTGTTTGGAGCAAAGGTATTAAAGGACATCATGTTAGATTTCTGTCACTGTCACAAAATTCCTGAGATGTTCAACTTGAAAGACGGAAAGGTCTATTATTCAGGGTCATGGCTTCAAAGACTTCAGTCTATTGTCCCTTGTCCCCCTGGCAGCACAGTACATCCTGGTGGGAGCACGTGGTCCAGGAGGTCTGTACCTCTCCACAGCCAGGAAGCAAAGAATGGAAGAGAAAGGGCCAGAGTTCTAATGTTCTCCTCAAGACCACACCAGATGAGCTCACTTCTGCTAGGCCCCATCTCCTGAGGGTTTCATCACCTGCCAGAAGTCCAGGGGGCTGGGACCAAGCCTTCAATCCCCGAGGCTTTGGGAAACATTCAAGATCCAAACTACATTAGAAAGAGAATGATTTTTAACTTTATTCCGATAGGAATTTAGCACTTGAAGAAAAAATGAAAATGTAAGCAACACATTACATTAACACCTAGACAAACGAGGCTACCGAGAAAAGGGGAAGAAAGAAATTTGGTGTAAACTTCTCCTCCTCACAGACTCTTTGCAATACAAACCACATCTCTGCACCCTCTGAAGGTGCAGACGTGGGAGGCGAGCTTTCCAAGGAGGAGAAGCTACGACTCTTTCAAAGATGAGGGTGAAACGTGTTCTCAGACCCACGGGGTTTCAGGAAGTTCATCTGAAATCTACTGTACAAGGACAAGTTCCTCGAGGGCATTTTCCAGTCAACTAGAAATGAATCAAAATAATGGACAACTAAAAGAATATGACATGAACAAAAGAGTAGAAAGAAATGAAAGCCACAAAAGTTGGAATTTTTATTTTGAATATGCATTACCAAATACAGTAAAGGAATATTATGAATGTGTTAAAAATAATTGTTGGAAGGAGAAAGTAATAAAGTAAAGGGAAGTTATCGATGTTAACTTGTTTAATCAAATATGAGATTATCGAACACTACAAATGATGGAGAAATGCAAAAGTAATATAGTCAGTCAACATATTTTGTGGCATAAATATTAATTCATGATTGATGCTAAAAGGGGAGTATGTAGGATTTACAACATTCAGCTTCCTACTGAGCAAAAGGAAGCAGCCAATGTTTTAAATTTCTTTTTTTCACTAATGATTTTCACTACTTTTCTATACATAAACATATTGTTTCTGATAGTATGATAATATACTCTATTCAAAAAGTACTCCATGCTTTTTAACCGACACCCTATGTTTAATGTATGGTCTACGTTGCCAAATTGTTTTCCAGAGAGTTTGTAATACTTTCCAGCACCATCAGCGATGAATGACAGAGACTGTCACCCCAGATCCTAGCCAATATGCTGTTAAAATAAAAACATATCCCTACTGTCTTGTTTTAGCTCAGACTCTAAATATTTCACTCATATAGGAGATTTTTCCTCTCTGAAATAAAATGTTGAATTTTACTAAAAATTGAGTTAGTGATATATTTATACGCCATGTGTATTTTTCTCCACAAAATAATTTAAAAATCTGTCTTTGAGACTAGGACCAACTGCTAAGAGCTTTCTGGTTTTAGCAAATATTTTATTTTGGGCCAAAAATTACAGTCAAGTACCTTCAGAATATTTGGTAATAATTACCATCATTCTATTTGATAAGAACCCTTTGGAGAATACACAAAAATTCATTGTATGATTACTTTGCAAGTGATATGTATGATTTTAATATATGGTGTTCAGAGGTTCATTTTAATTTGTAGCACTACAAACAAAAGGACATAATTATGATTTACTGTTATTTTCAAGTTTTTGAAGTAATACAACATTTCATCTTATCATCATCTTTCATCTTGTAAAAAATAGAAAATAGTGTAAAATGTATTATGACATAAAATTCACGTGATATCAAGAAAAGTTAAAGATCTTAAGTAAAAACATAATCCAACCATTAGCATGAGTGATGGAATAATACACTATGATTAAAGAATTTTAATACCAGAAGAGAATTTCAAATTGTGGGTATTCTTTGATTTTATATAAAATTACATTGATAAGGGGTAAAATATACTTTATGAAGTAATGCACATGTCATAGATGGAACTGTACTTTGGTGGGTAGCTTGGAAATAGCAATTTAAACAAGTAAGTGACAAAAATTTTGATCTAGATATTCCAAACTATTCTTTACAACTTTAGGTTTAATAAGGTCTAAAAGACCATGTGACATGTCATGAGTTGCACACTAATCCAGTAAGTTGAAGTGCATTTATCTCATGAGACATTTATGTACCCATTAAGAAGAACAGGAGGCAAAAATAACTGGAAAATATTACCTTCTTATACCACACAGACTCCACATAGATCGATGATATGCATATAAAAGGTAAAATTTAAATGAAAAAATAAGAAAATACGAGGTAACTTTTGTGACTCAGTGATATGGCATAGCTTATTAACAAAACACTAAAATCACAAGCTGTAAGAAAAATAGATTTGCACTAAGATTGCACTAAATAGGGATTTAATATTAGTAATAATAAGGAGAAAGAAGAAGGACAGAGAAGCATGTAAGAAAAGTTATTTGAAATATCAGAAACTATCAAGAAAATGGTACCTTTCATCTGTAAGAAACCTCTACAAATCTACAAGAGAAAAAAACAGGCGAAATGTTAATAGGCAATTTATCTACATTTATGCTTATCTAATATAATATTTTGTAAATTACTTCTCATGCTCATATATTATTTTTCTTTAAAAATAATGAACAAATAACAAATATAAATGTTTAAAAAATACTTTGAGAGTAATGTTTTTATAATACTCATTGTAATGTAACTTTTATCAAAATTACCTATAACACGATGTCTAAAACAATCTTGACCTTTTTTTGGTACCAGGGATCAAACTCGGTACCACTGAGGTAATCCCTGGCCCCAATCTTGAAGTTTTTAAATAATTCAGAGTACATGCTTGACTACACAGGTTCAAACTAGAAATTAATTTTGCAAAAAGATGCCTTAAATAATGTCATTCTATATATAAATAAAACCTTAAACTTTTAAATAACATTGTATTAAAAATACATATAGTTTAAAAATGTTTTGAAATAAATGACAATTAATATATGACATTTCAAATTTATGGGATGAAATTAATGACATGCAAAGAAGGAAATTTTTTTTTTTTGGTACCAGGGATCAAACTCTGGACGTTGGGCTTGTAAGGAAGGCATGGTGCCACTGAGCTAAATCTCTGGTCCCTCAAAGAGGGAAATTTTGAGCCTTACATATACATTTTAGAAAATCCTAATAAAAAAAAATTCTTATATCTACATCACAGGAAATTAGATGAAGAATATAACATGGAACCCAAATATAGTAGAAAGTAGGGAATATTAACAATAAGAGCATTAATTAATGAAATAAAAAATATATAATAGAAAGATTCAAATCAGCCAATTATTGCATATTATAAGAGTACTAAAACTCAAGCAATTCTGACCAGATTAATCAGCAATAAAAGAAAATATAATGACTAATATGAGTAATATGAGGGCTAAGCATGATAAATGAGTTCAGATATATACCAAAAGACATCTGTTAAGAATATGATAAAGACATTATTCATAAAAATCTTAAACTGGAAACCATCCCAAAGCCAATCAACAGGAAGAGTATGTAAATTATGAAATATTCCTACAGTGGAACACCATACAAGAATGAGAATGAAAAAAATTTCATTTCATTGCATGAATGAATCTCACTAATGTAACAAAACATAGATTGAACAATATAAGATGTAGACTGAACAGCTACCATATGACTCCAGCTATATTCAGTTCTTACAAAGGAAAACTAATGCATAATTCAAAGGCTTCAGTTATTTCTGGAATGAGGGCAAGAAAGACTCAGCTTTGATGTTGTGAATGTTTTATTTCTTGATTTGGGGTAATGGTTATATGATCTTTTTGTGAATTTTATCAATAAAATAATTTGTTAGTTAAGGACTTCTCTGAATTTAAGCTACACTTTAATTTAAAAATAAGTCAATGAAAAAATATCCAGAGCACTGTGCTTCTTTTAGTAATGTGAAATGAAAACTTTATTTTTAAAAACAGAAAGTATTTAAAGTCTATTAGGCAAAATTCTACTTTGATTCATCCCAAACCACCCCTCTAGTTATTTTTAAGCATCAAAGATAAGACTTTAAAGTCAACTAGAATTTTATTACAATGAGTACTATAAAAACAATAAATAAAATAATAAAATAAATAAAAATTCCTATATCTTCTCTAAATTCTTGTTACAGTAGAGCTTGAGAAAGATGTGTTAAAGTTTATTTCTCTTTTTCATTCTGTCAGTGAGCATACGCATTTTAATTGTCATATGTTTTTGATAGATTTACTTTCTTAATGTCTTGATTCATCTAGATTTATCTGTAGTTGTATATTGTGTCTTAAAATATACTTTTCCTAATATTAGTCACAACAACTTTCTTTTGATTCTCGTGCATTCTTATTTTTAATGTATTTTTCTTTCAAAGAACTTATAGAATTATTTTTTACAGGGTTTGACAAATATTTCTTACTTAATATATTTATTATACTAGCAACTAATGTAATTATTGTTATACTTGTATATTTTTAATCTTGCTTTCTGTCTAATTTTCTCTATTTTTTCTTCTATGTTTTTATTTTGTCATTTCATCTTCCCTCTGTTAGTATTTTTAAACAAATTTCATTTTTTTTCATGTTCCCTGAAAATATCATCATGTGTTCTTCAAGAAATTTATCGTTTTAACAATTTTTGAAACACTCAAAAAACTTAGAATACTTCCATTCAATTTACACAGAATGTTCAACTGTATGTTATGGGTAAAATGTAGTTTAATTGGGTCTGTATTTAAGATACAATAAGATATTATAAAAAATTTTATGTAGTCCATAATTATTTTTATTTACCCACATATTATCTTCTTTCCTCTTTCAATTCTTCCATCTGGCCTCATTTTTATTCTGTCTAAAGGATTTCCTTTATTGCAGATGAGCTGACAGTGAATTTTATGTTTTTGTTTGAGATTGTTGTTATTTTGTTTTTAATCATGATTACATGTTCACTGGGCATCAAATTATATGTTGGCAATAGAAATATTTTTGCATCACTTTGAGGATTGGAGTCTCTTGCTCTCTGAACATCACCATGTTGAGAAGTCTGTTTTCAAGTTTATTGATGATTCTTTAAAAATGTATGTCCTTTCTCTGGCTTCTTTTTTTTTTTTCTTTTTCTTTTGGTACCAGAGATTGAACTCAGGTCCTTGTGCTTGCGCAGCAGGCAACGAAACCACTGAGCTAAATCTCCAGCCCCTCTCTGGCTTCTTTTATGATTTGTTAGTGTTGACTTTTGCTTTTGATTTTTAAAAGTTTTGATCTGATATACCCAAATGCCATTCCTTTGTATTTATCTTGTTTGGAGTTTAATATATTTAATTACATTTGAAAAATTCCTAGTCATTATCCCTTAGATATGTCTTCTGCCTTATTATCTCTTTTTTTTCATCCTGAAATTCCAACTGTATATATGTTAAACATTTTTTATTTGGATACAAATTTTTTTCACTGTTTTGTTGTTGTTTGGTATTTTCCATTTATTTTTCTTTTGTTTTCTCTCTCTCTCTCTCTTTCTCTCTCTTCCTCTCTCCCTCTCTCCTTTTTTTGGTGTTTATGTGCTCCAGTCTGAATATTTTCTTTTAAACAATCTTCTAGTTCACTAATCTTCTCTTTAGTTGTATTTAATTTTCTAAGAACCTATCATTTGATTTCTTAATTCTGATTGTAACATTTCTTACAGAATTTATATTAATTCTTTACTCATTTCACCTTTGTATCTCCTTTTTGACCATGTTAATCTTGAACATATTAATAATTAAAAATAATTATTTTAAAGTTCATGCCCAGTAAGTCAGATATCTCAATCTCTGATGGTCTATTTCTATTTTATTCTTATTTCTGTAGCCTGTTGGTTGGTACTTCTCATTGTGCATTCAATGCATTTTTAATTGAATACTTAACCTCACGTAATAAAACTTTAGAGACAGTTTGGAACTAAGAAAGGCATTATTATCTTTCTATGAGCACTTATTTTTGCAGTTTAAAATGACCTATATTTATTTAACTCAATCATTAATTAGGTAGGTTTAAAACTGGACTTGGGCCTTTTACAAATTATTTATTTTCAGTTTTTATTTAATCCTGGGGCTTATATTTTTGCAGTGCCAGGTGACAATTCTGGCTGCTTCCCAGAGCCCTTTCACCTTCTGGGCTTTGAACTTCAATATTGTTCCTGGGCTACTAGAAATTGCCTGGACCTCAGTGCAGATTCTCAGCATCTCAGCTGACAATTCTGGCTCTGCTTATCAAAGAATTAGAAATTACCTCAAGGAGAAATGTAATATCAAATGTGGAATTGATTTCTGTGTGGTTTGCTTTGTCTGGAATATTAGCCTCTTTATCTTTGCTGCCTATCAATAAATAGCTGTTGAATTCTTAAATATTTTATGTGTGCATATGTGTGTTTGTGATTTTTATTCAGGTAGTTTAGTTTTGACCCACAATTTCTTCACTTCTGTATTCGTTACTCCTCTGATTATTAACAGATCAAAGAAATCTTTCATTAAATATACAGAAACCTTTAGCTTATTTTTCTATTGACTTCATCTTAAGATACAAATATGAATTTCATTTCATAGAAAAATGTTGAAACTTACCTATTCCATTTTTTAAGGGCTATTTGTAGTTTTTAATTCTACCCCCAAATAACACTTCAAGCTGTATCTTTCAAAATATAACTCCCCCAGTGAGAAATATTATCAGAAATGATTTTTAAAACTTTGATAGAATAACTGATATTTAGAAATAGTTGTTTATGCTACACATAAAGATTAATTCATACATTTGATCATGCTGGAAAATAAATAGATACTGCCTTTGAAAATTTACAGTACATCTATGAAAGTATCAGTTGCAAATATATAAAATAAGCATTTTTTCATTTAAATATGATCTTTCACTTAAATATGATCTTTTCCTTTTTAAAGAGATCTTCCTAAATTTTAAGGGCATTATTAGTGCACATATTTGCTAAATAAAGGTTTTCTTGGCCATGTTGAAAAATTGAAATACGTATAGCTGGGGATTTAGCTCAGTGGTTCCAGCACCTGCTTCACAAGCGCAAGGTCCCAAGTACGATCCCTGGTACCAAAAAAAAAAAAAGAAATATGTATGAAATTTCACCCTAAATTTATTATGATTCCTTTTGGCTATAGATTTTAATTTTTTGAAGAGTTTATAAGCAAAAAGCATTAAAGATGCACATAGTTAAATTATTCTAACAAATCTTTGTAATAATTTAAAATAAATTAAAAAAATAAAAATTCAAATTACATACAAAGTAATTTGGCTTTCTAAAAACATTCATTTGCTCCCTGTTACAGTGCAGCTTGTCATGGGTGACAGTGGTGCTTTTTGGCTGTGTCACTAAACCTCAATAGCAGGAAAAGTGAATGAGCAGAGAATTCAGATTTAAAAATACAGTGTTCTAGCTATTGGCAGATGTCAAGGCAACCTGAGACTTAATGAATACTAAGCTGCAAATCTGCCATCCTTATCTGTCTGCAGCACAGTTGACAAAACAAGATAGTCTTGATGTCAAAACAGATGGAGCAGGAAGAAAGAAAGAAGAGACTTGGGCAGAGTTAAATCTAGCTTTCCTTTTCTTTTTTTATTCTCAATTATCTCCTAAACAAACCCTGTGAGTATCCAAAATAAAACTTCTACTAATCCACAGAAAATTAATCAGAAATCCTCCTGTGCTGCAAGTTTCAACAATTTGGTAGGTAAAATCATGTGGACCAACTTCTTTTCTTCCTGTTAAAGCCATGGGACTACATAGTCCTTGTCTGAGAGCCAAATCTGCATATGGGTACATGGGAAACTGAAAAAGGCCATGGTACTTGACCTGTCCATACTGAAACACTGTTGCTTTGACTCCCTGATTTGCTTGGTTTTTTTCTTTTTTCTTATCTTTTTATTTATTTATTTATTTATTTATTTATTTATTTATTTCACTTGGGACTCATGACATGTTGGGATCCCCCATCTTTCCATCCTGGGCCTACACCCAACATTCTCTCCTAGCTCAATGGTTTCATGATTATCTACATGGGCAATTTTTACCCAGTCGCCAGACTCCTTTCTGAGTGGCACTCTTATAAATTCAATTGTATAGTAATCATTTTTTTCATGTTTCAGTGATTCTATTTCAATGTGTCTTATACCCATCTACCAAGCTAGAATAATGAGAATCACCTTAATTACTCTTGAATCTTAAACCTGCTCTACATGCCTACCACATACTCAAATTATCTGCTTTTAGCCTGTGCTTCTTCAAATAGTTTTCTCATAAGTAAATTGAAACAAGCTGCTTTAAACAAATACCTATATTGCTATCCATCTGAAAGCACTTCAATGACATAGTACCTACAGAATAGAGAAGAAATTCCTTCAGTAGGTGTGCAAAGTCTTTGCATGATTTGATACATCCCTACTTCTTCAATTCTTACTATCCTTCATTTAGTATGTGTTTACTAAATGCTTCTTACATGTAATGTTAGCAAAGGTCGGCATTGTCCTTTGTACAAGAAACCCGGTTGTGTTGGTGGAGCGAAAATATTTTAAAAATAGATATATAATTATAAAACAAGAAAGTGAAAAAAATATATCAGGAGGAGACTTGACCTAGTCTGGAGAGCTGGGAAGGTTTTCTTGATCAAGTGGCATTAGATCGAATATCTAACCAATGGGTAGGTGTTACTAAGAGTTAAAGAAGATGAAATCAAGGATGTTAGTGTGGTGGGGAAGCCTTCGGGATCTTAGATACAACATTTGCAAAGGCCCTGCAATGGGAGTGAGTTACATTTCAGGAAATGAGAGGGGTTGAGTGTGGCCAGAATAGAGTGAAAGAGGGCACATCAAGAAAGCAGGAGGGAACTAAAGAGAAAAGTAAGGACCAGGTCTCTCCTTTGTCCTCATGGGCTCTGTTCAGAATTTGATGCTTTATTCTGAGAACAAGAAAACACTGAAGTCCTTTGGAGCTGTAAAATAACATGACATATATATATATATATATATTTTGAAAAGAACCCTCTGGCAGTAGTGTGGAGTAAAAATCTGAACAGCAAAATATTGTGTGCGTTGCTGATTGAACTAAAAATTTTCCCAGCCACTTTTGCAAAATTGTCAGTGTCTTAAATTTACCTTGTGACCTGACCTAGAAATTGCATTCCTAGGTATCTAAGCAAAAGAAGCCACGTGTCTGCACATAAACTTGTGTATCACTGTCCCTAGTAGTATTATTCATAATAGTTAAACGTAAAAACAACTCCAACACCCACCAACTGGTGAGTGGATAAATAAAACAGGATATATCTATATACAATGACATACTTTCTGTAATAAAAAGGAACAACGTTCTTAGACATTCTCCCACACTGATGGACCTCAAAAATAGCATGCAAAATCCATGAAAACAGACACAATACAATTTACTGTACAAATTCAAATCCGTGAATTGTCCAGGTAGGAAAATCTATGGAGACAATGAGCAGTGCTCACCCAAGGGATAGAGGTGGACAGGAATGGCTGTGAGAGCTAATGGTCACAGGAGATCTTTGGGCACTAATGGAAGTGTTCCAAAATTGGATTGTGATGATGGCTGCACAATATTTTAAATATAATAAGAATCACCAAATTCTACACTCAAAGTAAATGAGTTTTAGGACATGTAAGTAATTCCTCCATAAAGCTGGTGAATGCTTAAATGAATGAATAAATCAGTAAGTAAACAGATAGCTAGAGAAATCAGTTGTGCTTACTGGAAATCCAGTGAGGAGGTCACTGTGACAGCCTACATGAAAGACGATGGCTGATGCTGGTTGATAGCCTACAGGAAGAGAACAGGCAAAGTCTAAGACATATTTAGGAATTAGAATGAGCAAGAATGGAGGATCGATGGAGCATGGTCATTTTGGATTAGACTCTCAGCTCTAGAAAGGCCAAACTACTTGTGAGTACTTGAACACTCCTCTTCTTCATCTTCCTCTTGGTGTGCTTAACACTAGGCTCTTTTAGAGTGGCTTGTACACCTTCCTCTACCTTGTATAACTATGATTGCCCTTTGAGACTCAAATCAGGTGTGATCTCCTCTTGGAAGCCTTCTCTGGCTCTCATCACCTCTACGTGCATTCCTTGAACTTTTTCGTCTTATCATTTTCTTGCACACATTAGTTTACATATTCATGACTCTCTCTTGATAACATCTGTCAAATATCTGATACTTGGGGTCTTTGTCTCCCTCAAATCATCCCCACAAGGCATGACTAACTGACCACATCCTTTCCTCCTGAGGCAGGTTACCCCTGTTTTTTTGTAGACCTAGGTATTAAACCCAGAAATCTGCATTAAGATATTTTCTCAGCCCTTTATTTTTCATGTTTTATTTTGAGATCAGGTGTTGCTAAGCCAGTAGGTCACCCAGGACAAGCTTGAAATTGTGATTCTTCTGCTTCAGCATCCCACATGTCTGGGATTGCAAATGTAGATACAGCACCCCTTTAAACAGTGACACAAGTAGCTCTATTAACCAATTGTTATTGAGAGAGCTATATAATCTTTGGGTTATATCTGCTCCTTAATGTGACATCCTCAGATACAAATGTTATTTGTCTAAGTGTCCCCGACATCAGACACATTGAATAGATTACAATAAATGAGTAAAATCCTTTCCAGGGAGGTATGTCCAGATATATCTAAACTTGATATACAAAGCAATTATCCCTACCTACCATATTTCTTCTATAATAATGGCTTCAGATTTTCATCCTTAGCAAGAAATTTGCTGAATATCAACATAATTTCATCCCATTTTTTCTACTAAATCCTGTGTTTTGTTGAGTGTAGGCATGGTCCATGGTCTTCCATCATAAGCCACCAAACTGCAGTCCATTGTGGGGTCTGTTATTTACAGAAGTCTTTGTATTTCAGACATTATTCCTTTGAGAGCTAAAGCTTTCTAAGTCAGGCATCAAGGTAATGATTTAGTTATTTATTCCTTTGAACCAACTACTTTAGTGACTCACTTTTGTCTCTAACCCATGCTATTATGCTCTAATCCATACATTAGTTCCCTTCAATGCAGATGACACAGAATGTTGACTTAGGGTGATTTTGCAATATGCACATTAACAAAGACTTTGTGAGCAGGAAGAATACCAGTTATTCAACCAACTTTAAGAAAATAGCTGAGTGGGAGACCAGCTTAGCAGGGTGTTAAACATCCATTAATAATGGGAGAGAGACAAACTTGACGGTTTTGATTTTAGTTCAGATAAGCACTTCCAATTTAGGGCTCCCCTAACTGTATTTCTGAATTTCTGTTTGAGGAAATCTGGCCTGAGTACCCTGGATGTTCACCTGTCTGAAGATAAGACAAACATTTTTATAGTAGCTTAGGTAACAATAACTCTCATGTAGTACACATTAAAATTATTGTACATTTGAACTTTGGGGGATAATCCCATTTTCAAGAATCTGACCCTGTTTTTCCATATAGCTATGTGTCTCCAATTACCTGTACTGACTTTTGGTTTTGAACATAATGCCACTATAGCTCGAAAATTTACTATATGCCCACTTGGAAACTTTAGCCAATCTAGTTCCACTCTCAGGGCAAACATCCTTACTGTTTTCCTTTGCTTTTTGCTTCCTACAATATCTTGTATTTGCATTTTCCTCTTTCCCCACCAACCTATAAGTTCTTTGTAAACCAAGACTGTGCTGTTTAATTTATCTTCAATGAGCACCTCTCCATTTCTGTGTTCAGCAAGTGGTACTAAAAAATTGTGATATATATATATATCTCCAATATATATATTTATATAAAATATATTTTAAAATATATATTTATATATATCCAATATTAGAATTATTTCTTCCTAGTTTGTGGGGAGTTTTACCACTGTTGAAATGGTTATTTGCTTCTCATTTTACAAAAAAGAACTCATTTTCTAATATGTACTATGTGATTACTATATGTCCTTCACAGTGATAGTTACTTTTCATGGGTGTTCTCCGTAGTACTCACAAGCCATTTAAGACATAAGCACTATTATTGTTACCCCTTTAAAGATAAGAAAATTGAACAGAGTGAAATAACGCTGCTATGATCACACTGACCATTGAGTTGGTGGTAAAGACTACACTCAAAACTGGACCTGTACCCTGAACCCCATAAGTTCCCTTTCATTTTACTTTGGGGAAGACATCTATTTTCATGCTTCACATTTTAGGAAGAGAAGACAAAAGTTTGAGTTTAGTTTGATTTAGTTTCTTATGCATCACTCGTCCCCAGGAAAATTTAATCCTTTCTTATGGGTGCTGAGGTGTGTGTCTTTCCTGTTCTTGATGTCACAAATCTAACTCATCAGCAAACCCTGTCATCTCCACCTACAAAATTGATCCAGAGTCTCACCACTTCCCATGATTTCCATTGCTACCAGCCTGCTCCCAGCTAGTGGCAACTCGAGATTCTCGTGTCATCCACACTCTTATCAGTGTCTTTCTTGCATCCCTGCTGACAAATCCCTAGCAGAAGTCAGAGTGTTCTTTCAAAAAAGGAAATGAACAAGTCATCCCATGTCACACACTGTCCCTAATCCCAGGGACAGATTGAGATCACAGTAAAGGGACAGATCTTTCCAATGGTGCTACACCATTTGTAACCCCTGTCCACCCTCACTTTTGTGACGCTGCCCTCTCCTACTCTGCCTGGCCTGCTCTCTACCTCAGCTATGCCACCTCTTTCTGCACCTCCAACTCGTGGCCCGTTCCCAGATCTTTTGTATTAATCATCACAAGAGTCTTGAAATCTCTTCTCAAGGAGAAATGAATAGATTTATTTCTCACTTTCTTCAACTTTTTAAAATTAAGTCTCCCTTTTTATTGAGGCCTCTACTGATTGTAAACTTTTAAGTTATTATGCACTCTTACTTTTTTTTTTCTTTTTAACGTTTATGTACTGCCTAAACACATAGCATCTAATGTACTACAGAGTTTGGTTATGTGTTTAATGTCTCTTTTAACCAAGTAGAATGAGACACACCCTGAGGCCAAAGTTTTCTATTTGGTACATTCCGAAAATCCTCTCTAGGACCGGGGTCATAGCATTGCATACAATAGGCATTTTAAAAATATAGTAGAATCAGAAACTCTTGTATTTTAACTTGTCATATTTTTTTACCACTGCCCTTCAAACTAGTTGAAGAAGAAATTTCAAAATATTTTAGAATTGATAATTACAACTTTATGTAGCAAAATAGCAGGAATGATTTTCTGTGGTTAATTGGTTTATTATCTTGCTAGCATTTGAGTAATTTAGATTTTCATGTAAGCTATCTACCAGTCACTTGAGAAAAATTATAGAGCTTTCCTCTAACCAAAATTGCTTTCAACCTTCTGAAATGTAGATTGGTGCTGAAACAAATTCTAGTTTACCCTTAGACTCTAATTATAGCTTTCTCAAAGACATTTACACTTAGTGTCAGGCAATCTTAATTTTACTATTGCAAAAGAAAACAGCACAATAAAGATGAAAAACACTGTCAGTTATCTTATTTCTATGAGAGACACGATGCAAGTACTTTTTAAGAAAATGTAATACAACGATGTTCGTATTTTTGACTGTGTATTACACTGTAGTTAATCAGATGCTGAATCCATTCTTTGTGAGTTTTATATAAAATTCTTCAAACTTATAACTTTCTATTAGATTCCAAGATATGTATTTAAAAGCATAAAATTGGTGATAGTTGAGCATATTCTTTTACAATGATTAATGAAATTATTGAACCAAATACTGAAGAAATGCCAAAGTATAAATCTTGCATATATATTTTTGAAGCTAAGCTGTTGTCCATATGAATAAGAAGCAAACTTTTTTGGTTATTTTAAATTCACCTGCTCATTTGTGCATTCACGCAAGCCCTCCCCACTCCGTAACTATTATATTCAGTGTATAATTTACCCTAAGAATGTACAAAGTATAAAAATAAGATCTAGAATTTCAAAGAATGTATTAACTAGATAGAAATATATCACCTTCATTATGACTTTTGCTTTCTTTTACTAGACATTAAATACTGAAAAAAATTGGGCTGAACTAGGCGAGAAGACAAGGAATGAGGAACTAACTTACACTGACTTTGGACACTGGTATTCATCTTGGGTCTCCTCCAAAGCCCTCTGTGTTAAAGGCTCGGTCCTTTCCTTGGTGCTATGGGAAAGTGGCACATGTAAGAGGTGGAACCTAGTGGAGAAAGTTCTGTCACTGGGGGACATGCCCTTGAAAAGGACATTGGGACTCTAGCCTCTTCTCTTTTCTTTCCAAGGAGGCTGCCATGATGTACTCTCCTGCTACCGCATCCAAGTGACCTAAGGTTGAAAACTCTGGAATGATGAGTCATGATAAACCTTTCCTTCATATAAGTTGTTGACCTCAGGTATTTTGTAACAGTGATATAAAGATGAGTACTAACACAAGACCCTTGAATGGGGCAAATTTCACTCTGAAAATGAAATCATCTGTATCATCACTGTCTAAATGAGGTTCAGATAGATGTGTTGAAATAAAGCCACCTCTACTCCTGCTTCCTTTCTCTAACATCTTTCAAAATCCTTTCTATTTTTTCTATATTACACATGTGATAATGCTGCACACAAGTATTCTGTTGTTTCTTTAAAATACACTGTAGCCCTCTGCCTCACTGAGAGAACCATCATTTTCCTTCAGGAAAGCCTCCTTCATGTCTGCTTTAGGAGATGGATCTGTGCCAGTACTCCCAAGACTTCCCTCCCGCTCTTTTGTCCTTCTCCTGATATCACACATATGTATTTTAAATTACGGAAATCATCTGCTGATTTGTCCATTTTCCCTGTTTAAGACTGTTAGCTGCTTAACAGGCTTGTACTATGGCTACCTTTCCTTTGAGACAGCTCATGTAGCACAATAGTGGCACTTAGCTAGCTGTTTCATAAATATTAACTAAATAAATAAGTTGCATGATATCAAATTGCAACTTAAATATTTGAATTAAGGACATAGTAAAGGGAGTAGTTAATTTTTAATAATTCACCAATGCTTAGATAAACAGGCTTAGATGCTTTCAAAATATCTTAGTTGACAAGGGGGTTAGGGCACATTAATGCATGCCCAAGGTGTGTAAGACTTTGCATAAGTAAGTAATTTACTGTATAATTTTTTGTACTTTTGCTGTCCAAATATCCAAAAAATTAGGTTGAATAACCTTGAAGAGAGTTGAAATTAGGAAAAATTAAAAATATGACCCAAGAAAGACAGAAGAAGGAAAGTATGTAAAAATGTACTTGTTCAGTCTTGCTACTATTTCATGGAGTCAGTCTTGGTTTAAAGCATAATAAGCAGACCCTGGCTTGTCATACCTACTTTCTCCCAGGGATTTGAAACCATAATGAAAGCATTTTAACTCAGTGGTAACTGGATTAGAGTAATGCAAGAACCTGCCACTTTGGGACCTCCTGCTTATGTCCCAGCCTGAATAAATGTGCATGGAAATTATTTTAAACTGATGGCTGTGCAGGATCACAAGTTATAGTAATGTTGACAGTCTCAGCTTGGAACCTGGCAAAAGAGCAAAAAAAAAAAAAAAAAGAGTGAAACAGGGATTGAAAACAGCTCATTTGCTGACATGAAAGCAGCACTCAGAGGTTTAGATGTACAACCTTTGCAGGTCAATGGTGACAATATTTGCAAAGTGCCACCAGCATCTTTACTGCAAATTGAAGCAGCTTAATATGGATACTTGCTGCAAATCTCAAGCAATGTGATTTCTTTTCCAGCCTCCAGTACTCGCCAGAGGCCATAAGAAGAAGTTTCATAGACTTACCGTGTATGAAAGGACACTAAATCTTCTATCTCCTGCAGGCCAAATAGGAAATGAAAAGGTAGAGTTGTCACATTCTGTAAGAGTTGACTATCTTGGAAGTAATCCAATAGGTTTGTTCCTTTCAAAAGCAGCTGATGTTTCCTTATAAGTTCTGCGTTCTTTATTCTACAGGTTTATTGTACTCTGTGACAGAGGCAAAACATCTGTTAGCAAAGACAAGGGAGGAGAGGGAGATTTTCCATCTTCCTTATGAACATTCACAAAGAAATACTGATAAATTTACTGTCACTATGAAGTGACAGCTTATCACTTTCCAAGATCCCTGGTTTGCAGAAGTATCAAATGGTTCATGACTACTAGAAACCGAAGTGTGAATATTCTCCACAGCAGAACTGCACCTCAGCATCAAATTTAGCTAAATGGAACCAGAAAGAGGATTCAGAAGGGATATAAACTCAGTGTTGTCATTACCCAACATTCAGTATAGTCCTAGAAGTGCAACTCCACTTCCTATAAAGGGTAGTTTTTCTTTCAAGGAAATCCTCTTGCAATCCATCATTTCACTGAACTGTATTTGGTTCCAGGGAATCAGGAAAATAGCTCAAGCCATAAAACTATTTCAACAATACCTCTAAACTGTTATGGAGTTTTGTTTCCTTTCCTCAAGAGGGATGGGTGGTGGGGTCCCTGTAAATGGATATTCTGAGGTCAGATGGGTTTACACTTGTGGCATATGGGTGTGTGACTGTGGAAGGTCAGGATTAGAGCGAGCTTACCTTGGCACCAGCCGTACCCAGAACTATCCAGAATGGGGTCTGGTGCATAACAGATATTGTTATATTGCAATTGCTTATTGGATTAGATCTTACTAGACCAATAACCAGTGTGAAGGATTCATCTGCCCGTGAATCTTTGGAAAAGTATGTCCATGGCCCCAACTACTTACAGTATGCATTCATTTATTTGTTTATTTGTTTATGAGTTTGTGTCTCATCTCCTTGCACAAGAACTGTGAAACTTTTTCAATTCACACTTTTTCACAATGTAGGCAGTTTGAATTTTCAACTCGTTTTTTCATATGTCAATGGGGTTTGTATTTGAATTTTCCTTAATTTTTGAATTGGGATTAAAATTAGTAAAGTGATTGATATACAATAGGGAAGACATGCCAAAAACCATCTATGTTTTTAATTTTGAAACTCAAATATTGGCTTGCTTGGGACTGAACCTTAGGATTATGTGATTTCTATTCTCTTGTATTTTTGTTTTACCATTTGTGTGTGTGTTCCTCTATTATCTTTTTGCTTCCTACTTTACACTTTATACATCATACCTGCCTACTCTTCTATAAAGAAATCAGTCTATGACAGTAGGTACAGTGTAAACCTCTGCCTTGATTGCAGAAATTAACCCTCAAACTTCCCCAAACATGCCAACAACAGGGAGCGATTTCAGTCTTACAATGGACTCAAGCAGCTGGTATAGTTAGAATCTAAGGGCAGCTTTTCTGTTTCTTGCTACTTTTTCCCCCTTTTCCCTCAGCAGAAGCTAAAACTTTATTATAAAACCACAGATAAGTATATCAACTGCTAGGAGTCTGGCACGTCAGAATACAAGGAAATAAGAGATAAGAGAATTTGGTCAAATACAAAAAGTACTGTGGAATTTAAACCAAATGACAGCAGATAAGGCTTTCTCTGAGTTTCTATTAAAAATGTAATAAATAAGAGATCCAAAATTTTCTCCTAGTCCAGAACTTTTGTTCCTATATTGCTTGTCACAAATGCATAGTATTTTTGTCAAAGCACAGATTCTATTCACAGTTGCAAACACATGCTCTTCTGGAGTCATGTTACAGGTATGACAGCTTCGGATTGATTTCCTATGAGTCTTTCAGCAAAGTCTAAGATTTGAATAAACAGACTTTATTTACACACTTAAGGAAGAAGCTCCCTAAGTCTGTATGGAAACCTGTGTAAAAGCAAAGAGGACTCAGTGAGATCTCCAGGAATCAGAACTCTAAATCTACAAAGGAATGTTGAGAACTTTCCTTATGATGCTCCTTAGGGAAAGAAAATACAGAAATTTTTATTTCATTGGATTATCTTATTTCCAATGTATGTAATTCTGTAAGGACCCCAAGGTTCTGTTAGTAATGATTCTTAGAGATATTTCATGATCCATTATGGGATTGAAATTGACCGAAATCAGATAGATCTTTAAAAGTGTATATGGTCCATCTCAATAAGTTTGCATAGATACAAGGAGACCATCTTGGTGCCTTTGATCTTAGGGAGAGAGGAGAGACAGGAAAATCTAGACGAGAAGAGGCCCTGCTGGCATCCGGATGGCAGGGTCTCTGGAGTCTGCCCCTTGAGTTTGATCTGTGCTCAGGTGACGGGCTCCTGTGGTGTCTGCTGCTTCTCAGAAGGGCAATTGCCCTAATCCATGAAGTGTCTCCCTGCCTAATATGGAGCATGAGCCACCCTCAGCCTCCCTCACTCCCAGTCTCTATCTGCCCAAAAGGTCACTGTATTTGGATAATACGTAGTATTCAAGCCATTTTATTTTATATCTTTTGTTCTTCCGTGATGTATGTGTGTATATGGTTTTTGTGGAGTTAGATTTATGTTTTTAAAGCATTCAGTTATAGACAGTTTCAGACTATGATGTCTATGTATCTAGTAGCTTGAAAAAAAATAGGCCAAACCTTATGTGATTCATTATATTATGCCAGCTGAAAGATTGGAACACTATTATCAATGTTCAGGAATAATTTCCATTGAACACAGGAATAGATCCTTCCTGGGTACTAAATTCAGTTCCATAAATAGGTTACATTACGCTAATAGCTCTGAGTATCAAATCATGAGTGACTGTAACTATCCACAAGCAAAACCAGAGCCATTTATGAATAGGTTGTGTGGATAATTGTGGCATTTTTAATGTCATGATTCAACACCTAATTTGTTAATAGTTCAAGTTTGAGTGCCCTGTTATTTTATAGTATCAAGTCTTAGATTTTCTAGGTAAAGAGAGATGATGCTATTCAGAAGGCATTAAGAAATCTAACTATATGTGGACCATGGATGAAGAAGATGCAGTCTTCCTAAAGTTAACTATTGAGATGCTCATATAATTATCACAGTTAAGACAGTCTAACTCTGGTGACTTAAAAAGGTACCATTTTGTAAACTATCTAGTTCTCTTACTGAAACAATTTGAGATCTGATATCAGCTGAACATTTCCACTTATTATAAATAAGAATCTCATAAATATTTGCAGCTTCTGTGCTATACTATGACCCAGTATAAGAAATGAATGTGAGACTGAATAAAGGCTGAAAACCTTACCCCTATGTTTCCTATGGTTCCTGTGAAAAAATCCACTTCAGCCTCATATCTGAATAGCCACATAGAGTTCCTTCTTGCCCTGTGCAAAAATAGCTGATTAATGACTAGCTAGAGTAAAATGAATAACGAGTGTGAGGTATGTAGACAGTATCTGCAACATGCCCTTCTATAAGTGCTGATTATCATTATCATACTTCTTACTTTTATTTGTCAATTCGGATTTCTAGGTGAGGGAACATTTATTAATCATCTACTTTTTCGGAGTCTCCTATCAAAACAAAATGTATAGAAACTGGGACTTTTGACAGACTAAGACCATAGGTCCTTACTCTTTGTGTGTTTAATTTCTAAAAATTTGACCATTTATTCTAAATTTTAAAACTGTATGCTTCTGTGTTCATAACTTTATATCACATGAGATAGAATTTCTTGACTAAAGAAATCCTGTCAGCCTCCAATTAATGTAAAAATAATTTCATGTAACATATTGATAAATAAAGCTGTGCTATAACTTGATGATGTATTGACCTCATTCATGGCTTTAAAGGTCATTCATGGGTGAATTTATGTGGGTGATTGTGTGAGTATCCATCTGCCTAGCTTCTATCTGGGTGAGTATCTTGGGAGCAAACTTGGGCCCTTCATTTTGTTTCACAAATTTTGAGTACTGGTTATACCCATAGGATTCTCTGTGAAAGGAAGAAAGAAAGAAAGAAGGAAAGAAAGAGAGAAGGAAAGGAAGGAAGGAAGGAAGAAAGAAAGGGAAAGAAAGAGGAGGGAGAGAGAAATTTTTCTTAAATTTTTAGTTATTGAAGTTAAATTCTCTAGAAATCTTTTCATACACACACAAATATATCTATATATATGACATTATTATGTCCTGATCAATTTAATCTTATCTATGATTATTTAAAGACCACTTTTGGGACTGGGTTTAGTTATGTTAGATGAAAACATTAAGTTTTGTACTTTCCTCAAAATGGAAGCATTTTGTCAATATTTTTGAGCTTTAGCATACTGTTAACTAATTATTTGGGATAGGTAATGATATTTCTGAAAGTAATTGTGTAATTATTTCAATAATTAGACAAAAGAACCATGAATGAACATTGCCAACTTTAATCTTCAGGTTTATTTACAGTAACACTCATAATAAAAAAGTGCAAAATCTACCTTGTAGTTAAATGGGGAATATATGAGTAGGAATGCAATTGATTTTAAATTTAGCTAATAAACAAAAACTAATTTAATTTTTGTCTTCCTAAGAGTAGCACCATTGATTTTATATATCATTTAAATCTGAAATCTTGGTCATAATCTTATTAAATATAATACATTATTTTTAGTAATTGGCCATTTATGGTAGCATTTAAACAATTAAATGGTTAGCTAAAACAAATCATATACCAAATTTTTGTTTGCTTTTATATTATTAAATTATCTTAATAACATAATGGAAATGTCAGTATTCATTAAGCACTTGAGCTATTTAAAATTTTAAATATTATAATAATTATGTCTTGAATTAATTACACCTAACTACTGCTTTTTTAAAAACCTAAATAGTTTCCATATTTAAGTAGCTAAGCATTTACTTAACACATAAATTCTATGTTATAATTATAGAGGACTGTAGGTGTATTATATTGTTTCATAAGAATTCTTTGCAATAAAAATTACAATAGGCTGTTTCACTGCTGTCATTTGAACAGAACTAAAGACATACAGACACACACACACACACACACACCTAGCTCATCAGGCCGTCAACATGTGTGTGTCTTTGTGTATGTCACACCCTCTAAATTCAGGTGGCCTCAAGCTGTGCCATATAATTCCAGTCTCAATTAAACTTCCCAAGGTCAGCAGTTCTGTACTGGGTCAGACATAAATAAGGCAGAGGATGGTCCTAGGGTACAGAAAAGCAATATTTATTCTTTATCCACAGTTCATGGCTATCAAATGAAACCTACCAGGGAAGAAAGACAAGAAAGGCAAACTCTCAAAAGGTAATTTCCACCTAAGCATTGCATTTGTTAATAAAATAAAATAAAATCAGTACATATATATATGTATCAAAACACAATGAATTAAAGGTACTTTGTGTGTAATATTTTTCTCAAAGAGTACAGTTTTATCCAGAGCTCAATGAAGAATATGTTGAAATGATCCCAAATCACTAACCCAGAAATCAAGAGCTCTAATTTCTAATTTTCTTTGTGTCCTGAACCAGTAATGGAAACATAGATAAATATTTTACCACTCTCATTTCCTCTTCATAAAGTGAGAAATTTAAAGTAAACAAATGTATTGTGTTTTCAAAATTGTACCTTGTACTCAAATAAGAATTCCACTTCAGTAACCTTAGCAATCAAAAATCTAAAAAACTAAATACTAGAACCTGGAGAATATACTGAGTGATATGTAATGCATAGGAATAGGTTTTTGGAATATGAAAAATTCCTGAAATAAAAGAGACAAACAAAAAGTATACGAATAAATTAACAGGTCACTCACTGAAGGGGTTATCAAGTTGCCATAAACACTTGCAAAAATGTTAAATCTCCTTATTAACTTGGGTAACGCAAATAAATGATCATGTGACGTGGTTTTACACTCACAAGTTGGTCAAAATTAGTCAACATGGCAGTGATAAGGAGGTGTTAGGAGTAAGAGTCCTATATCACACAAAGCACTGTAAGAATCACACCAGAGCTTCAGGGGTATATTGAAAAATTTGAGGAAAGCACGATAAAAACAGTTGAGCAGAATGTATGTTCTCTGAGCTTCAGGGAATTTATAGTTTCAACTTTAGATTGTGCTATATTCCCCTTCATAATGTTCAGTGCTTGCTGTAATATAAGAGGTGACTCTGGCACCCACAAGCAATTATGGACATTAAGAGGTCCTCTTTGCCATTCTCCCACAGTATCTAGCATTCAGAGGCTCACTTAGCTGCAGGAAATAGAGTTTTATCCTTATTTTTAAAAATAATGCTCAGGACTGAAGCAAGGGCCTTGAATGTGAAGTTCACGTGCTCTATTCCTGAGCTGTATCCCAGCCCCGTGATCCTCAATTGAAGCAAGAGGTGACTCAGTGGCCTATGCACTGTGACACAAGACTTCCAAACATGAACTAAGAAATAAATGCTATATGGGATAAAGAAGTTATATAATAGATAAAAGAGTGGGATGAAAATAGGAAGCACAAACTGGATTGAGGTAAAGCATGACTTTTCTAGGAAGAGGGCATAGATGTCCATCAAAAGTCAGACTAACAGATTTAGAGACTAAACTTAAACAAGATAACACAGACCACTCTAAAAAAAGTCATTTATTACTTATTTGAAGTTCACATTTAACTGGTCATCCTCTATTTTATTTGGCAATTCTACATGAAAATGATTAAGAAGTTATAGGAAAAATGGACAGTGGCATTCCTATTTAGGGAGCTTTGAAGAATTTCTGGAAATGAAAGGGAAATAATTCCTCGTGTAGTGCTTAAGAGAGTAAAAGTACTGTATAACAATTCCTCTCCCACAAGAAAGAAAGATATCTAAGAAGAAAACACTGTAGTCCTTGAGGGGAGACAAGGAGGATGGTAAGAGAGTAGCCTAAGAACCAGTAGAAGCAGATAGCTGAGAGGAGGAACCACAGTGGAAATTTTAGGTATTAAAAAATTGGAATTGAATGAACATGCATGCCAGAGAACATTTGAAAGAAGGAAGTATAAATCTTGTGAAAATAATGATTTTTCAATTCGAATTTGGATACAATTCTAAATTATGTAAATCACAACCTATGAATCATTGCTAATGGGGGTGAATGAGTGGGAAAAAGATATAAAAGCATACTAAATTTCTGAATATGTACTTCATTACTTTTGACCTAACATGCATAATCAGGGAAAAATAGACGCATATATACTTGCAGTAATTACAAGGGCAATCATTAAATTAAAGTGACAGTGTTCTGACCCAGTTGTGGACACACAGTAAAGTAAAAAGTAAAGAAACAGAGAAAGCTGAAAGTTTAGCATTCTATAATAAGAACAAATATAAAGTGACAATTATCACTGCCTGTAAGTCTCTCATTAATTAAAAATAATTTAGATTTTGAGTCAAAGGACCATATCAAAAACTTTTTTTGCTAGGATGACTCCAAAGTATGCAGTTGGTTAAAGTAGTGTGAATAGCAAATTCTTTCAATTTATCAGTGAAAATGTAAAAATCCTGACAAATAATATAATATGGCAACAGGTAAAAGATGGGAAAATGCTCTACTCATTTCTGAATGTAGGTAGCACCGATGATGTCCACGTTAGCACCGTTGTGCAAACACAGCACTACCTTTCTGGCAGTAGCCTCTGAAGTTGGCTATATACTTTTCATTTCATTAATGACATTTCTGAAGTATAAACATGAATACCAATGAATCATTTAAATTTTAGAAGCAAAATTATGAAATACAATCCTACCATATTACATTCACCAGTATGAGCAAAACAATGGTAGTATATGTTCCACTGGAATTTAATAAAAGGTAAAGAAGTGTTATCAATTGGAAATCTATTAATATGATTCATAAAATTGGCAACCAAAAAAGAAAATAAAAACAATCACCGTTACACAAACAAATACATACAAATCAAAATTATAAAAAGTGTTATATATCGCTTACATTTTTAAATTCTTGGCAAATCTGAAATAGATGGTTTTGTAAAAATTAATTTAGAATTTGGGGCAAGATAAGGTGATACTATCGGTAGTCAAAAAGTATTTCTAGCTATATTACATGATAAGAAAAATGTGAAAAATTTCCAAAAAAATAGCAGTAAGAAAATAGACATCACTATTTACAGATATTTTACCATACAGAGAAAAAAATCAACTGAATGACACATTATAAAATATGAAGATATACAAAATATAGTGAGTCTATTGTTTTTTACCCACTAAAAGTAAGAAATTGTCACCTCCCCAAAGACAAAAGAGCTTATTCACAAAAGCAACTCATACATAAATAGCCAAGAATAAAATCATCAGACATGCATAAGACCTAAACATATTTTGTCACAAAATTTTCTCTAAAAAATGTAAATTTGAAAACATCCCAAAGAAATGGACAGTTAGCAAGAGTCCTGGGTTGGATGAATCATTACAGAGGCTAATCAGTGATTTGTTCATTCATTCATTCTCTCATTCATTCATTCATTCATTCATCAAGATTACTTATAGAATATCTACTCTAACCCAGAAACCAACCGTGAGTCACAGACACTGTGGTGAACATTCCAGTTGGAGCTTGATACGCAAGCAAGACACTTCTGATGTGTAAAGACAAGAATGTATGAAGAAAAGTTTTCCCTACTGGGAGGGCATAATCATCATATAGTGAGCATGACGTGGTGCAAGATGAGAAAGAGCCACAAAAGAAAAAGATAAGGAAGCCATAAAATAAAAAATAAAAAAAATCAAAAGTTAATGTCTAATAATCCTGGAAGTTTGAATGATGTGTGGGAAGAAAGAATTCCTGAATCGTTTGGTGGAGCGGAAATTGGCACAATGGATTTAGAAAGAAATTTGATAAAATGCAGAAAGTTGAAGATAAACAAACTTCACTGGCTCATGTTGTCATGTCTGTGTGACTCCTCTGGAGAAATGTTTCCACTTACGTAGAGAAAGAGGCTAAAAATGTTCACCTCAACATTCTTTGCCAAAGGAAAATAAGTGGAATATGGGAGAACAGATACGGTTCTTTATATAATGGTATAACTTAACAGGTAAAAAATTATTCAATGCATTATATCTATTAAATGTATTAAAACATATAAATCTTAAGAAATTGTCCAATATGTTGACATTTGTTTCACTTTAAAAGATTTAAAATAATGCCATGTACATGTTTTAGATAAAAGCATTTGTATAAAGGCACTAAAACCAGTCGTGGACTGGAAATCATCAACTTCCACACTGTAGTCATGTTTGATAAAGAAAGGAGGAGCATAGATCAGGAGAACAGACTTATAGACAGAGTTGAGGTATTTTATTACTTATGAATATTTAACATCTGCATAAGATTGATATTGAACTTAGGTATTTGCTTAAAGTTGGTTATACTTATCACTGTTAGAAATATTTGATAATTAAGAAAGAAGTTAAGTTTTATAAAGTCAAAATTTACCTACCATAAAATGTAATGCTTTATAATTTCAAAGCAATTTGTGAAAACAAGGACTTAAACATTATATTTCAAGAAAAAAATGAAATTATGTTCTGATATTAACAATCACTTCATAGAAAACCATTTAATAACAAGATAAATGTTTAAGATATAAGTGAAATAACCACATACAAAAGAGAATATACAATAGGATCCTAGTTTTGTGATTTAGAACACATGTGGAAAATGCAGTTGAAGTTGGTACAAGAAAATTAAAATAATGTTTGTCAGATTCACAATTCCATATTTTTCCTTCAAGTTTTTTTCTCTATTTTATAACAATTTGTATGCATGTTTATAATTTGTATTTTAAGGTGGATATTAAAAAGGTAGATAAAATGAAAAGGCTAAACATTATAAAACTTGCTGATCATCTACTGACCCCATACTACAGTCCAGAATATAAGCTGATTGCTGAGGAGATGAATAGAACCAGTGAGAGGACCTGGCATCAGGAAATCCTCCATCAAGCAGCAGACATGGCTCCCTCAATGTCTTTGAGTCTTCTTTGAGCTTGCATTTCTTCAGAATGCTGATAACCACAGTCAAGGACACAGTCGTGGCTGGAGTCCAGGGATGACTGAGGAGGCGCTGATGCTAGCTTTCTCTGGTTTGTCATGTTTTCCTACCAAGGAGTCATTTCTGCAGCTAAATCGAGAAAATAATAATGACTAGTTTGCTGATTAATTTTTAATTTTCCACTAGAAATCATTAACACAAGTTTTAGCTCCTAATGAGCACTCAATAAATATTAACTTGATGTGACACGGCAATCAGGACATTCAAGAGGAAATTTTCTTTTGAAACACAGCCTCCACAGTTTATTCTTCATTAATTGGCATAGTTTAGTTTTTCTGTTCTCCATGATAGCCAAATTAGACCCATTCCAAATGAATTTACACCAAGGTAGGCTTTTCTTTCTCTTGTTTCTCAGAGAAGTGCAACAATATGCCCTCTGGGTCCTTAAACATCTACTTGTAAGTCTTGTGACTCTCACTTGTTCTAAATATTTAGCCCTTACTATTAGCAGGTTAGTGTGACGTACTTCCTTCATCAGTCTTTTCTTCCTTCAAAAATCAATTCCTGTTAAAATCAAATTCTTTCATAGATTATTAAAAACTAGATTACTGTAATAATTCAGTGAGTGCTGGGATAAGATCGGTAAATTATTTGTGGACATGTCATTGCCAGATTTTCTTTGCAGTCATCTCAAAAAGAGTAAGAATAAAAATAAAGGAGTAGAAATCCAGTACTTTCACAAGGCCAAGTTAGATTGCTCACATTTTCTGAGTCAGTAATTACCTTTTAAAGTAAAGATGATGACATGCTCTGCACTTGGGTTTGCGAAGTGGCCCCAGTCTGCTCTAATCACCTAGAGTCGTTATTAAGAACCGCGATTACCCCTGTGAGAGAGCCCAGCAGCAGGACCATGATGGAGCTCCTTTTCCCAGGGCTGAATGGCGACTCTGCAAAAGGGCGCGCTCCGAATTCTCTTTGGAGAACTTACTTGCACCTGCAGGGTCACCCAGATTCACAACAATCCTTGCACCAAATGTGAAGGTGCCCAGAGATGCAAACAGGAAAAGATACAATTCTCAGTAATGATTAAGATTTTATCAGTAAAAATCAAGCCTTTATTGTTTGTAAATTTGTTCATAGATTTGGTTGACTAGATTTTTATAATAATTCAGTGTGTTCAGAGATAGGATGGGTGGATTTTTCCATGCGGGCACCACCGCCAGATGACATGCTGGTTACTTTACAGACATTCAATCCACTCAATGTCTTGTGGGTTATAATCTTTTCTTTACAAGTGAAGAGATTGCTGCCTGCGAAGAGAGGTGACGGGGTGAGGTGACCAAAGCAACACACTTAAAGCCAAAGCAGAACTAAAGCAATAGAAAGGCAGGGCACAGAGTCATTACTGTAAGACTGATGCTAAAATTCTTCCCTGGGAGAGAACCCTGAGGGTGTTTATCTAAAAGGCTGATCCAACAGTTTGAGTCACACCAGAGAAGGGCTTGCACCTCTTGGTGCCAAAGGGAACGTGGGCCAATGCTTAGTAGTGCAATGACAAGAAAGATCGGCTGAGGAAAACCTTGAAAAAGTGCTGACTATCTGATGGGCACCCCCAGCCTGAATCACAAGAGCCTATTTTGCAAAACACTGTAAGATCTGTGTTGGCGTAGAGATGGTGGGAGTAGAGAACAGTGCTTCCAAGGTATTGGAACTCAGAATGGGGTGGAGATGTGACATGAGTGTTGCTATAATTTTAATTTGATAATTAAGGAAGTTGAATAACAGAACTAAGGTTAGAGAAGCAGGCAATGTCCCAGCCATTGTTTGAACTTGTGGCGCCTGAGACCACAGTCTCCATGATAAATAGTTCTAAAGCGCAGAATCTGCAAAATGCTGAGATTCATATTACTCTTAAGATCTAAAAATTTTAGTGTGTTGGTAAAGGAATTTTGGACTTAATGATGAGAAGCTCTAAACCTCTACCAAGAAGGTTCTTTTCCCTCTGCCATAAGGAACCCTGGGCAAGTTAGAAGACCTTAGAATAGAGATTAAAAGTAAGAGAACCAAATAACTCCAAAGGAACTCATTCAAGAAAACTACATTGAAAAAAATCAAAAAAATCCTGGAAAATTACCTGGCAATTTTTAAAATAATTTTTATTAAATAACTTTATTATCAAACACACACATACAAAAAATTAAAACCACTCGGAGAAGAACAATGCAAGGGGAAAAAAACTACAATAATATTCAAATACAGTAGAACTCAGCCAAAAGAAAACTGAAAAGCACTTAAACATTTTTCCATATAACTTAAAAAAGCATCTCAAGCACCAATAAAACACTAGAGGATGTGATTTGTTTCAGAAAGGTCCCCCAAATCAACATTGAACAAATAATGACCTGGAAAACTCCAGTTAGTTAGCAGAGTCCACATAAGCCAAACTTCTCCCTAATTTATATTTCGATACAGTCATATGACACGCAATGGAAACACAGTCCGAGAAATATGTTATTAGGCAATTTCACCAGTGTGTATCCTTATTTACACTTTCAGTTTCTCACACTAGAGAAACTATTCGGTATTTACACATGTGTGTCTCATTTATTTCACTTAAGAGGATGGCCTCAATATGCATCCATTTAGCTATAAATGTCTCTAGTTTCTTGTTCTTTATGGCTGAGTAGTACTCCATTTTATATATAAAAAAAAACACATCTTCTTTATTCAGTCTCCAGTTGTTGGACACTTGGGCTGTTTCCAAGCTTTCGCTATCACGAACTGTACAGCTATAAACATGGGTGCACATATATCGCTGTGGTATTATTCTTTTAATTCTTTTGTGAAGATACCCAGCAGGGGAATAGCTGCATCAAATGGGACCTCTAGCCTTCATTATTTGAGGTATCTCCATACTGATTTCCACAGTGGTTGCACCAGTCTGCACTCCCACCAACAATGGAGAAGGGTTCCTTTCTCCCCGCACCCCAGCCAGCATTTGTTACTGGTTGATTTCTTGATAGCAGCCATTCTTTGTGGGGTGAGGTGGAATCTCAGTGTTGTTTTCAGCTGCATCTCTCGAATAACCAGTGATGTTCAACAGTTTTTCATATATTTACTTGCTGCTTTTACTTCTTTGTCTGAGAAATGTCTATTCATTTCAGATGCCCATTTTTAAATTGGGTCTTTAAATTTGGGGGGTCTGATTTTTTTCAGTTCTTTATTCTAGATAGTAGTCCTTTGTCTAAGGTACAGTTGCTAAAAATTTTTTCCCACCTTGTAGGTTGTCTCTTAGCTCTGTTGGTTTCTCTTGCAGTGCAGAAGCTTTTTAATAAGATAAGATCCTAGTTGTTGATTCTTTGTGCAAGTTCCCATGCCACTGAGGTTTTGTTCATAAAAACTTTTCCTATACCAATATTTTCAAGAGTTCTACCTAACTTATCTTCCAGCAAATTTAGTGTTTCTGTCCTAATATTTAAATCTTTAATCCACTTCAATCTTAATTTAGTGCATGGTGATAGGCATGGGTCAAGTTTTAATCTTTGGCAGGTTGAAATCCAGCTTTTCCAACACCACTTATTAAATAGGCTATCTTTCCTCCAATGAGGGTGGTTGGCTCCCTTGTCAAAGATGAGATGGCTAAGCATATCTGTAGTTGTTTCTACATATTCTAATCTATTCCACTGATCTGTTTCTTTGCCAATACCATGTTGTTTTTATCACAGTAGCTTTGTAGTATAGTTTCAATTTGGGGATTGTAATACCCCCAGCCATATCTCTGTTGCCTAAAATTTCTTTTGCTATTCTAGGTCTCTTCTGGTTCCAAATGAATTTTTGGACTGTTTTCTCTAGTTCTGTGAAATATATTGTTGGAATTTCAATCAGGATTCTATTAAACCTATATAATAGTTCTGGAAGTATGGCCATTTTCACTATATCTGTTCTTCCTATCCAGGAACAGGGATATCTTTCTATTTTTTTATATCCTCCTCAATCTCCTTTTTCAACGTGGTATAGTTTTCATTGTAGAGGTCTTTTGCTTCCTTTGTTAGATTGACTCCTAGATATTTCAATTTTTTTGGATGCTATTGTAAAAGGAATTGTTTCCCTTATTTCTCTCTCAGTGAGTCTATTATTTGTGTATAAGAAGGCTATTGTTTTTTGAGTGTGGACCTTATATCCAGCTACTCTACTGAATCTGTCAATTAAGTCTAGAAGTCTTTTGGGAGAGTATTTTGGGTCTTCCATGTAAAGTATCATGTCATCAGCAAGTAATGACCCTTTAACTTCTTCCTTTCCTATTTTTATTCCTTTTATTTCTTTCTCTTTTCTAATTGCTGTGGCTAATGTTTCAATGTTAAACAGGAGTGGTGATAGTGGCTATTGTTTTTTTAGTATCACAAAATCTCCAAAATTTCATGAGTGAAATCTGTATCTAAGTAGCCCGCTGGACCTGCTGATTAGACTGGACAAAAAGGTAGAAGGACAGGAGAGCAGAAAACTATTACAGAGAATTCTTTGCTCCTTGTGAAATTGGTACTCGAAAAACCGACCTGTCCCAGAAAAAGGAGTAGGATTTGGAGACTAAATCTATTTTGAAGGATAAGCTTCACATACATTGTGAAAATTTTTCATAATGACATTTGTGTCTGTAACAATGATAAATTAATCAAAGGCTATGGGTAATAAGACTAGATGTTAGATGCTCTGGAAAACAAACATAAGCAATTGGAGGATGGCTGAATACAACTTCTCATTGTCAACATGTGGCAAGATAAATTCCTTTTTAGAGAAGTGGGTACCACCTGAGTATTTTATATCCTTCAAAAGTTTCCTTGATGAGTGTTTTGTTCCTCTATCCCAGAGGTATGCAATCTTAGAATTGTAATGCCTACCTTAATCACTGATTAAGCCCACTGATGCATTTTCTATTACAACACAGAATAAAAAACCAGAAACATTTGTTCTCATGATAATTCTGCACATTATCTCTGAACATCCTAAAAAGATCCCCCATTTTTGGTTTTCTTTTCTGAAGAATGAATAATCTCATGTCCTTTTATCTTTCCTTGGGGGTCTTGTTTTGCCATGCTTTAATCAGTTTTATTGTTTCCATGTGTACCTGGTTTAATTTTTCCTATCCATTTTAAAATAGGTATGTGTAAACTACACACCATACTCCCAAAATTGGAATAGGCCTATAATACCTATAGATCTGTTATTGGAATTACTATCTGTACTTGGATAAGGCAATATATAAATAATATCGATAAGCACAAGGGGAAAATGTAACTGCTAATATATAAGGATATTCTAAGTGGAGGAACTTGTGTTAGAGAAAAAGTGAAGAAAAGCAGAACAGTATGAGAAAATGGCTATTATGGAAGTTAAGTAAAAAGGAAGAATATGAAAAAAATCCAGAAAATGATTACAACTGCAAACCTATGCCTGCATATAAATGTACAAGCACAGAAAAAGAATATATACAGGGGAAACTTGTCTCTTTGACTAGTGAAAGTTTCTGCACATTTTAAATTTTAACTTCTCTGATTTTAGCAGTACTATGTATGTAATAACTAAAATTTATAATTGTGAAAAGCTACCTCAAGAATAAGAAAAGGAAGCTTAGGACACATAACGATATAATAATATTTAAGAAAAAGCCTCAAAGTACATATAGATCTGTCCTATGTGTTTAGAAAATCCTACAGAGATTATCTCTTGCTACTCAGACTTGTAATGTATATAGAATGATTTAAAAATAAACAAAACAAAACTATAGTCAGTACTGTGGTATTCTTTGACTCTTCCTGAAAGTTAGAATAATAATTAAATAGAAAAAAAAGCAGACAATGAAAAAAATAGGCTCAGAATAATAGAAGTTTAGGTCCTAATACAGCATGTATTCTTGCATCCTAATTTCACAGATGACAAACTAAAGGCCAAAGAGTAGGTCTCAATTTTTCACAGTAATATATCTATGAAAAAAACATAGTTACAGATGTGTTCTAAGACATCCCAGACATTTGTGTGTCATATTGTATTCAAGACCACACAGGACCCAAGAGTAACAGAATCCCATTAAATGAGAGTTAGAATGTTGTAATTTCTCCAATGGTAGAGACCAGGATTTCTCTCAATTGATGCCTTCCACAAGTCCAGCCGATACGGAGAATGCTGAGTGCTTGTAAGCACTTGATCTCGGCTCACAAGAAGGGAAAGGTTGGGGGGGGGGAGCGACAGAGAGAGAACATCACTAATCAGATTAAAAGAATTATGATTTAATGAAAATACATATAATTTTGAGTTGAAAAAGCAGAAAACTTTCTTATACTTTAAACCTATTTGCTTTATGCTCCCAGATGGGTTTGTGTTTATATGTGCATACACCTATAAAAATTATTGCCCAATCAATTTTGATCAACTGCGTTTTCATTGAATATTTATTTCATGGTTCACAATTATGTCTTGAAACTTCCCTAAAACTTTGTTGCCTGGTTTCTCATCTTCCACCTTGGATGTATAGAAAGGTTTTCTTCTTTAGCTCTTGCTGTCTTCCCAAACTCAGGTATTTTTATGACCTTTCCTAAATTAGTAAGGCCAACCCACTGTTTCTATCAGAGTAGAATGTAAGAAAGTGTTGGAGTGAGAATAAGGAGAAGAAAAAGGAGGACTGTAAAAATTAGTATATATCCTAAACAATCAAAGACAACTTTTAATTATTTTTACATAATTTTCCTATCTTGAGTCATCTTGTGAACAGAGGTTAGTTGTGCTGCAGTGAAAAGTGATCTTTGAGAAGTGGAGGCAAGAGAATTGCAAGTTTGAACCCAGCATGAGCAACTTAGTAAGAACTCATCTCAAAATAAATAAATAAAATAAAATAAAAAGGACTGGGGATGTAGCCTACTGTAATAGCACTTGGTTCAATCTTCAGTACTGAAAAACAAAATGAATCAGAACAAACAAAACACAACAGACTGTCCGTATCAGTAGCTTCAGGCAACCAGAATTTATTGTTATTCACTAGCTGGTGATGAGGAGGCTGGCAGCTGTCCAGCTGGCTGTCGTTCAAGAGCTGGCCTAGCCATTGGACCATTGGTCCCACAGCACCTCAGTATGATCTGCTTCTTCAGCCACTGCTGCAGGCAAAGGAGTGCACCGTCCAGATGTGGAAAGCTAGGTGCTGAGGCTGGTGCTGCGGGTTGAATGAGTCTCCTCCAGAATTCAGGGGCCACTTCCATCATGGATGGGAGTCAGGCCCTTATGAAGGAGCACGATGAGGAAATTCTTCTCTTACTCTTCTGCCTCCCACCATGCGAAGATGCACGTAAACACAACGTGTTCCGGTGCAGCAGTGCTGCATGAGGCATTTCCTACACTGTGCACAGGGCTCTCCTGTTTATTTCATCACCCAGGAGGAAGTACAGTCCAATTGCCTCTGTGTCCATGTCAGAGAAGAACTGTGTATTGGTGAGCAATAGTGAATTTATAACGGAAAAATTATACCACTTTTGCCTCTTAAGTCATTTGAGGACTGAATTTTTATAGTTGCAAAAAGCAAACTCCATTAATTCTATCGCGTGCTGTGGTTTAGCTATCCATCTATCATGCAGTGCACAATTACTAAGGGCCAGGCACCATGCTAATTGCTTTAAATTCATGCTACAACTGTCTGAGAAAGGCATCACTACCTTCAGGTGAGCAAACTGAGACTCGGGGAGGGTAAGAAACAGGCTTACAATGATGCATTCCATATAAAACAAAGCTGGAATTTAAATAAGGCTCAATATGATGGCAAAATCTCAATTTATCTCCTAGGAGGAAGAGAAAAAAATATTCAGACTATAAAGTCTTGCTAGTTTAGGATTAAAGAAAAAATAAGGACTATTTAGTAATTGCCTTAATGTTTCTGTTCTTTTTCTAAAAGAGTGCCCATATTTAGGGAAATAAATTTATTATCTGAAATTTATTATTTTTCTCTTCTTAAAATATGTCTATAAATTATCGATTCCACAATAAAACACTGTGATTTGTATACATAATTCTATGTTTTACTCTTAATCTTCATGATAAAAATCCTGGGCCACATTTACTGGGGAAAAACATATACAACCTAAACAAATCTTCCTGAAGCCAAAAGTTAAATTCAGTGAGCAAATACTGGCTGGTGCTGGGTGACAAGAGGCGGACTGTAATTGTGGCCTGCTGGGGGTATGATAACATGACTGGCATCTCTGACATTTTGTCAACATGATAGCAACAAGTGCTGTTCACACTTAAGAACAGCCCAAAGAAAGAAAGAGTCCTACAGCCTGCATTGTCCTGGCGTGGTAGGCTTGCTATGAGGGGCATGGGAATTCTCAAGATTCTTTGAATGAATTAGTGGCTTCTTCTATTTGTAGTCATTGCCTTCACTTGTAGTCAATTACATAATTTTATATCTACTGGATGACTATCACAAAATGAATTTTATTGTCTGAAAAAAATGGAAACTTTCAGTAGATTCTGCAGATTTCTACCGTCAGAGAAATTGGAATGGGCCCATCTCTGCCCTTGGTACATAGTAGGAGCTCAACAAAAATTTGGTAAATAAATGAAAGAGATCGACACTTATGTCTGCCTAGCAGAAATTAATGTCCAGTGCAAAGGGTCGGTGAAGTAGTCATTTCCTTCCATTTCCAGAGTAGCAACTTGCTAAATGAGCCTTTGGAAAACATGTTTTCAAAATAAATTTTTAACCATATTGAAATTATTTATGGCCTTTTAGGTTTTCAAAAGGGGCTCAAAAATAAGAACAGTCCTTTGAAGTGCTTGGTGCACTCCCCCCACATGGAAATGTGCAGCTTGCTTATGAATGAATAGCAGCTACTCCATTCTGTTGGGTTCTGCAGGGAAATAGCTGTGAAAGTCACCATGTTTGGATCAACATACTAGAAAAAATGTCTTCAGTTCAAGGATGATAGGTCCTATGTGGAAAATATGCTACTTTAATGCTTTTATGTTTCAGATCAAAAAAGTTCAGCCATACTTCAAATTCATATGATAAAATTAAAAACAGCTTTGTAGAATACAGGAAAAAAGCCTGTGTCCTGAGGAAAATCTAAAAATTTCACCTTCTCTCCATCCCTATTTTTTTCTCTCTTTGTCATACACACACACACACACACACACACACACGCACACGACTCTATACACGAAACATTTCTTTTGCAGATTTTGAATTTAAAATTTAATTAATAAAAGATATGACAAAAAACTTGACATAAAAATATTTTTTGTCTGATTGTGACATGGGTTATTTTTTCTCCCACTGAAAGGAAATAAGACTAAGACCACGTAAGCTCTTTCAAATTATTTTTTACATCTAAGCGCCTAACATGAAACCTATGCAAATCAACATTTTTAAAAGAATATATCATGTGCAGTTACCTAAATATAATCAGTACATGTACATGTACAGTTATATGAATATAAACTTGAACCTTTGTATTTGGATTTATTTCCATTGATTCCAATCAATGAAATTTAATGGAATATGTTAATGGTTGTCCATAGTTTGGTGTTAGAAAGTAAATTTCTCTGTTAGGAATAACCCATTAAGAATGAATAATCTTTCAATGTGATTTGAAAATAAAAGAGTAATTGAAACATGATCTTCAAACTAAGACAAAGAATGCTTATTTCTTTGTTCTCTGTTCTGTGAGGTTCCATGGGTTAAACACTCTGGCTAAATATATGATCTCTTAAAATATGGTTTGTTGACGTTTGCTTTTAACGGTTCTATTAAGATCTGTAAAATCACAGGACTTCAGCCTTCCCCGATGCATCACCAGCTTCCTACCTGGAGTGTGTGTTCCTTGGGTCTGGCCATGAAACCGAAGGAAGCAGGAGCATTGAGCGGACTGGAATTAGGGGTAGGGAGGGGAAGATTCTTGTTAACACCCTCAGATATGAGAGGAGAAATAAAACTTGTGATTTGAAAAATGATGTTTGGAGTTTGCTTTTGTTTCTGATTTTAGTTCAGTTGCTTTTAAGTCCCACTGGAGTAGATTTCCTAGTTTTGCCATCACAGAATATTTGGAAGGAGGTTTTAGTTGAAAGGTTTAAAAATAAATTTAGCCTGACTGTTTAAATAAAAGTTTAAATCTGGAAAGTCCCCTTGTTCTTCAGTATCAGAGTTTAATAGTAATTCTGACTGGGTTGTGAGAGCTTTACAAAAATGAGAATAACGTGCGAGAGTTTTGCTCTTTTATGTGTGACTACTGTTATTTTTAAAGTAGTCTTTTGGTAACAGAGCATCCTTTATAACTCTATACTTTTCGTTCAAATGGACTTTTTTGTAGTGTTTGAAAAGAAACCATTTTTAAAACTAGAAAACATACATTTTGGAGCAAATGAGAATGTATGCCTTCATATCTCCTCTTCTCCCAGATATGATAGTTTATTGTACAGCAATAGAATACGAAAATCAGTTTATTAAGTTTACTTAGAAACGACGCAGAGATATCTGTGTGAGCTGCTTGAGCTATGTCAACATTTTCTTGAAAGATACCTGGGATTATTTGATGTTTACTTTTTTAAGTATAGTATTTGTAAGTTAAAGTGCACAGGAACATTTTATTACATTTTAAATGTAATTCCTGATCCTCAGATGCTGTCCATATAAATCTGAACAAACCCAAGACATCGCTATCTATATTAGATCAACAAATCCTCTCAGTCCCTGGGCTAGTGTTAAGAAGAAGCAGCACAAGTGAAATTCCTTGGTAATAAAACTTCTGTTTCTTGACAAGTCTGATGTAAGGATATTTTTTGCTATGTTGCCTACATTTTTCAAAGTAGGTTACACTGTACGGTATGATTATGTCTTCCTGAAACCCCCATTTCAAAAGTGCCTGGTGTGTAAATAATACAGTTTTCTAACAAGTATTTTAATGGTCAGTTTTTCTGAAGGTCATCTTCATGTGAAATTCAAAATGGCAAAATGCGGAAAATCCAATTTTGTTTCGAAGGAAGGGATATTTTCTTTTTCTTTTCCATTTTTTTGGGGGTATTTATTCCTATTTCTTAAAATGGCAATCTCGATGGGAATTGGCATACTCATACATCAAACTTCATTTGTGCCAGCACCAGGTTAAATAATTTCTCTAAGCTTTAAGAGCACCATGGAATTGGGGCATACCTATGTGAGCTATTGCTATTGACTTCTCAAATTATTACATTATACTTTTCTTCTTGAAACCAGACAAATACGATATTTTCAGGGCTATAAGACACAAATTTGTCTCTTCCTAGTGCCCCCAGAAGACATTATAGGATGCTATGTCTTCTGATTTGTGCGGGGAAAAAAACCCACCCAATTGCAGCTAGATCGAGCACCCCAAGATGATTTCTAGATCTAGCCCCAAAATGACTACAGGTTTATGCATGTGTTCCTGTACAACATACATGATTTTTTCTGATTATGATGCTACTGTAAAAATGTGGAAAATTACATGAAATTATGGAGTGAGAAAAAGAAGATATCATTTGTAATTCTTCCCAGATAAACATGGTTTATATTTAGAGATGTAATAATCCCTTGCCAACCCTGGCTTGGCCAACTGAAGTACGGAGATGACATTATTTTGTATCATTATGCAAAAATTAAAAATTCCACAACTTACTTACATGTACAAGATTTAATTAAATCTCCTTAAACAAGTGCAAAAATCATAAGATTTCTTTAAACTCCACCCTTTAGAAATAAAAGTAAAAGGATGTGCAAAATTTTATCTTTGTACAAAGACCCAGGGAAAAGTATTAAATCACTGAAAGTTTCTAAAAAAACCAAATATTCAACAACAACAAAACCTGAATAGAGATTTAGAAATTCAAACCAGAGTAGTGTGTAAATAACATAAAGCTATTGAAACATATTGCCTTTAGCAGGTAAAGGGTACTAAAAGAATTTCACTGGAATATTGAAGAAGGGAAATTAGTAATATAATTAACTACCAAAACAAATAGTTTTTTATATTGTAGATATCTTTCCATGTAACAAATTATTTTCCATGCTGGAAATACAATGCATTTTACTGCACTAAAACCTTATTTTCCATGCATTTTTTATATCATTGTAGATTTGTTATTTAATAGGTTCTAAGAATTTATTTACAACATTGATAAGGATCATATACCAGTAAATACTCATGCAGTCCTTTGTATTCACATATTTACACATTTTTAAAGTTTTTATTTGTTTTATTACTATATGTTTATAGTACATAATAATTAGATTCATCTTAGGAAAGTGGTACATATCCATATCACATCTTAATCATTTTTAATTTTACTTCCCCTCCCTCTTCTTCCTCCCATCTCCTCACATCCCCGTGTTCCTTTCCTCTCTCCACAAACTCCACCTTCCCATTTCCAAAAATCTATGTTTAATTTTGCTCTTTAAATTATTTATATTTTGAATTTCTCATATAAGGGAAACCATGTGATATTTAACCTTCTGTGTCTGATTTATTTCACTTAGCATTATATTCTAAAGGTGCATCCATTTTCCTACAAATAACTCAGTTTTACACTTTTTTATGGTTGAGTGGTATTCCATTGTTTATATACACATTTTCTTTGTCCATTTACCTGTTGTTGGGCCTATAGGTCCATTCCAAGATTTAGTTATTATGAGTTGTGCTGCTCTGAAGATGGGAATGCACTTATCACTCAAACACGATGTCTTTAAGTCTGTAGGGAAGACACCAGAGGATGTATGTCTGAGTCAAATGAAATTTCTATTTTTAGGTTTTTGAGACATCTCTACACTGATTTTCAGAGTGGTTGCATTACTTTGCATTCCCACCAACAGTGTAGAAGGGCTCTTTTGTTCCCCCAGCAACCTCAACATTATTTTTTTTCCTGAAATCTTTAATATAGCCATTCTTTCTGTAGCAAGATGGAGGCTCATTGTGTTGGATTTGCAATTCCCTAACAGCCAAAGATGCTGGACACTTTTTTGTGTACTTTTTGGCCAACCTGCTCTTTTGTTAACAATAAAACACAGATTTTTTCTCCCATAGTGCTACATTTTCTTCCACATAATTTTGAACAGCCACATAAATTCCTATCAGTGAAGAAACCATAACTCATTTAAAGCACCCATTTTCTTTCTCATTAGCCTTCCTTTTCTACAATTTTTCTGCATGATAAATAAGATAAATTAATATTTTTGAATTTAAATTAGCACACATTTCTGATTTCTGTTTTTATTATCAGTTGCTTTAAGGCCAATAGGAAAGTTCATAGATACGCCTTTCTTAGGGTCTATGATATCTCTCATCGTTCACTTAGCAGGAATATGTACTGTTGCACCTGTCTACGACTCTGCACATCATGGTTTGGTTAAAAAATGTCCCCCAAAATGCTCATGTGTTCAGAGGTAAGGTTTTTGGAAGGTGGTTAGATCTTGGGGTTACTAATCTCATCAATGGATTAACCTTTCATTGAGTTCACAGCTGACTGAGCTACTAGGAGGTATGTTCTATTTGGAGGAAGTAGATTACTGGTCGCATAACTTTGTTTTTTGTTTGTTTTGTGGTATTGTGATTGAACTCTGGACCTTGTGCTTAAGAGACAGGCGTACCACCCCTGAGCTAAATCCCTGGCCCTTGGTCACATAACTTTGAACCATGTAGCTCTTCCCTGGCTATCCCTTGCTCTCTCTGCTTCCTGGATGTCACGGAATGAGTAGCTTTCCTCTACACCTACTTCTGCTGTGAGGTTTCTGCCTTGGAACCAACTGATCATGGAATGAAACCTCTGAAATGAAGAGCTGAAATAAACCTTTTCTTCTTTAGATTGTGTATATCAGATATTTCATCCCAACAATAAAAACTAAACAATATAAAATGAAATTTGTATTGGGTAAGGCCCTCTAGAAGAACAAAATCAATAGCATATTTGTGTAATTATGATAAGAAATTTATTAGACTTACAGGATGAGAGATGGGCTAGTCCATTGTGGTTCTCTGCACATAGAGAACTAGAGGAGGCAGTCACTGCCCAGTCCAAGAAGATGAAGGACTCAGGACAAGAGGGACCATGGATGCAGGCTCAGCCTAAGCGTGAAGGCCTAGAAGCTCCTGGAGAGTTGCTGGCATGAGTCTGTGTTGAAAGGCTGATGAAGCTGGAGGTGGTGGTAGCTGCAAAAAATGCACCTCCTCAAGCAGAATCAAGCTTGCAAATGCAGGCTGGCTTTCTCCTTCCTTCCCCTTTTGCTCCGTCCAGTCTGAAAGCCTATTGAATGATGCTCCCCACAATCAGAGTGGGTCTTCACCCCTCAATGTGGTGGCCTACATGGCAATCATCTATAGACATAATGGTTAATAATTTTGTTTGATTTTTCCTTAAGGTGACCGTTTACCTTTCAATTAATTTCAAAGTTTCAATTCGATTGCAGGAGTTTACATTTATATTCAGCCAAACCCAGCCATCTTTTCTTCAAGGTTTCTGTTTTCATGTAATTTAAGGATCTCTATATTTCCTAGCACCTACATACAAATATCATATTCACTATAACATTTTCTATTTTTTTTGTTAAATTCTTTTATAGGTACATTGTAGGTATACAACACAATTACATTTCTCATTGGGAATTGTACCTTTACATAATGCATCTTGGTTCTTATTTT
>NW_004624768.1:8250925-8269636 GCF_000247695.1 Heterocephalus glaber
TTGCTGTAGGTGATCTGGAAGTCTGGTTTTGAGACTTATTTATGTGTCTTCTCATTTCAACTGGGGTGGGGGGCTGTTAACGGCTGCATGGATTACCTCTTCTGAGCTGGGACAGGTGGGACAGGGGCCGGGAGCAATGGTAGGGATGGTGGCCCAAAAGCACTTTCCTGTGGGCTGGGAGCAGCGGGAGGTATTGTGACCATGAAGCCCCTTCCTCTGGACCAGGAGCAGTGGGATGGCAGCTCAGAAGCCCCTACCTCTGGGCTGGGAGTAGCAGGACTCAGTACTTTGGTCTGGTGGTCTGGTGTCCTCTGCATCTTTGTAGTGTGGATCCAGGTGGCTGCCTGTCTGCAGCGGGGTGATTTGGCATCTTCCCTGTGAGTAGAGACCCCGGTAGGGCATGCACAGACCTGCCTGTCTGCAGTGGGCTGATTCGGTGTCTTCCGCGCAAGTCTCACTATAACATTTCATCAGCACTCATCTCTGACATTCTTATGAGATTCCTTAAAGAATTTCCTACATGTACTATTGAGAAAAATCAACGGCTCTGAGTCTCACTGGAAATATTGTGGGAACTAGCTCCCATACTGGTTAATGGTGTCGGTGGCTAGATTCTTCTTTCTTTTAGGGAAATTATCTCCTAAGAAGCCTTTAATTTCCTTTGCTGAGTACAGATCAGTTCTCCAGCACACTCTGACACAACTGAACTTCTGTACTGCCCAGTTGAAACTCTGGAACCTTTATTGGCTGTCTGGAGGTTATGTACTGCTACGTATGTTGGAAGAAACACTGTGTGCCTGGAGAGTGAGAATTAATCTTGGTGTTTGATACATCATTGACTAATGCCCATTGTTCTGAACACTGGCAAAATGGTGTATTTCTTCTCGAGTTTCTGTATAAGAAGATAGAGAAAAAAATTGACAGCTTACCCTGTTGTGTTGCATTCCAAACTGAAAGGTATTCTCCAAGAAAATTTTAATATTTTATAGCTGAAATTAATTCTCAAGTAATTGAAGCATATATTGTTCAACACTATTGTGTGTACTAAAATAACTTCTTTTAGTCAAAGGAAAATTACTGCAGATGAAATTCAGGATAAACTGCAGTAAAGATTAAAGTATATCAGAAAGAGTAGGTATCTTGCTTAACATAAAAGTATTATTTTTGTAACTCCTGCATTTTATATATACATATATTTTAAAAAACTAATGATGGTTTGTAACCAAAATTATAATGATGTATTATGGAATCTATAACAACAAAATACAAGAGAGCAAGAGAATAAAGGATGGAATCAGATCAAGAATCAACTGAATCAGAGTAGTAAGATTAATATATTGCTTTCAAAATAGTTCATTAGTTAAAGGTCAATCCATGATCACTTTAAAATAAATGATGTAATCACTAAGTCAATCAACACAAATGCTGTACTAAAAGTTAACAAATACAGACAAAAATAAAACCCAAAACACATGCACAATTGAGGAAATAAATGGAATCAATAGAAAATAGATTTCAGATAGAAGGGTTAATCAAATCATACCAATAATTACATTAGCTGTAAATGGCCTAAAAATCCACTGAAAGTTATATATTTTAAACTAAATTTAAAAAAGACCTACTATATTATATGCTTAAAGCACAACTAAGGATATAATTTAAAATAATTTAAGAAGTATATCATAGTATGGCTACAATTTATGAAGCAGATTTAAAAAATATGAAAAAATTCAATAATGTTGAAAAGATCGAGTTCATCAAAAACAATAATAGAACTGAATATGTGTGTATCTTTAAAACTTCTAAATACACTTGGTGTCAATAAAGGGAGAAATAAAAAGTAAAAGGGATAATTTGAGATTTTAGCAATCTTCTCTCAGTATATGATAAAATAGGCAGAAAAAAGAAACAAACTATATATACAATTTGTAAGCATCTACACTCCTTGATGGAGTTGATATCTATTGAATGTTTCAAATAACCAGTGTGCATAAAACATTTATTAAAATAGAATATACTCTGGGAAATGAAATATATCTAATCATTTTGGAAAGTTGAAATTATTCAGTTTATAATATCTGACCACAGTGGAATTTAATTAGAAACTAGTAGATTCAAGTTATCGAATATAGGAAAAACCGTTTATATTTGGAAAATTTTCAATACATATCAGTATTAATAAGGAATCCAAAAATAGATCACAGGTAAAAACTCAGAAAATATTTTGGATTAAATAATAATAGTAGCACCATATATCAAGATTTGTTGTTTCCTATGCAAGCAGTACTGAGATGGAAATTAAATTGCATATATTACAAATCAAGATACTATAAAATAAATTGTTGAACTCCTCCACTAAGAAAAAGTAAATTAAATACAAAGCAAGTAAAGCAAAAGTAATTATGAAAATAAGAATAGGGGTTGACTATTTAGAAAACTAATGAAAAATCAATAAATTCAAAAGTGAATTTATTGAACAGTTTAATAGCATTCATTAGCCCATAGAAAAATGAATAAGAAGAGACAGACAGGGAGAAAGAAAGAAAAAGAGAAAGAGACAAGAGAGAGAGAAAAGAGAGAGAACTAGTAAGAATGGCAATGTGGCTCTCACAGAGATTTTATATACTTAAAAAATTTAATAATGAGTTGTTGTAAACAACCTTATACCAAAAGCAAAAACAACTCAGATGAGATGACACAGTACGTGAAAAATGCATGGCATCAAAACTGAAAAAGTAGAGTAAAAAATCTGAATAACATATCAATTAAATAAATTAAATTTGTAATTAAATTTTCATAAAAATGAAAATGAACTCGACCTCTGGACCTCAATTGGTACACAGATAAATCTTGAACTAAAGCATAAAACACAAAAGAAAGTTCCAGGTTATTTTTCCTCATGAACACAGACTCACAAAACCTCTGCAAAGTACCAGCAAATAAATATATAAAAAGGGCAAAACATGGTGTGCAAGTGGGTTCTCTCCCGGAAAGATAAAATTGGTTTAACAGTGAAATATCAACACAATTCAGGGTAGTTCTAGATTAAAGAACAGAAGAAATACACACATATCAAAAGATTCAGAAATGCATTTATCATGACTGATTGAAAAACTTTCAAGAATATGGAGTAGAATAAAGACTTAAATAAATAGAACATATCTGAAGATTACCTACAGTAAACACCATACTTTTGGGTGCAATGTTCAAATATTAGGGAGAAAGCAAATACACTGTCTCTCATTAGTTCTATTTGAGAATTTCCTGCAGGTCTCAATCAACATGATAAGGCAAAATAAAGAAGTCAAAGGCATAAATATCGGAGAAAACTTTCTAATTCATCGTGGACATTATTGTATACATAGAAAAATCCATAAAGTATATGTATATAAAAATCTAGAAAAATAAATAATTTTAGCAACAATATAAAATAAGAGAGCAATGGAAGATTTCAATTGTATTTCAATGTTCTAGCAAAATATATTTGAAGAATAAAACCTTAGTATTTGCATTTCTTCTTCTCTCTCTCTTTCTCTCTCTCTCTCTCTCTCTCTCTCTCTCTCTCGCTTATCTTAACACAAGATTCATATCAATTTGCCCAGGCTGGGCTTGACTATGTGATCATCCTGCTTCAGCTCACCCAGAGGGGTAGGAGTACAGATGTGCATCTGAATTTCCTTTAGCATCAGAACAATGTTGGAGGACACATTTAAGAAAACTTATTATTCTACTTAAAAAATTAGGATGTGGTCTGAGTGTGAACTTAGATTTAACATTTCTAGAAGAAAATATGGAAAAAAACAACCTCACAAACTTGGGATGAAAGAAGACAGGTTACACCAACAAAGCCATAAACCTGATAAATATGGAAGTTTTCATAATTCATCATTCTGCTTCTGAGATGATGCTATTACAGGTTGGAAATATATGTTATTCACCCCGTCAAAAATTTTTAAATGTCTTTTTATAGAAGTTCTACAAACCAATTATTAAAAAATACAGAGAGCAAAATGCGCAAAAGACTAAGGAATACTCACCAAAGAACACATAAGAATATACTTAATATAGATTGCTTAATATATTTAGACATCATGCCAATACAAATAAAAACAATGGGATATCATTTTGTAATCACAAAAAAATTGGACATAAATATGAAACTACTAGAATTTAGGTGCATTACTGGTAGGATTATCCAGTAGTACTGCTACTTTAGAGAAATACTGAACAATTTCTCATGAAGTTAAACACTGACCTACCTTACAACCCACCCATTCCAATCCAAGGTGCTTCCACAAGAGTACTCAATCAAATACCCACACAAAAGCAAGTGAGAGAATGTTCCTAACAAATTTACTCATGATAGTTGAAGTCTGGAAATACTCCCATAATTCCATCAATACAAAAGTAGATACACAATTTGTGGCATATTCGGGCAGTGGAATATGAAAGAATAAACAGGAATGAAGTGTTCATGCCCACAACAATATGTCATGTGGAAGAATCCAGACCTTCAAAATGGTGCCTGCTATGTGATACCATTTACATGAAGTTTCAGAAGATGTAATACTGAATTCCAAGAAGAGAACTTCGAGCTATCATTGCCTATGGAGCTTGAAAATTGAATGGGTTCTTGAACAAAGGAAAGTCTTGCTGTGATAGGAACGCGTGATAGGAATGTTACATTGTTGGATTACTAGGATTATAGGGTATATGCAGTTGAAATAACTCATTGAACTGAATACTTCAGCACTGTGCATTTTATTGTATGCACATTTTATCTCAAAGAAAAGTAAATGTGATTATAAGCATTGATATAGTAATTCATTTTTTAAACTGACATGCAATATTTGTACATATTGTACCATACCTCTTAAAAGCTATTTATCATGAACAAAAGTATATTTAGGGGCTAAGGGTGTGATTCACTAGTAGAACTCTTGGCTACCATGCACAAGGCCTTGAATTTAATCCCTACCAGCCGTGGCCCCCCCATGCGTGTTTAAGAAATACAACTAAGTACATAAAGAAAGGGAAACTAGAGATATTTATAGCTAAATGGATGCATATTGAGGCCATACTCTTAAGTGAAATAAACAGGACACACGTGTAAATACTGAATAGTTTCTCTAGTGTGAGAAACTGAGAGTGTAAATAAGGATTAAAATCATTAATACAAAAAATTGATAATTTGAAGTAGGAAGAAAAGGTCCAAAGGGGTAGGGGAAGTGGGAGGGAAAGGGGAAAGGGAAGAAGGGAAAGGAAAATTATGAGAAAAGGAAAAAATGGAAATAAAGTCTCTGTAAATAGGGAAGGGTGGAAAGGGTGAAGGATGGACAGGGAATGGGGAAAAAATAAGAACCAAGATACATCATGTACTGGTACCAGTACCCAATGATGAATGTAAATGTATTGTGTACCTCAAATGTGCCAATAAAAGAAATTAAGCAAAACAAAAAAAAAGAAAAAGAAAAAAGAAATACAACTAAGGAAATAGAGAATAGTAAAGAAAGTATGAGGTCAGAGAATTCTAAGGAGAAAAACTCTTAAGTACTTGAAATAAATCATATGCATCAGTACCTGTGAGAAATATGAATGGATTAGATTCCCAACTAAAAGATGGAGAGCCCAAATGGATTATGCAATCATAACTTGGCCTACAGAGCTTTACAAGAGGGGTTCCCAAACCAGGGCCACAGGAAAGCAAAAAGTGAGGACTGACATGGGTGTGTGTGTGCAGTTCTGTGTGTGTGCATGCATGCGTGCCTAAGTGTGTGAGTGCAGCACATAAACAGCTAAAGAGAACTTTACAGCCACCCTGGGCGCAGTAGCTGATAAAACAGATTAAAGCAAAATCTTTACCAGAAATGAAAAGGGTCATCAGAAGAAGAGAATAATTTGCCAGGTAGAAACAATAAGTCTGAAATGGCACTCATATATGTACCAATGTACATAAAGGAATAATGCACTTTAGTGTACATAAATAGTATGTACAAAATTAAAATATGTAACAGAATTACAGAGAAAATGGCCTGATCTGAATCATGCAAGGAGCTACCAAATGGCTTATTATCGTCCTGGATGTGACTTGTGCCTTCTGTAGTCTGTGTTCATGGAGGAAATGAAGCTTTGCAGATGCCTTGTCACCTAGGAAGTACTGGATACTGCAGATCTCTGTGCTTCCAGCTGCCTGGCATTAGATACAGGACAAGGAACTTCACCTAGCTATGTTTTGGGGCAACATTAAAAATTTTGATCTATATATAGCACTTACATGTATCCATACAAAATTTAGATATAAATGGATACACACACACATATATAAACTTATGTGTATATCTGTTTCTATTTACTTGCATATGCTATGTATATGTATATGTTTCATGTGGGGTCAAGCTGAGTCATTACTTGTTGGCTATGACAGAAGACATGGGATAGGTATTTAACACTTCTTTAATATATTTTAATTTTACTTTTTAAATGATGGAGCTAGATTTTTCTTCTCCTAATAGACTTTTCTCTTTTTTTTTTTGGTACTGGGGATCGAACCCTGGACCTTGAGCTTGCGAGGGAGTGGGCAGAACCACTGAGCTAAATCCCTGGCCCTCCTAATAGACTTTTGAAATTATGGATACTGTCCAATTTTGCAGATCAGGATACAGATCAATGAGTTATATGAAATTTATAAAGTGCCATTTTCCTCTATTTTAAGTGCTTCTTTTCTTATTTAATGTTATGCAACATAAAAATGCCTAGCAAATGATGGATCTGGGTTCTGAGGTCTGAATTTCATCTGTTACTCTGACCATTGTACCTTCCTGTCTCTAACTGAATCATTCCAAAAGGCAACCTGGAGCCACTCTTGAACCTGGAAGGAAGGTTGTGCTCCGTTATTGGTCTCAAGGTCCACCCTGAGACTCCCAGCATGGTAACCAATAGTTCTGCATCATAAAATGAGAATCACATTGAGCTTTATTGAAAAAGTACCTTTTCCTAAGGAAGTAAAAGCAGCAAATAAACATATGAAAAAAGTGTTCAACATCACTGGTCATTCGAGAGATGCAGATGAAAACAACACTGAGATTCCACCTCACCCCAGAAAGAATGGCTGCTATCAAGAAATCAACCAATAACAAATGCTGGCTGGGATGTGGAGAGAAAGGAACCCTTCTCCATTGTTGGTTGGAATGCAGTCTGGTGCAACCACTGTGGAAATCAGTATGGAGATACCTCAAAGACAGAGGTCCCATTTGGCCCAGTTATTCCTCTGCTGGGTATCTTCCCAAAAGAATTAAAAGAATCACACCACAGTGATATATGTGCACCCATGTTTATAGTGGCACAGTTTGTAATAGCTAAAGCTTGGAAACAGCCCAAGTGCCCATCAACTGGAGACTGGATAAAGAAGATGTGTTTTTTTAATAAAATGGAATACTACTCAGCCATAAAGAACGAGAAACTAGAGACATTTATAGCTAAATGGACGCATATTGAGGCCATTCTCATAAGTGAAATAAATAGGACACGTGTAAATACCGAATAGTTTCTCTAGTGTGAGAAACTGAAAGTGTAAATAAGGATTAAAATGAATAATTCATTATTTGAAATAGGAAAAGTCCAAAGGTGTAGGGGTGGTGGGAGGGGAAGGGGAAACGGAAGAAGGGAAAGGAAAAATTATGAGAAAAGAAAAAAAAATGGAAACGAAATTTATGTAAATAGGGAAGGGTGGTGGGGGTGAAGGGCACATAGGTAATGGGGAAAAAAATAAGAACCAAGATTCATCATGTACAGGTACAAGCATCCAATGATAAATGTAAACATATTGTATACCTAAAATGTACCAATAAACAAATTTTTAAAAAGTTGTAGTGCTAAAAAAATTATATAAAATTCCAAGTTTATCAGTGACATTGGAGCATGATATAAACGCATTATATTTACATTTTATAAGCGTACATTGGAAAGTTGAGGAGAAATTCCAGAAAACAATGCTTGGAAGAGCCTCAGTTTAATTTTTCAAAACTTATTTCACTATGGGTCAGGTTTGTCAGAAAAGAGCAATTGATGAGAACATTTCCTTATTAGTTAGCAAGCATTAAAAGATTTGCTTGCTATTTGGTTGTGTGTGATAAAAGCAAACTAGTAAAAATTCCACTATTCCACTATGAACAAATCTTACATGATGAGTAGGTCTTGCTATTTATTGTCTTTTTATAAATTAATGAAGCCACATTCCAAATAACACTTAATTGGGTGAAAAGAAGAGGAGAAATTGAGGAGTTAAAAACCATTTTTCCAAAATAGAAGGGGTGATTGTTATAAAGTGACATGTGAGATTTGTTGTGTATGGGCGGAACATACAGACTTAGAGTAAAGACTGGGAAATAAAGTCAGGCGTGGAGTTCTAGTAACTTGGGTGAGGATGACAGTAGAATTTCTAAGTAGTTAGCTCTGTTGTGTCTTTAGACTCATATAAGATGGAGGAACACCTGCTACATTAATTATATGGAGTGGAATTTTATTTTAGCACGACTAAAAACATATCAGTCTAATGGGAGCTATTCATGTCCTTATTTAGTAAAGAGAGGTATGTGTGCCTACATTCTAGGATTAATAGAGTGAATTAACAGATTAATAGAGATGAATTCTAGGATTAATATTAATCTATTAATAGATTAATAGAGTGGTGAAGTAGTTTTAATTTTGAAATGATGCAGAGGTCAAAGATATTTGGTTAATATATACAGCAGGACTGGCAATCAGTTATAAATTGGCCATAATATTTTCAGCTGCTTCAAACCAGTATGATCACTGATTCATTGATGATGTAAGATTAGGAAATAGACTTATTGTTTAAAGAAAGTGATAAAAAGGAAGCCCATCCATTGTCAGGATGAAAGACAGACAAAATAACTTGTCTGTAATGCAGATTTATTAATAGTCATTCACTGATTTTCAGTAAAATACTCTTCATGTAACCTTGACTTTATTAAGGAGTCCTTAAGGTGCATTTGGAAGGCAGATAATGAGTTCGGGGAATAGCCTTATCTACATCAAGCTAATCTTTAACAGCTTGAAAAGGAACTGGCATAAAGTTTTCCAATTTGAGTGACAGAAGCATGTGAAGATGAGATCATTTGAAATGTCCTTTTAATATAAAGACTTTACAGGACCCGACAATATTTTTATAAATGTGTTTGGTGGAGCAGTGGGAACATAAAATAAATAAGAAATATAAAAAACGATGGAGCTTTAAGACTATTCTGGAGAGCCAAATGAATCGCTAGTTAAGAGAATAAAGAATTCTACTGTCCGAGGCCTCTGAGTGGCACTTTGTATCAGGGTTTAATAAAAGCAAGTCAGATGTCTCCGGGGGGAAAGAAGTGTTTCATTCACGTTAGCTGTCTCCTTTAAAGGGAGTGACAATCCGAAGGGAGGGATTTTGAGTGGCATGTCATTGTCGAGACTGCACATGCCACATTGTCAGGACTTCTATGGAAAGAAATCGCCAGGAACCTTTCTGACCCTTCGCAAGTGTAGGATTCTGTGTGTCTGTCTGTGTGTGTGTGCGTCAGAAGGCTGCGGGCCGAAAGAAAGAGGAATGAAAAGAAAACTAATTGAGAAGTATCTTTCTAATGAGACAGTTCATATTTACCCATGTGCAGATTCCCAAGTTCAGAGTTTTCTCCTTTAGTGAAAATGCAAGTGCTTTCCTTAACATAAGCCTAGACCCGCCATGAGAAGCTGGCTTTGCTCAGTTTGGGGGGAATTACGTCGCACACACTCCAAGCTGAAACAAGCTTCGTCTTTAAAGCCTTAACTACACTCATTCATTAAGCTTTTTATTCATTCATTCATTAAGCTTTTTATTTTGTAATTTATGGTTTCTGATAACCTTAAGTCTTCTGCTGAATTTAGTTTGTTAGCTGATTTGTTTCATTTTGTTGTCTTCTGCTTGCATTCAGGGATTTGGACTGTTTCTTACTCCTACTCTCTTTAGTCCTCACAAACTTCAGATTTCACCAAAAATATCTTCAGCATGAAGGTCACGACCCCAAGGTTCAAAGTAGAAAATTTTAGTTGTCTTTTTTTTAAGAATTCATTTTTACAGCAACAAAACTTTCTTAAAATTTTCCAGAGATTTTTTTTGTTTTGACATTAGTCCAAATATTTGTAATTCCAGTATAACATTATTTCTTCATCCCAAATGGATAGTTTGTAACTATCAGTGGAGCCTAAAAAGTGTCCTTACAGATTTATCTGCTGTGAATAAGATGGGAAAGTGATTGTGAGAAAAGCAAGCAACTCCTCCTAGCTCCTCAGAAATTTCAGTACTAGGGGTAAGAAAGCTGGGATTTAGTGATTTGATTGAGCTTTATTTTTCCTTTAAGAAGCAAGTGATAATTCATCTGCAAACACACCTTTCTTTGCTCTGTTGTCAATAGAAAAGTTGTTTTGCTAATGGTTATCTGTCTCCAAGTCCTTGACCTGCTTGTAAACAGATTGCTGCAGGAAAACCCTGGGCCATGGCCTCAGGACTTTGCGTCAACAACACGAGATAAAGTGACCACAACTTAACCTGTTCTGGCCTGGAGTGCCCTCTGCTGCCCCTTGGCCACGCAGGTCCCTAATCTCTCTGCTGAAGGAACACATTGCTTGGAGACCCTTCCAGGGCACCGCCTGACCTGCATGCTCCATGGCTCTCCTACTTTCCTTAGAAAAGACAAAGTTATCTATTTCTGCCAAGGAGCCATTTAAAACGATCTTCCCATGAATGTGTCGGGTGGCGGGGGCAGGGTTCTGTTGGCTGATAAAAATGGTCAGATCTATGTCTTCATGGTTCTGAAAGAATTAGTCTGAAAGTGGAAAAAAAAGTGCCAACCGGTTGATTTGATCATAAAAGTATCATCTCCTTCTACCCCCTTTTAGCCATTTTGAGTGAAATAAAGAAAACTTTTAAAAACAAAAAAGCTTTAAAATTATTGTGAGTTTGTGGAAAGAGCTGATTTACATTTAGTTTTGGTCAAAACAATTTTATACCTCATCTTCTGTTCCTCAGTTTAACAGCTTCTAAGGTCACCCTCAGTAAAATTGTGTTTTCTCTAATTCCCAGGCAGCTCTTTCCTTTTATGCTCCTTTCCTGTTTTCCTTTCTTTTCTTCTTGCAGCACCCTCTCCCCCTTTAAAGTTAACTTTGCAAATTAAATCGTAGTTTACATGATTCTGGGATGTTTGACTTCCAGTGGTCCATGTTGCTTACCCCTCAGAGGAGCCTACATGGCTAGCTTCTCCCAACCCTTCTCTTCGCACTCCAGCTTTCCTGTCATAATCCCACTGCAGCTGTGGCTTTCCTAACTCTGCTTTACCATTTTCTAAGAATTCGCCCTTACCAAGTTTTTCCTCTGATGTAGTTTGTAAAAAACCAAGTGTGCATTTACTGAATGTGTCTGTTAGTTGTGCTCGTAGAGGTAAAAAAAGAGAAATAACACACAGCTTCTCTGTGTGAGAAGCAAGAGTTTTGATGTAGCAAGTGAGGGCTTAATAAATGAATGGAGTGTTACAGTTTTTACATATAAAAAAAGATTAAAAGTGTGCATTCTGAGGGATTTGCTTTGGCGGTCTTTAAAATTAAATTAATAAGTGCAGTGATTAATTACTGGTGATTAAACTATAGATTATGAGCTATGCTTTTATCTTTTATCTGTTCCATGTCTCAAGCAAAATTCTCAAAGTTATAGCATCAGTCAAATAGTTTGGATACATTTCCAGTGCCTGAGGTTGTCTGCACTGTGAAATACCCAGATCTTAACATGATCTTAGTTAAGAATATGGCTTCATGCTGGGCCCTATGCTCAACATGACCTTATGTTAACATTTTATGTCTCCAAAGACATACAGCTCTTGTATGAGATATAAGCAAATCGTGAAAGATGGTCAGAGAGTGCTGTTTTGTTGACATGAATAACTTGGAATAATTATTGCATAAAGATCATAAAACAATATTTAAATTTGAGTGTGATTTAAGTACAAAATATTCTTTAAATTTATATACAATATTCTTTAAATTCCAAAATTCACAGGTATGATAGAGACATTTGACACCATAACCTAGATATATTTTGTGAGGAGAATATAACAGATAGTATCTCTTTGGTAAGGCATATCTTTTCTTTTTTTTTTTTTTGTACCAGGGATTGAACTCAGGACCTTGCGCTTGCGAGGCAGGTGGCGGCACCACTGAGCTAAATCCCTGGCCCCTGATAGTATCTCTTTTCTGAAATAAAAATGAAAAATTGTGCAGAAAATTATATAAAATAAGGAAATGGAATTCAATGAGCATAACAGACAGAAAACTGTGGCAGTTGCCACCATATTGAGAACCAGAACATAATCAGCCTCCCAAAAGTTAACGGCTCCCTATTGCTACCTCTTATTGTGCAAAAGTAACCATTCCCTTTGTGATTAGCCACCTGCTCATTTGGTTGTGCCACCTAAGTAAGTATTTTAAACACTACAGTTTAATTTTCTCACATTATGCAAATGGAGTTAATATATAATCTTTTTTGCCTGGCTTCATTTCATAAACACTATTTTTATACGAATTATTCTTTGCATGTGTGTATGTCATTTTTCACTGAGTAGTATCCCCTTGTATTATTATAGCACAATATTTTTATCCATGTTATTATTGATACATGTTTAAGTATTTTCTAGATGCTTTCTTCCAGAGCTAATGAGTCATTCACACACTTTTTTTATATTATTGCTGAAAAGAACACCATACTATCAATATATCTCAATGGACTTATTCACTTTCTATTGATATCTATGTTCTTTGAAAGATCACAAGTGGAACTCTTGAAGTTAATATTAATTTTTTTCCACCCATATTTTCATTTCTTTGTGGATTTTTTTGCTTAAATTCTTTTATTGGTACATTTTAAGTATATAATAGATTTACATTTATCATTGGGTACTTGTACCTGTACATGATGTATCTTGGTTCTTATTTTTTCTCCATTACCTGTGCTCTCTTCACCCCCTCCACCCTTCCCTATTTACAGAGACTTTGTTTCCATTTTTTCCTTTTCTCACGATTTTCCTTTCCCTTCTTTCTTTTACCCTTCCCATCCCACATCCCCTACCCCTTTGGATCTTTTCTTCCTATTTCAAATTATCAATTTGTTTTAATCATTTTAATCCTTATTTACACTTTCAGTTTCTCACAGCAGAGAAACGATTTGGTATTTACACGTTTGTCCTATTTATTTCACTTATGAGAATGGCCTCAATATGCGTCCATTTAGCTATAAATGTCTCTAGTTTCTCATTCTTTATGGCTGAGTAGTACTCCATTTTGTAAAATAAACACATCTTTATCCAGTTTACAGTTGATAGGGACTTGGACTGTTTCCAAGCTTTACCTATTACTAACTGTGCAGCTGTAAACATGGGTGCACATATATCACTGTGGTGTGATTCTTTTAATTCTTTTGGGAAAATACCCAGCAAGGGAATAGCTGGGTCAAATGGGACCTCTAGGCCTAGTTCTTTGAGGTATCTCCATATTGATTTTCACAGTGATTGCACCAGTCTGCACTCCCACCAACAATGAAGGATTCCTTTCTCCCACATCCCTGCCAACATTTGTTATTGGTTGATTTCTTGATAGCAGCCATTCTTTCTGGGGTGAAGTGGAACCTCAGTGTTGTTTTCATCTACATCTCTCGAATGACCAGTGATGTTGAACATTTTTTCATATGTTTATTTGCTGTTTTTACTTCTTTGAGAAATGTCTGTTCATTTCAGATGCCCATTTTTAAATTGGGTCTTTAAATTTGGGGGTCTGATTTTTTTCAGTTCTTTATATATTCTAGATAATAGTCCTTTGTGTGAGGTACAGCTGCTAAAATTTTTTTCCCACATTATAGGTTTTATGTTAGCTCTGTTGGTGGTTTCTCTTGCAGTGCAAGAGAAGAGATCCCAGTTGTTGATCGTTTGTGATAGTTCCCATGCTACTGAGGTTTTGTTAGTAAAGTCCTTTCCTATACCAATATCTTCAAGAGTTCTGCCTAACTTTTCTTCCAGCAAATTTAGTGTTTCTGTTTTAATATTTAGATCTTTAATCCACTTTGATCTTAGTTTAGTGCTTGGTGATAGGTATGGGTCTAGTTTTTGTCTTTGGCAAGTTGAAATCCAGTTTTTCCAACACCATTTATTAAATAGGCTATCTTTCCTCCAATGAGGGTGGTTGGCTCCTTTGTCAAAAATGAGGTGGCTGAGTATGTCTGGAGTTGTTTCTGCATCTTCTAATCTATTCTATGTATCCTTAGGTCTGTTTCTTTGCCAGTACCATGCTGTTTTTATCACAGAAGCTTTGTAGTATAGTTTCAAGTTGGGGATTGTAATACCCCCTGCCATGACTCTGTTGCCTAGGATAGCTTTTGCTATTCTAGGTCTCTTCTGGTTCCAAATGAATTTTTGGATTGTTTTCTCTAGTTTTGTGACATACATTGTTGGAATTTCAATTGGCATTGCATTAAATGTATATAGCAGTTTTGGAAGTATGGCCATTTTCACTATATTGGGTCTTCCCACCCAGGATCAGGGGATGTCTTTCCATTTTCTTATATCCTCCTCAATCTCCTTTTTTCAGATTGCTGTAGTTTTCAGTGTAGAGATCTTTTGGTTCCTTTGCTAAATTGATTCCTAGATATTTCATTTTTTTGGATGTATTATAGAAGGAATTGTTTCCCTAATTTTTCTCTCAGTGAGTCTGTTATTTGTGTACAAGAAGGCTATTGTTTTTTGAGTGTTGACTTTGCATCCAGCTACTCTACTGAATCTGTCAATTAATTCTAGAAGTCTTTTGGTGGAGTTTTTTGGGTCTTCTTTGTAAAGTATCATATCATCAGCAAATAATGACAATTTAACTTCTTCCTTTCCTATCTTTATTCCTTTTATTTCTTTCTCATTTCTAATTGCTGTGGCTAATGTTTCCAGAACTATATTGAACAGGAGCGGTGATAGTGGGCATCCTTGTCTTGTCCCTGGTGAGTTTTCAGTTTTTGACCATTTAGTATGATGTTCTCTTTTGGTTTTTCATAGATAGCCTTAGTCAGGTTAAGATAAAGACCTCCCATTCCAATTTTCTGCAGGGTTTTTATCATGAGTGGGTGTTGGATTTTGTTGAATGCTTTTTCTGCATCTGTTGAGATGATCATATGGTTTTTGTCCTTGGCTCTTCTAATATAGTATATTACATTTATTGATTTATGTATCTTGAATGATCCTTGCATCCCTGGGATAAATCTGACTTTTTCAAGGTGTATGATCTTCTTGATGACCCTCTCTATTCTGTTTGCAAGTGTCTTACTGAGGATTTTTCATTTATATTCATTAGGGAGATCGGCCTGTAGTTCTCTTTTCAGGTTGGGTCTTTCCCTGGTTTTGGAATCAAAGTAATGCTTGCTTCCAGGAATGAATTTGGCAGTATTGCTTCAGTTTCAATTTCATTGATGAGTTTAAAGAGTAATGGTGATAGTTCTTCTTTAAATGTCTTGTAGAAATCAGCAGTGAAGCCATCAGGACTTGGGCTTTTCTTTGTTGGTACATTTTTAATTACATTTTCAATTTCATTCATTGTAATTGGAGTGTTTAGAATTTCTATATTTTCTTCATTTAAATTTGGCAATTTGTATGTATATAGGAATCTGTCCATTTCTTTTGTGTTTTCCATTTTATTAGAGTACAGGTTCTCGAACTAGGTGTTGATGAACCTCTGGATTTCTGGTGGATCTGTTGTGACTTCACCTTTTTTGTTCTTAATTGCATGGATTTGAGCTTTTTCTTCCCTTTTATGATAAGATTGGCTAAAGGTTTATCAATTTTATTCTTTCAAAAAACCACCTCTTTGATTCATTGATTTTTTTCATATCATTCTCTTAGTCTCCACTGCATTGATTTCTGCTCTGACCTTTATAATTTCCTCTTTTTTACAAGCTTTGAGTTGTCATGCTCTTCTTTTTCTAGAATTTGAGGTTCAGTATTAGGGTGTTTATTTGACCTCTCTCTTTTCCTAATATGGGCATTTACTGTGATGAATTTCCCTTGTAGAACTGCTTTCCTTGTGTCCCATAGACTCCTGTATGTTGTACTGGCATTATCATTTACTTGTTGAAACTCTCTAATTTCTTCTTTAATTTCCTCTGTGACCCATTGGTTGTTCAGGAGGGTGTTATTCAATTTCCATGTGTTTGTGGGTGTTTTGTGGTGTTTTATGGTATTGATCTCCAATTTTATTTCACTATAGTCTGATAATATACAGGGGGTAACTTTTATTCTTTTAAATTTACTTAAACATATCCTGTGAGCTAGCATGTGGTCTATTTAGGAGAATGACCCATATGCAGCTGAAAAAAATGTGTATTTTGATTTTGTGAGGTGGAACACTCTGTAAACATCTATTAAGTCCATTTATTCAATAGCTTGGCTCATTTATAGAATTTCATTGTTGATTTTTTATATAGATGATCTGTCTATTTGTGATAGTGGGGTATTGATGTTCCCCACTACAATTGTAGTAGTGCTTATTTGGTTTTTCATGTCCATTAATATTTCTCATGTATAGTTGGAGGCATTCGTATTTGGTGCATATATATTTATGATTGTCGTCTCTTCATCTTGGATTTTTCCTTTCACAATGATGTAGTGACCATCTTTATCTCTCTTAATTAGTTTTGGTTTGAAATTTACTTTGTCTGCAAATAAGATTGTTATCCATGTGTTTTTCTGGGTTCCTGTCATGTGGAGAGCTATTTTCCATCCTTTTACTTTCGCTCTATGAATTTCTTTTTGATTTAGGTGCTCTTCTTGTATACCGCACATTGTTCGATTCTGCTTCTTAATCCATTCTGCCAGTCTATTTCTTTTATTGGTCAATTGAGGCCATTAACATTGATGGTTGTAATTGATAGATATTGACTCATCCTTTTCATGATGTCTTATTCTTTTTGGCTCTTTTATTTTTTCTCCTTTCCATTTAGTTTCTTGCCTTGCCTGTTGGCTTTGCTCTGTAGGGCCTCATGGAGTTGTGACCTTCATTATCTTTTTCTAGGATATTGTTTAGAATTGTTTAGAGTGCTGGTTTGGTGTTCATGAAATTTCTCAGGTGTTTTTTTGTCATGAAAGTGTCTAATTTCCCCCATCAATTTTGAAAGATAAATTTGCAGGATACAACAGTCTAGGTTGGAAGCTATTTTCTTTTAGGATTTGAAGTACTTCACTCCAGGCTCTCCTTGACTTGAGGGTTTGTTTGTGTTGAGAAGTCTGCTGTCATTCTGATGGACTTTCCTTTGTAGATGATTTGTTTCTTTTCTCTAACTACTTGTAGGATTTTTTTTCTTCTGTGGGCTTTCTGGGATCTTGATTATTATATGTTTAGGTGTAGATTTTTTTTTTATTGTAGTGAGTTGGAGTTCTATATGCCTCACTTATCTGTATGTCCAATTTTCTACCTATCTGAGAAATTTTCTACTATTACTTCTGTGAACAGTTTTTTATGTCAACTGTATTTTCTCCTGCTTTTTCATGGACTCCTATGAGTCTTATGTTATTCTTCTTTGCATCATCAAGCAGCTGCTGGATTGATTTCTTGTGGTCCCTTATTATTTTTAAGAAATCTCTGTTTTCATGGTCACTAACCGCAATCCTGTCTTCTATATCTGATATTCCATCTTCACATTCCCTTAATCTCCTGTGAATACTTTCAATGGAGTTTTTAATCTCCTGGATCTATTTGAATCTGTTTCATGGATTTCATTTCTTTCTTACATTGGGTTATCATGGTTTGGCATTCATGGCTTACAGCATGGTTCTGAGCCCATCTTTTTAAAAAATCTGTTTCTGTTCTACAGCCTGTAATCATGTCTTTCACTCTTCCCAACATCTCTGTAGTTATCTGGGAAATTATTTCTGTTTTGAATTTTTCTAGAGCCTCTTTCATCTGTTCTGTTACTTCCTGTGCTATTAGTTCAGGGTGTCCAGGTGGTTGGTTATCAGACTTTTCCACCTTGTTTCCCCCAGAATTTGCCTTTGGTGAGGTGAAAGTCTGAGTTTGTACCCTGCTTAAATATCTTCTCATTTTTGTTTTTGGTACTGTCCGTGGTTTAATTTCTGGGTTGATACTTCAAAGTTGCTTATTGTAAGTATCTTTGTTGCTTGTATTTAGAAGCCTTATGGAATGATTGCTTCTCAGAGGTATCTTCTACATATAGCTGGTCTTTAGCTTTTGAGCCCCTGATGGTTCTGAGGCTATCTCATTTTCATTATACCAGGAAGGACAACCAATTAGATCAATCACAACACCTCAGGCCAAGTGATACAATCAGCAACATCATAGCATCAAGTACATCTTAGAAAATGACAATTTGTGGTTATTAATCTATCATCATTAACTGTGCAAATTAAATCACAATTGAGGACCAACAACCCAACATATGTTTATAGTGAATAAACTCTTCAATATAGCAACTTTAGGCTTTGGGATGGGGAGTTAGAAGGAGTTGGGGAGGGAAGGATAGATAGGTAGAAGGATAGGGGAAGGTCAGCAGTACATCCAGAGGACACAGGCAAGAGAAGGAAAAAGAGAAGAAAAGAAAAATAAAGAAGAAATATGAATTAGGGCCAGAACAGGAACAAAAAGGGAGATGAA
>NW_004624768.1:8269796-8315328 GCF_000247695.1 Heterocephalus glaber
GGTATGTCTCTGCTGTCACAATAGACAACATGGGCAGCAGTGTGCAGATATAAGTCAATGAGTCTCAGCAAGCCAGTAGCAGACCAGTGAGATTCAGGCAGATTTCTGGCTGAAAGTCCCAAGTTGAGCTCCCTGTCCTGCAGGGTTGAACTCTGCAAGGTTCTACTGCAGGTTCCAGCTGCCTTTCCGCTGAAGATAGTCCAGATTCCAATGGGAGGTGATGATCCTCCCAACTTACCAACCACAGTGGCCTGGTGTGCCTTTATTGCAGAGATTCTCTTCACTTTTCCAGTGGGCTTCAGTTTTCATCAAGGAGCCTGGGAGAGGCCCTCTTTCTGTTTTTCACTTCTGCTCTATCTCCTGGAGCTCAGGACAATGGCCTTTATGACTTCCTGTGCCTCTGTAGTGTGGAACCAGGTAGTGCCACAGCAAGGAAGTGGGGGTGGGGGTGGGGTGTGTGAGTTGCAGGGCATGGCTAAGGTGGTCCCTGGGGGGCTGGAGGGCGGAGCATGGGAAGGATGGAGCTGGGTTCCACGTGTGGCCCAGGCCTCAGGCTGGTCCTTTTTGTGTATTTTTCTATTGTTCAAGCACATCTTTTACTACTGCCTTTTATGTAGAGATACTGGGGATAAGTCCTCTTACTCTTTATCTAAAGTTGCTGTAATTCTCTTCTATTTTTGAAGGAAAATTTTCATTGGGCATAATATTTTAGTGGGTAGGTTTTTTCTTTTAACATTTTAAAAGTGTATTCCATTGCCTTTAGCTTCCTACGTGTCTATTGAAAAGTTAGATGTATATCTTACTGATGTTGTTTTAGAGAAAATCTTTTTTCCTCTCCAGATTTGTTTTAAAAGATTTTTATGTTTATATCTTCTTGTTGCCAATAGACAGATTTTGATATTTTACCTAGCTATTCTAGTTTTCTTTAGAAGAACATTTGAAGCAAACTGGTGGACTGTAAACAGCCTAGCCAATACTAATTATCACACACCAACCTAACGCTGATGACAGGAAACTCATCTCCCATTTTAAAGTTTAGTTTCTTTACTCCAATTAGGAATTCATACTTAAACTCTTTGTTTCCCAAAAATCATTAATTAATTGCCTGAATAATTTTTTATGTTCATCCACCCCATTAAACACTGTTTCCAAGATCATGGGTATCAGATAAAAGACTCATGCATCTCTTTAATGACCTGAACAACCCTTGGGAGAACTCAGTGACTTTTTAAAAACAACAACTATAATACTGTTCCCATTTTCAGAAATGGGTGTACATAGGGCTATCCCTTTCTTGAAATTTACTTGGAATATATGGATATAGTAATTTTCTGGTAGTGAGGAAAATGTGCTTAAGTGAGAAAAGATTCTGTTAAAACAAATCTGCTTTTTAGAGATTGTTTTCAAATATTCTAAAAGATGGCATTCAGTAACATCTTTACAGTTTGGTTCCTGCTCATCTTTTACACAGTGGTGTCATAACTGAGGATGATCATATCTCAGCAAAACCTATTTTACACAAAAAGAAATTCAATAGATACTGTATACACACACACAGACACACAATTGTATAATGACTTAATACTTAAGTATGGTGTACTGAATACATTTGGTTTTTGTGCAGTTTTAAGGAAGAAAGACTATTCCAATTAATATTTATAAAGGGAAGACAATTTATAAGAGGAATGTAAAATCTAAGTCAGTTATAAAAGAATGCTTCGTGTCCATAATGGATCTGAGGATTGGAAGGTCAGAAAGTACAATAAAGTTATTGTTTCCATAGGTCCCATGAAATTTCACCATTATTTCCTTCCCAGCTGCTTCCTTTTTCTCTTGTAGAATAGACATTCTCAGCTTAGCCAATCAAATTAATAATCAGTACCATCATGATTTCCCATTTTAATCAACTAGCCTAAGCTTACTAGTATTGCTGTGTGCTATTTTAAACGTCAAAGGGAAAGTTCTCACTGGAGCAGATTCAGCCAGCTGGTCCCCCATAGGTTCATAAGCTAAAATGTGAAGATGCCAGTCTACACATGACTTTGGGCCATGACACAAAGTGAAGACTTGAAGAAGAGGATGTCCTATCTAAAGGGATTCATTACTGTTTTCTTTGTCAAAATTGCTAATTCTAAATGAAGTAAAGAAAAGTAGTCTTTGTAAAAAATCAATTTTATTCTGAATGTGATCTTAAGACTATGTTTGTATTCTTTGAGCCAAAGGTTCTTGTCTTTCTCTGTATGGGGCAGTGATGGGTCCATGTTTGCCTACCCTTCTCTTCTCCAAATGACTCATCTCTCCATATCCTCTGTCCCAAGCCACCAGCACTCCTGTGGTCACAGGTGGATCTCATGTAAGCAACATTTCTTTCAGGGTCACTCCAGCAACCAATTATATTTTTGTTTCGCCTAGTAGATTCCTTTAGAGAAATGATTTTCTGTATTTTATCACTGAATTCTCTTTGGGTAGTTCTTCCAAGTGCCAGGGATAGTGCAGGGTGGATTCTTTGGTTTTACGCCACATCAGGGAAATGATAAAGAGTTTAGAGCTGGATATTACCTTGACTATTTCAGAGGAGAGTGGTCTCTTTCATGTTTCCTACCAACCAAGGCACAAATGTGACACATATCGTGGTCATAGCAGAGGTTTTAAGTTTTAGTGGTATGGATTGATGGGAAGCATGGTTATCCTGTGGAAACAGCTTCATTAAAATCCAATGGGAGAAAAAAACCCCAAAGAAGTCACTAATTGTTCAACTTAAGTATGGCTCTCCACACACTTCTAGGATTTGTCTTTGCTGGGAAATTTGCAAAAATAGCCACATAAATAGCTGACATTTTCACTAAATCATGATGGTTCATTTGCAAAGTCCCCTGTCCACTGGTTTCCCATGTATTTTACAGTGGCAAAGTTATCACATTAAGTGGGGCTGATTCCATAATTATGGATAGGTATTCTTAAGTGGGTATTTGTAACTCAGGCACCACCACATGTACAAGGAAACTGCATATAGAGATATTCAGATCATCTATTTTATATACATTAAAGAAATCTGTGCCTTTATTTTGGCTTATAACTCAATTCATAAATTCATTTACATTTAGGCAGCAAATGAATAGCTTAAAATAATACACTAAGCTATAATATGCATATATTAGATTAAGAAAACTGTTAGAATGCTTTGTAGTTCTTTGATTTTCACTGTTTTTCATTGCAAATAAATTAAGATTTTTATGGTTTTTTTTCTTGGTTTGCAGCATGGTTTTAATATTGTCTGCACTACCTGCCCTAAGCCCCAAGATATTTTTTATATCTTTTCCAATTGATGTATTAATTGATTTCTCACTTTTGTATCTGTAATTTGGAAGCTGTCGTGATTTCAATGATCATATTATAATCTCTTGGTTTGAGTATTTCTTACCAGATTACATAGTCAATGTTACATACTTAGTGTTTGAATGTTGAGTTTCTGGGTCACTACAAAGAAATTATACAGTAAGGTATAAATGTTTCAAAGCTGTGAATCTCTACAGTTTCCGAGCTGACTATACTAGGTTTTCTTACTGTGATAGTTATTTATTTATTTATTTATTCATTCATTCATTCATTCATTTATTTTTCTAGTGCTGGGGATCAAACACAGGACCTTGTGCTTTCTAGGCAGGCGTGGGGCCACTGAGCTACATCCTGGCCCTCTTACTTTGATATTTAATATCATTATTTCTATTTTGAAAGCTAAAGTCTTTAGATTTGCCCAGCTTTCAGCAAGCTGAATAATTCTCAAAGAGACAAAGTTATTATTCTTGTTTACTTAATGACTTTGACACCTCTTGGCCGGTTTGAAACCTCTGAAGAATTTGACAATATTAACTGCCATGGCTCTTTAGAAAATCTTTTGTTCTTGAAATTACCTTCCATCTTGATCTCCTTGATGTTTCACTCTTGATTCAGCTCCCAACATGCTCCATCATCTATACTATTTTAAAATCTTCTTTTTTTGACAACCATCCAAATTTAATGTACCATGTACCTGGCCCTTATATTCATTGTGGTTACCTCTGCCCTTTTCTTATCTGGACATTTGCAACATTATTTTGGCTCCTCATCTACACTATTTCTTCATATTATTGATGATTTCATGCCTTAGAATTCTCCCTTAATCTCAATTATTTCCCCATAATCTTCAAAATAACTCCCGGAATTTCTAGTGTGACTGTCAAACCTATCCATCTCATCCCCTAACTTACTCCGAACCTCCACAGTCCAGCTATTTATGAAAAATATTCATGTACTTTCAAATTTTCTTTTTGTCATATGCAGCTGCTTTGTTCCACATACAGGATATATCATGGTTAAATGATGTTTTATGTTAGGAACATTTTACCACTATCAAGCAAAAATTTCATTACTAGTTACCCACATAAAATACAACCATCTCATATAAGCCTTCATAGTCTTTACTATTTAGAATTAGTTACCATTGTCTTTTACTCCTACAACAGATTTCTTGCGTTTCTAAAATAGCAGTATCACATTGTCTGATGTTGTGTTTGTTTGCACATGCATGTCCTTCAGAGGAATGCCAGCTGCTTGTGTGCTTCTTGTTACCACACAATATCTAGAGAAAAAAATGGATTGATAAAGTGCAGCCTATAGTGCATGGTTTAGAGGAGCTGAAGAAGTGCTGAAGTGATCAAAATACACACACAGAGAGAGAGAGAGAGAGAGAGAGAGAGAAAGGGACTCCAGGAAGAGAGAGAGACTCCAGAAATTATAGAAGAGCCTACAAAGACACAGAGATTCCCCCGAGTAGCACTCTACTTACAGTGCTCAAGCAATTTTTATTCAAAGTCATCTGGCATTTCACAGCGAAGTATCAAACTATTACTTCCTTAATTAGAAAACTTATTTGAATTAATATCAGTATTGAAATTTACACCTGCACAGAAAAAGTCAAAGCCAGAAAATGTGATCTGTGGAATATTCAATTTCACAAATGTGGACATGGAAGTAACAAAATCTGAAGAACTCTAACCAAAGCCTCCTTGGCTGCATTGGCTCCAAATTGCACTGATGGAAACATAGGTGGCCGTAAACAAGGGGGATATGTAGATCTGAAATACTCCTCTGGTACTTCCAGAGAAAGTGGTTTAACTGGTGCACCATTGACCAAAGAATTTTTCTTCTCTCTCTCGAATGGCTTCCAACTTAAACACAGACTGAGAATGGAATGTGGAGGGGACCTCACAGTTATGGCATTGGTATAGATTAATTCAGTTTAAAAATGGTTCTGAGCCCCTGTTCTTAGAAAAGTCTGTTTTATACACTAGCTAACCACCCCAACATTACTATATGACTACTGTCAAGATGACCTTATCCACTGTTCTTGGAAATTCCTCCCTTCCATCTCAAAACCATGGCAACACACATTGTGAGTTCTGTGGACTTCAGTGAAATAAAATGTAAATTAAATAACTGCTCATCTATGTGTTTGTCTATCAAACTAAATTAGTCCAACTCTTTCAACAAAATGAAGATTAACTTCCCTTGTAGCCATGAAATAAATAGAAGAGGCAATATTTCTTTCCTTTCTCAACTCTATTCAAGTGTTCTCTCCAGTGGAAGTCACAGAAAATTGTTTGGTGAGTGTAATTCTTCTCTAGGCCATCATTAAACAACACTCACTGAGAAGAGTTACTTGTGATATCACAATTCTGTGGTCTTTTCTAAAAGGTGCAATTGTTGATAAGTGCATGTGGCATCTGATGTGAGGATTTTATAATTCTCTATATGTTACAATGTTTCTGTAGTTTCTAGGTGTTTGTAAAAGATCTATGTGCTTTCCATAATGTCTGTACTGTGACAAGATGGTACCATTGCCTTTTTCTTAAGGGTAAGTTTTCCTTTTTTGTTTCTTCGTGTATTTTTGGGGAATCAGCTCTAATTATTAAGGCTCTGACAAATGTTAAACCATTTTAGAATATGGGTTACTTATACTAAGCATAATTGGAACACTAGTAACATAAGCATGAAGACTGATAACCAGTATTACTGGTGGAGTGATGGTAAACATTTTGTGTCAACTTCACTGGGACACGGGGCATCCAGATACTGGTTGAGCATTATTTCAGGATATATTTTTGAGAGTGTTTCTGGGTGAGAGTCAAATTTGAATAAGGAGCCCAAATAAAGCAGATCAGTCTCCTCAGTGGGTGGGCTTCATCTAATCCATTAAAGACCTGAATAGAAGAGAAGGCTGGGAAAGACCCAATGGAATTAGAGCTGAGACTTCAGTCTACCTGTCTTCAGCTTCAGACTTTGGATTTATGTAACTAGCTGGCCTGGGCTTCCAGCATACCAGCTGCCAGGTTTGGACCTCTTAGCCTCCTTGGTCATGTGAGCCAATGTCTTACAGCTCCAGAGAACAATCAGACTAATATTACAGGAGAGGTCAAAATATTTTAAATAATAAGTCTCCATAAATAGTGTATCCATAGTTTTCTAGAACACACAGGAAAAAACTGCACAGTTAAGGCTGGTATTTAAATCAGCATCTATATGCACTCAACTGTTGCTTTCACTTTGCAAAACAAAAAATTGCTTCCATTGGAATTGGACACAAAATAGAAATAGCATTCAGTGTCTTTTTCTCATGTGTCTATTTGTGGATATTTACATGCTTTCATGTTTAAATGATAAAGGAAGCCATAGACATTTGAGTTCAATTATGTTCATAAATTAAACCGAGAAGAGCAAACATTTCATTAGCTCTTCAACTATGTGATTATATGGACTTAGCATGACTCATGGTCAAACATGACAGCTTGTATGAATACTAGATTATTCACAGAGAATAATGTATAAAAGACACTTTTCTGTAATTGGTCCCAGGGCAAAGGGCTGATCGCTTGTATAAAAGCCTCCAGATATGAATTTAGTTTGGCTTCTAATTAGTGAAACAAAAAAGAGCTGAACTTTGGAAATTGTGATGAGTCCGTGATCTTTTTTCCTTTAAGGAAATAATCACTTTGCCCTTGAACTCCAAAAGGCCTTGAAATCAACTGATTCTTTCTTAAGCTACTTAACAAGCACAGGGATTAGAGGCCAGCCCTGGAGAATGGTTGGTATTAGATATAAATGATAATGGACAATAGAAATTCGGCTATGAATAAAGTACAGCCTCCCTAGGAAAATTTCTTGCACTTAGTTTATTATTTTTAACATGACATTGTAAATTTTTTTTTGTTTCAAAACCATACATAATGCAGATAAATGGTAAGACTCCTGAGAGAGTAAAACTAAAGGCAGAGTTCTACTTAAAAGCAGTTGTTTTAAAATGCTATGAGTGGTATCAGTGTTAAATTAAGCTAAATATGGAATGACAATGAAATAGAATTAAAATGACTACTTATATATGTTTTTATTTATCAGAAGAGATTAGTCTGTCTTTTTACTTTATTTTTGTAAAAAAAAATAAATTTGGGAATGGAAAAAAGTCCCCATAGCGTCCCTATATCAAATCCAAAATCTTGTATATATCTGTAAGTCTATTCCCAAACACATCAGAAGGCAATCAAATACTCTACCCGAGTGATCTCTCCATACTTGATCCTTTTTGCCCATGGTGCTGCTGATCTGTATGTATGATTCTTTTACAGACTGTTGGTCTCATTCTCTTCCTTAAATGAAGAATTTGACTTAGTGCTGCTCACCTTGAAGGGAGGCACATTCTATACACGGTCTGAAGATGCGGCATGAATTACCTCTTCCTCTGCCACCTACCTCCGGGAAGAGAATAAAGTGTAATGGACCAAGGAGGAGGGTAGGGAGAGGGAAGGTCGGTGATGTGAAATACAACAGGTTTGGGAAAAGAATATAGCCTTTGTGATTAATATTCAAGTTCTGAGCTCACAGACATTGAATTTTATTCTCTCTTCCTGAGATTGGGAAGAAACTTAAGCCATACCTAGCTTGGCAAAAGAATCTTATAATATTACTAAATATCAGAAATGAAAATGTCCTTAAATTTTCTGCTTTTCAAAAAACCTTTGAAGTTTAACTGCATATTGGAAAACACCTTGTAAGCTTTAGAACTTGCCAATGTCATCTATGTGTTCTTTTGACTTCTCCAGGCTTTTATTCTGTTCACCTTGTCTTATATATGCATTCTCTTTGGTACTTGTTTAGATTTAATGAAGGTTTAGATGGATAGATATGGTTATCACTTCAAAGTGCACCTGAAGACTAATGGATTGTGAAATATCTAACTATATGGAAATTTCTAGTTAGGAAAGTTGTGGGGGGTTTTTTGCAGCCATGTAATTAGGCAGCATATATTGTGCACATATTATATTCTAAGCACTGTGCTAAAGACTGAAGGTGTAAAGAAGAGGAAAGCCCAGTCACTGGTCTCAAAGATCTGACCAACACTTGTACAGATTAGGTGCCAGCCAGGTATCGTGTCTGACATGGGACATGAGAACAGAGACATAGCAGAAGTTGTAGAAGGGATTTGCATTTGTTCTGGGAAGGGATAGAACTATGGAATACTGGAGTGTGGGGCTATAATTAAAGGGGACAGTCTAAAGGGCATCAGGTGGTCATTGTTGTTATAGGAATGCTATTCAATTATGCTAGATATTCTGAGGTAGGCACACTAAAGGTGTTATTTAGTAATATGAATTGGAGAAATCTTTAACTCTTGAGAATGTTGAAAAAATATTGCAAAGGAATTATGTAATACCCTTTACATGCAGTTAAAAATCTCAAAAGCCTAGATTAAGGGACAGAAAGCTAATACCTAAGTCATGTCCAGACCACAGCCTGTTTTTGCTAATAATTTTTACTGGGACACAGCCAAACCCACTTGCTTCGAGCTTATCTGTAACTGCTTTCATGTCATGATGACATAATAAATTCTTACAATATAAACAATAAGATCCACAAAGTCTAAAATAAATACTATGTGGGCTTTAGGGAAAAAGTTTACGTATGCCTTGCCTACATGAAAGGCTACTGTAATTATTTGAGTCACAAACATTTGTTTATTAAAAATATGTTTCTATTTGCCTTTATATATCTAATTCTGTACAACATGCTAGCATATTAATTAACAAAATAAAGTCTTACCCTCTTGTAGATTACAGAATAACAGAGAAGACAGGCATTAAAGAAATAATGCCTTAAATTAGCTAAAATTTCACAGTCAGTAAAGTGAGGCAAAAGCAAAGGCTTGCCACTACATGCAATGAATGAAATTAATTTGGAATAGAGTAGCAATCAACTATGTTTTCTTTAAGGGTATGTTTCCACAGATAAGCTTTAAAACCTGAATTAACTAAATGATGACAACAGTATATGCAAGGGGGGGTGGTCTAGGGAGGAGAAGCATGTGGCCTGCAAGGACATAAGTCCCAGTAGTTTCCTATCAGAATATTGACTAGGATAGCAATGAAGATGGAGAAAACAGAATGATTTTGTGTGTATATATATGGAGAGAAAGAGAGAGAGAGAGGAAGGAGAGAGGTGTGGGGCTGAGTTTTGAGGATTTTCAACATGCAAGAGTTGGGGATGGGAGGGTGAATGGACTAAAAGAAAATCGGAAGAGCACTGTTCTAGCAATGGAAGAAAATATCTAAAGAAGGAAAGAGAAGCTCTCAGATGTGGTATAGGGCATTAATCAGAAGATCCATGACAGTGATTGAGGTCAACCTCTTCAGATCTGTTGCTTTGATAGACTAGTGTGGGAAATGTCAACAATGGTTATGGAGTGGATCCCCTTGGAAGATAAATATGCTTCTTGCAAAGTTCCCTTATGCCTTTTGTTTAGACTCACACCTTTCTAAATATCCATGGTATGAGCTTTGGGGAATAACTGGAAAGGAATTGCTTTCTCGAGACTTAAGGAATGAAGGTCATATTTGCAATTATTTAAATATTTTCTTCTCCAAACACACTTTACCTCCTAATAACTCTTACTAAAATGGACAAACAGAAATTTCAGTAAAGTTTTCTACGTGGATAAGGGGCTTTTGGAAAAGTGAACTGATCCTTAAACTAAATTAATTCCTAGAAGAAGAAGAAGCCAGCATCAAAGGTAAGCAGGAAAATGTCCTCGCTCTAGAATTCATTGAGATCTCATGGATGGTGACAGACTTCTCACTGGAAGTATAATAAATGTTTACAGGATTTTATCTTGGCTGAGCTCATGAGTAACAAAATCACACTTAGGATAGAAAAGCATTGTTTTTCTTTTGACAGAGACATTTGTAAATAAAATAGATGAAGAAAATATGTTAAAAAAATCTTACGTGTCACTAAGAGTGAGTTTAAATCCTTTTTAAAAAATGCGTCCGCATAATTAAAATTCTTGGAAGAATCAATAACAGAATGACTGAAATGAAGATAATCTATCAGAGCAGAAATGTGCTTGTTTTCAAAACTTACAATTCCTATTTATTCTTGGGAATGCTTGTTCAAGAATTAAATTTGCTTTAAAATACACCATTAGGATTATTTCAGTTGGTTTATTTTCTCCTTTAAGTTTCATACGTTCTTGCCTAACAGTGGCTAGGAAATCCTACTTCTTCCATGTCTTGCTACAGTTGAGATGATTCCTGATATAATGGGCTTTAGATAAGAAGTATAACAGAATTTTTCTTTTCAAGAGTCTACTGCCTATTTCACCTTCAGCTTCTCAAACTTCCCTGGTGATATATCCTGCATAATCTTTGTTTCCTTCTCCCATTTCTAATGCTGCAAGACAATCAGTTCTCCCCTCCAGAGTCAGTCACCTGTAAAAATACAAATCAGAGAGTGGCTCCTTGCTGTCACTGGGATAAACAATTCCCAATTTCCACCTGGCCTCTCTCCTTGCACTGTGGCCCAGGCTGCCCCAGTGCCTTAAAAGGGTTCTTCCTCTTTGCCAGAATGCTCTTGTCCACTTCCTGATCTCTGGAGCCTGTGAATGTTACCTTGGGTGGTCAAAGTGACCTTGCAGATGCAGTTAGGGGGCGGGGGATGAAGGGAACATTCTGAATTATTATTTGGGTGGGCCCAGGATAATCATGAGGGTCCTTATAAGCAGTTTCAGAGTCAGAGATAAAAGATGCAAGGATCAAAGAATTACTTAGAGAGGAAGGAAGAGGCTACACTGCTAGCTTTGAAGATGGAGAAAGAATCCATGAACTTTGGAACCCAAATTGTCTGTAGACACTGGGAAAAGACAAGAATAGGTCTTGTCTCCTGCAGTGTCAAGAAGGATCCAGCCCTGTTGATACCAGGATTTTAGCTCAATGACACCTATTTTCAACTTCTGACCTCCCAAACTCTAAGAAACATGTTTCATTTAAGGCACTGTTTGTGGTCAGTTGTTAAGGCAGCAACTAATATAACATTGATCTCATATCCTTGCCTAACCAACCTTTCTGTTCCTAAACCAATTCTTAAGAAAATCATGCATGACATTTTTTAAAGATCAGGACCACTCTCCCAGTTTACATGTTGAAATTCCCCACAATTTTTCTTTCAGAGCACATGTCATCATTTGAGATTATGAGTTTGTGGAATTACTTGACTATTGTCTACTCCCACACAGCCTGATAAACTGAATTAGAGCAAAGCCATATTGTCATTTGTTCAAGACAATGAATAAATGAATTGTAGAGGTAGTGATGATAATTATTTTTGGTACCAAAATAAGTGAGAATTAAGAGAGACAGTAGGAAAAGGAGGTTTGGACTTTCTAATATTCAGTCCTATTTTGGTTTTAACATTCTGCCTTGAAAGTGGCTCCAAGAGGGGATTAAAACCTATAACAAGGCAGTCTTTCTTCTCTCAGCCCTGACACAGGGCATGTGGGCTCAGAAGGAGTGCTACTAGAATGCTGGCTTTTATCCGCATTTCATTGAGCTGTACTGGTAGGGATAAGATGCCATCCAGCAACGATAATCTTTGAAAGTCACTTTCTAAACTCAAAATATTGAAATTCACTTTGTTGTCCAAACTAAAACAAACTCAATTATTTTCCTGGATGCTTAAATAAATGTAAATGTCACTTGATTATCAGGTTGATCAGCGATCTCAGATGCAAGCAACTAATCAACTCTGGAAGTTCTAAATAGAGAATATAATTTTTTTAAATGAGAGAAATGGGAGGAATGGAGAAGCAGCCATAGAAAACCAAAGCTAAGGAAGCTGGGCAGAAGCCAAGACGGGGCATGGGATGACGCAGCCTTAACCTGGAAAGCACAGATGCCCAAAGCACATTGCCACCCATGGTCGGCAGTGTCTATTGTCCCCTTGACACCATTGCTGGCACTGCAGCTTCTTCTAACCTAGCAATCTAGAGGTTGCTGTCACTGCCGCCTGCTGCCACCAAAATGCATGGTCTTCTGCATCTCTGTGAGCATGATTCTCTCCAGCCTCACGTCCCACCATGCTGTGGGTTGGTCCTAAGACTCGTGTGCCATTGATGCAAAGGGAGCCGGGAAATGAATAGCCAGATTCCTTAGTGTCTAGAGGGACAAGGGGATGATGGACCACAGGAGGCTTAATTTGAGATGAAAAGTCAGCCAGGAATAAATTTAAAAAATAGTAAAAGGGTTAATGTCTACACAAGCAGCAACCCTCTTAGTTACAAGTGGATTAATTTATCAGTCTGGAATGTAAGGGCTCCTTAAACACACCCCTCTAGATTTGAATTATTTCTCTGTAACCTTGGAAAACATTTCTCCTTTATCCTCAAGAAAAGTGCTGCACCCAGGCTTGGCTTTTAAGACATAACCTATCACATATTGTATAAAATAAACTGTGTCCTACCTTTTGATCAAGGTCAGAATAAAGGAAGAATATCTTGTGTTTTAAAAAGTCAGTTTTTCTTGGAGGGAGAGACTGTGTTTCCCCTATTCTGTCAGTCTTACAGGGAATTGGGTACTCTCTGTATATTCAAACCGAGTCCCTAGTGATTTTCAATTCCACCTGGATTTTTTTGTAAGCAACATATAAAAGAGGTCTATCGAGTTGCCTAATCAATGTAGGTTTATTATTGCTTACCCAAGTGTTTAATAAACCCATTCCTGTCCTGGGCATAGCTTTAAATACTTCATTGACTCTAACAAAGCTGCTCTTTTCTTCCTGGCCAAAATGGTCATATAAACTATAATTAAGTACTAATTATGGGCTCTACTGGTCAGATAGGAGAATGTGGAGTCCATTATGCAAGCTCCAGAATGAGAGATTTTTGCTATAGAATATTATTATAGAATAAACAAAATGAAACACAGAATTGAAAATGGTGGAAGGATGAAGTTCTTTTCTCTTCTCCCACTGTCTCCTGATTTCAATGATGTGGCGGCTGACCTAATACCTTATTTTTCTGTCTTGTAAAAAAAAAGATAAAAAATGATGTTTTAATGACTCATGATTTTTTCACTGTCAGGAATTATGAGGCTGTACCTTACAGAAATTATTGTAATGGGATAGAGTGACTTTTTTAAGTTCTTGCTATTTGAGAAAATTCAGTATGAAATTAGTCTGTGCATGGAAAATAAGGTTAGTATATGTGCTACCAAAGCGAGCATAAGGAAAATAAGTTTAAAAATCAATCTTTGTTTGGCAGGTATCATTTAAAGGCACAACATGCATTTCTATTAGAAATTTTCATTGGAGAGAACTATGTGGTTGAGAAGTAGAGAAGTGTAATTGATTTTGAAACACACACACACACACACACACACACACACACACACACACACACACCAGGGCCACCTGAACAGTTTTGCAGGCAGCTTGCAAACCTCACTGTGATCTCGCTCTGCTGCTTGTCAGGGAAAGTGTCCGGGCCACAGCCATGCGCATACTTTACAGGAGTTTAGCATAGAAAGGACATATTTAATAGTTTATAACTGTCTCGGTGACAGCAAGTTCTAATTTAAAACTCCTGTGTAATACTTGGTAGGAAGTTTTAATATCAAAAGGCCAGCCAAGGTCTTCCATGAAAAATTTCTAGACAGTGAAAGAAACGAATCCTTTTCAGTGATGTTTGGCTTCTCCTCTCTGGTAGGTGATTTGGATGTCATATTTTACAACCATGGTTTGTTAATCAAATGTTCTCTCTTAAAGACATATTAAAAAGGGGGAGATAGTGGTCCTCTATAATAAATATTTAAAGTTAAATTCATAAAGAATGCAAATGCTGCTGGTAAAACTCAAATGCTTTGAAAATTGTATTTTGCTTTCTTAAAAGACTTCTGTTCATTGAGTTTGATATAGTGAAGGAGCAGTAAACTGGGATTGGGGTGCACTGCAGATTTATATCATTTGTTAAAGAATTAGTGTGATTTTGATACTCCTAGCTGCTCTCTCTAGGAGTCCTGGGTAACCTCCCCCTTGTATGGAAACTTTACTTGTAAAGAATTCAGTGCTTGTTACCACTGAGTGTGGTCACAGGTGAAGACAAGCAGCTGCTACACAACACTCAGATCCCTCTTGGCAAAAAGCCACTTGAATAGTTTTCTTGGGGTTGTACTGGTTTACACACACCACAAGACCTAAGGAATATGATAGTCTCTTCCCACAGTTGCCTTCTGGGAAAATCTTCGTCTCTCCACAGCAAGCAAGGAAACATATATCTATGCATACTGAAATACAAGCACATGTATATGTGTGACTGTGTGTGAATGTAACCAGTTCGTATATGGAGAATATTCCAGGCATTGTGTTGTTGGGAAGTACTATTATATTACAATTTTTATGTGCACTGGTGAAAATGTCAAGTGTAAATGGCCAAAACATGGAAAACTATTTTACAGAGTATTTCTTACTTCTACAGAAATCTCAAGGTACTTGATGGTTGAATATAAGCATTCTCTGACATAAGCTACGTGGACAAATGGAGCTATTAAGAGAATCTTATCTTTCGAGTTTATGTTATGGGATGAAAAGCAACAACTGCTAAATAACACAGTGTATTAATTGTTCCTTTTATCATTTACATGACAGGCTATTTTTAACAGTAATATATGTCTCTCTGACTCCTTTATCTATATTTCTCTTAGTGCATTGTACGCATATTTTACAAGCTGTCGCAAATTCTCCTTGGAAAGGATTCTGTATATGTGGGGGAAGGATTGTTATAAAAATGAGTAGTAAATAAATAAATAATTTCTGATTTGTATGGGGCCCTTTAATTTTTTAGACAATGCATTTCACATTATGTTAGTCCAGTGGATGGCATGCATTGATATGATTATCACTTTCTTTCTCTCTCAATATAATGAAAAATGGGAATAATCTTTAATACTAATGAGTTTGTGTTTAAAAGCATTATTGATTTCTTCTAGCTAAGACATTACATTTCTTTGTAATTCATGCTTTACTAAGATTTATTAACAAATACAGTAGAAAATGGATTTTCCAGACACCTATTAGTAGGGGATGACAGTTCAGAAGCATACAGCCTTTTGGAAGTTTGTATTATGAGACAGCATAAAGATGTTTTTGATCTGATGATGGGTAATGTCCACTGAAAAAGCTAAGGAAACTTTTGGCTGTTCTCTTTATGGCTCTCAATGCCATGACACATAGTCTTTTTCTACCTTCTCTGTAGTGGTAGATTCATCACTGGCCTCTGGAACAGCAGTTTCTTCTCCTTCATTCGTGTTTTCCCTTCTCTACTCCCTTGCCACCTCTACCCACTCAACATCCTGCACATAACTCCCTCACTCTAAATGACAGATTTCTGAGGCAGCTGTTTTGCTCTAATAAAGACAATGCTAGTGATGGAATTTCCTCTCATGTGACACCAAGATCAATCATACCTCCTTCTGACCTGGGCAAAATACAAATGGAATAGTTTCTGACTTGAGGTAACTTTTCCCTGCGATTGGGATTTATGGATCATAGAGTACAAATGTAAAACATTTTCAATTGGTATCTCAGGGCACCTACAGCCTGGAATTGTGAAATCTTTCCAACATTGTCTTCCACTGTTCCCAATATAATACATTTTTTCCAGGTAAACTGTCCCATGCTCCATTTATTAAGTCTCTTCTGTTGCTCCACATGTGGACTAAGGGCCATACTCAATTGCTCTTCGTCATCTACTACTCAGGTGTTTGCAAGATCTTGGAAGCAAATCCTGACAATTTTGCTGTGGTCACTCTGTTTCCATCAGTTTTCTCCAGAACTCACTCCTTGCACTATATGATAGCCACTGTGGTGCACTATCAGGGTCTTTTCTGACATATTTTCATGTTAAATCCCACCCAGCCTTCTGGGCTGCTAGTCCTCCCAAGGTAGGTATAGGATCCCATAACCTCTGAAATGCCCAAAGTGCCTTGCCTAGGATAAAGACTAAATATCCAGAAAGAACTAACAATAATTCGATGAAGAGACTTGAAGTAATGAGCATGGGCAGCTTAATATTTTTGAGCATTTATTATTTTTTAAGAATATGAAACATTCACATATGGCCTTCTTGCATCCTCACAGTAGCCCTGTGGATGGACGATCTTTACCCCAATTTATACAGGAAAATAGCGAGGGTCCGATGTGACAGCTTTGAGACCCAGAGCGTTAGAGTGAAGTAGGTTGCACAATCCAGTCTGTTCTCACGTTTATTACTGAATCACACTGCAGTGACTCAATGATGCTTAGCAGGAGTTTACCTACCTTTTCTCACCCACAGTCAGTTCTACATGGCGTGGTAAAATATAAAACAGATACCAGCACTCTCAGGCTTGAAAGCCATCATTGGCTTCTTATCATATTGAGGATAAAATCCCATTCCTTAACCTAGACTACAAAACTTGTATCTCCAGGTTCCTTACTACTTCTTCAGCCCACATCCACTTATGTTAACCTTACCTCTCCCCTTATTATCATCTTTCTTCAATCCCAGGTACAGTGTTCCTGGAACTTGTCAACTTGTCTTCTCAGTGTTGGTGGCTTTGTCCTCTGTTCCTTAAATATTCTTCCTCTAATGATTGCCTGGATGTTTCCTTCTCTTCATTAAGGTCTTTGCTCAGATGTGTCGCCTGTGTAGGGAGGACTTCTTTAGCTCACCCTAGGTTTAATAGCCCCATCCCTTTTTTATATTCCACCCCATTACTCTGATTTGGTTTTCTTCTAAGAATTGCCTCACTGGCAGTCACAGGTTGTGTATGTGTTTGATAGTTTCTTTGCTTCCATCACTCCTCCATGAACTCTGAATTGCAGAGATTTTATACAGCTTCTTTCCTGCTGTATGCCTAATACGTAAAACAATGTCTGGCATTTAGTACATTCTCAATTTAAGTAAATTTCTTGTGAATTATTGAACTACCATTTAATTAGAGTCATGTGGGCTACTGAGGGCTGATTGTCCTTTGATCTTTCTTGTTTTCTCTTTCTTTCTTTCTTTCTTTCTTTCTTTCTTTCTCCTTCCTCCCTCCCTCCCTCCCTCCCTCCCTCCCTCCTTTCTTCCTTCCTTCCTTCCTCCACAGTGTCTCACTATGTTCTAGGCTGCCTCCAAACTCACTATGTAGCCCAGGTTGGCCTTGAACTTGTGATCCTCCTGCCTCAGCCAGAAACGTGCTGGAAACACAGGAGCATACCATCACCCCATGCTTTGGAGTGATCATTTTTTATACACAGAGGGAAAGTATTGAGTGGGTTTCACAGAACAATATAGTTACAATATATGATCAGGACACAGGACTCAAAGAGAGAGAGCTCTGTTTAAAGGGAGGAAGGGTTGAGATGAATTTCCACTGGGGAAGCCTAAGGTCTCAGTGACCTTTTTTATGCTCAAGACTAGTAAAAAGGCTATAGGTGTTACACTGTGCCTCTATCAGGTGGCGTTATCTCAGGATATATGGTAAGAAGCCACATTACATTTTAAAAGTAAGCTAACATGGATTGAGAGATGGATAGTTACTGATCTCTAAATTTAAAGCTTCCTCATGAGATACAAGCTCTTCTCCCCCACCCCCCCACCCCCCCAGATCGGTAAGTGGCTTGTTGTAGGACTTACACAGAATGAGACCTGCTCAAGCTAGCAGAGCAAACATCTGTAAATGACACTGGCTCCACAGCCACAGCACAAAACTCAGAATCCAATCCAAAGCCACATATCTCTTTATCTACTATCCCCGATCTCCTCACTTTCCCCAAAGCCACACCCCATTTCTAGCACCTCTCCCCCCAGAGTCAATACACAAAGGTGCACACACAACAAAGTAACCTCCAATCTATGGAGGACAGCCAGGGATTTGAGGCTGAGGTTTTTCTGTGCCAAGCACTCTCCTGCTAAGCCGAGAATATAACACCTCCTTTTGGTTCCAGGAAGCTTCAAGACACATCTTAAACCAGACACACTCCTTTTAATCTTATTGTTAACGCCTTGCATTGTGCCAAAGTAAAGAAAGGACATGCTTTTAAAATGGGGGCTCTAAGAAGATATAAGTAGGATACACAAACACACACTTAGAACAATTCTCAATGGGGTTAATGCATGATCTCCCCTAACCACAAGTCCTCTTTCACATCTCCCCCTTCCTATGCAGTAATAAGTAAATAAATGAACAAGTAGCATGCTATTTTTTTTTTTTTGAGAGAATAATATAATGTACAAGTTCAGTTGTTTTGTTGTTTTCCAGAGGCAAGCCAGTGTACTTACTGTGTACTGTGTACAGGGACAGCCTTTTACATTTTTTACTTAATTTATCCTTATTAGTCTCTTAAAAATGGGTATTAGTCATGAAGGGACTGCAGCTCAGAGATGAGTTGATACGAAATCAAACAACTAAGTACCTTGACTGGGATTTGCCTTCAAATACGGTGATTCAAATATCCAATTCTTCTTTTACTTTTTCAATATGCAAAAATTCAAATAAATAGATAAATATCCCTGTGTGCATTGGCACAGGGAAAAGCTGGCTTTGTGGCTTTGTGTTATTGTAATGGAGCTCAGGCTGAAGTGAAGCAAAGAGAGAAGGAGCAGGAAGTAGTAAAGATGACCACAGTGGGCACACAGGGTGTGAAGGAGACACGGGTTGAGATGACAAGTGCTCTGTGGAGGGCAGCTAGCTCTGTATTTTACCTGCTGTCCAACCCGTTCATGCAGGTCCATAATAGTTGACACAATCAAGCAATAAAGTGCCTGACAGGAAGTAGTTTCTGGGCACTTCCGCGCTGATGGCTGGGAGAGAGGACTTCCTGGTGAGTAAAGCTAACAGCAGAGGAATGAGAGCTTTTTACCAGCGGGAGTTCTGGACCCCTTTGTTTCTGAGGTGACACCACCAAATACCAACTCAATCGTGTGAGTGCAGTGACAGCTCTTTGTCACACACTGGCGCGGGATTTCTGAGGGGAAAGCTGGAAAGAAGCAGATACAAAATACATGTTTATCAAAGCACACAGGACAATAAAAATCAATTCTTTCTCTTTCCAAATTACCTGGGACTGACTAACAAGAACCTGAACTGTGAAAAAAGTTGAAGACATGGTGAACTCTATCACAGATTACTAAAACATCTATGGCTTCCTCCAAGGCACCAGGCAACCATCAGCAAAGCAGCCCTTCCAAATGGCTGCATGTCATGTCAAGTACATTGACGACATGCAAAATCAGAGACCCGATGTGCAGTCTTAATGCACTCAGATTCAGACAGGTGGAGGACATAACTTAAAGACTCACTGCTCATGCAATTTTTAAATGAGGCCAATTTGAGACATTTGAAAAACAACAACCATTTTTCCTACCCATACTTCTTATGAGATGAGTGAATTCTGTCATGAACTTGATTCTCATTTGTGGTGTAGAGAACCTAATGTAACTATCTCATCAAGTCGATTTCAGATTGTAGTCTTTTCTACTCGAAATTCTTACAATATGTTTCCTCATGGAAAAGCTTTCAAACATAATTTGATACCTTCATTTGCCATAACTAGTAAATCTGTGCTATTTCTTGGATTGAATTCTGCACCCTTCTTAATACCAAAATGTTGAGATGCTAAAATGACAACCCCGAGGTCAGATACTAAAATGTACAACCTCTCCTAGTCTTGTAATGCTTGGTTGATATGCAGTTATTGTCCTGAAAGGCAGTCATTGGAGTTGAAAGATAAATATTATTCTATATCTTATTGAATAAAATATATTATATCACAGGTGATGGAGACAGATTGACTCAATAAATTCTAATAGTGTATGCTGAGAAATAGTGGCAATAAAAATGCTGATGACTTGACACAGGGAGAATATTGAATGTCATTAATATGCTATTTCCTCTGCTCTGAGCCCCTGTCATGTTCTCCACACTGTCATAATCTCTATCAGTGGATTTTTCTCTGGTTTATTGGCCTGGGAAAAATGGCACTTTTTAGTGTTTTAAATTATCCACTGTTTAACTGCTTGCAGTAATGATGAGGTAGCCTAAAATACAGAAAATTAATACAGGATTTTATGTTGAGCATGCTACAAAAATGTGAGCTGCTGTTGAGCTGTACAGTTTGGTTTCACTAAAAATTTTTGTCTGATATCTCATTTTTACTCATTTTATTAACTGAATCAATTTGGAATACTGGTATTTAAAAGAAGTTAGTTTCAAGAATTTAAGAAAGATTTCGCAATGAATTCCATTTAAGAGGTTATGTTAAAAGGAGTTAGTTATGTGAATTTTATTATATGCAATGAGATATCATGATGGGACATTTAAAATTTGTTTTCATTTCTATTGTTTTTTTATATATTGCTCAGGAAGCATAATGAGCACATATACGCCATCCTTCCAAAACTCAACATGTAAGTCACAGCTCCTAAACTGATATCATGATAGAAGAATGCTAACTACCAGTTGATGATAAAACCTTCCATGGTAATGTTTTACAGGATCCTAGCCTAAAACCCCAAGCTCTAATTATTTTTAGTCTTCTAAAAATTCTAGAAAATTCTAGTCTTCTAAAAACTCAGAACTCTAAAGTTCTGAGTGAAATATTTGTAGGTGATAAAGCTTTGGATTATTTACAAGTACTCACAGTTTTTTTAAAAAGCTCAAATTAAAATGACTGGTGCCCATAAAACTCATTCTTTTTCCTATTTATCTGCCTGACACAGATCTAATCTGTATCTCCAGTCAGACTTCCACATAAACTTCATCTTTTTTCTTTTCTTTTTTTTTTTTTTTTGGTACCAGGGATCAAACTTGGGATGGCAAGTACCGGAACCACTGAGCTAAATCCCCAGCCCTCTTTTTTCTATATAACTCTCATACTCAACTAGCAAGTAATTGGCAAAGGAGTAGCTGTTCCCTCGATACTACGTTTAAAATCTACCCAGATTTCCAAATCCTAATTGTTTATATCCAAGTTCAAGTCATTGTAGTCTCTTATTCAGAGAGTTGGAATAATCTTATCACTCTACTTCTATCTTCCACTCTGCCCCATTAGCCCCAAGCTCTTCCATTCGCCACAATGGGGCAGGCTTGATTCTGCCCTTTGAGGCAGCTGCTTCTGTGGTTCTCCTCCATCTCCAGTAGCTGTTTCTAGGGGGCCACTAAAAGTCCCCCAATACTTCTTTCTTTCAAGGCAGTATTGAGCCCAGTTTAAATTTCCACTTCAAGTTAATGTCTAAGATCTCAAAATATGACCTCTTTTTAAAATGTATGTTCTGAGAGCCTTTGGTAGTGATTTTCTGGAGTTGATGGGTCTCAAATAACTTCTATGGACTGTCACCTTTGTGATTTACACAGATGATCCAAGACATTCAGGTAGTCATCGTGTGCAAAAAAAATTTCCTATTCTTAGACTTATTTATGTCCATAAACTATTGATTAAAGAAAGGACTATTGAGTAAAGGAAATTTAAGATAATGATGTACATATAAGTAAATTAATAGTATGAAAATATAATTATTCAATGAGCTCTGATAAACTGGTATAGATGTATTCATTCCCTCACAGTTTGTACAAAATATAGCAAGATGAATCTAATTACTCAAAATCCAAGATTAGGAAAGGAAAACATAGTGAAAAATATTCCATTTGTCCTGTTTTAATTTATCTCTAAATTATTGGTAATAAATAGTCCATCTGCACCCATAATATTTTATTTTGTAAAAATATCTTCCAGCATCGTTCTCTACCATACGATTCAGAAGTATATCACACCATTTGTAAAACGAGTTATGTGCATGTAAATGTAAGTGTATGAGAGAAAAAAGACACAGATACAGAGAGAGAGAGAGAGAGAGAGAGAGAGAGAAAGAGGGGGGAGAAAGAGATATCACAAATCCTTAAACTGCCATTCAGTTCACAAAAGAAAAACTTTCGTCTATTCCTTACGTTGTGAGAAATAATCCACTTTCAATCCACATTTTTTTATGCATTTGGTACAAAAATCATATGAGGTATATCTCATTTTGGGAATTATTTCCTAGTTTTTAGTTAACAGTTAACAGTTCCAGTAATTCTCAATTAAATAACAAAGGAGGCATTTTTTGTGGGAAAGAGTGGAAATTCATTTTTCTATATACAGTACATACTGTTACTAATAATTATAATAGGATGCCAAGGAGGGATTTTTGAAGCTTTTTTTTTAGTAAGACCTTTTATTATTGAGAAAAGTATAATGTTCTAAGACCTCTGCCTTCCCACCATGGCAGAATATGCCAAGACTTGTTGTCTCAGCATGATTAACCATCCAACTATGAATCATAAGAAAAGAGACTGATGAGGCAAATGATATAGTTTGTTTCCAAAATATTCCCCAAAATGTTCATTGTGTTGAATACTTGGGTGTCAGATGATGCACTTTGGGGAAGGATTGGATCATGAGGACTCTAACTTCATCAGGTAGATGAAGTTAATGAGTTAAATGGGCTGTTGGGAGGTAGGGCCTTGACTTTGAAGAGATGCATCCTCCACCCCTTCCTCCAGGCTTTCTTTGTTTTCTCTTCTTCCCGGGTGCCATCAAGTGGGCAGACTTGCTTTACCAAAATGTTATTCTTCCTCTTGATTCCAAAGTTATGCAGCCAGCCAGCATGGACTGTAACTTCTAAAACCACGAGCTAAAATGAATTTCCTTTAAGTTATCCTTATGTATTTCTCGCAGTGACAAAAGCTGATTAACATAGTGGAGAAGTACCATGCCTCTAGGGAATAGAAAGAAGTCTTTTTGAATATTTGACTGAGTGAGAGAAAAATGCTCCAGAGTCTTGCTTCTTAGAAGCTGTTGGTGTCTTATTATTGCCTGAAGAAGTCTGAAGGCTAAGGACGGGAGACTTTGTGATTCCTGGACACAGCTGTGATGGTAGGGGTTTATCAAGCACTAAAAATGTTTTTGGAGGAAAGCTTTCTGGAATTTTCTGGGGAGGAGCTTCACCCAAGAAGGCCAGCTGAAAAAGTGAAAGGACCTAGAGAAAAGATTGCCCTTTCACTTGCTGAAATGAAGATTTTCACAACCAATGAGAACTAGAACACCCAGAGACCTGCCTGGTAGTTCGTCTAGAAGTGGGCCATGGCCAACTTTCAGAGCAAATGGCTACAGAAAGAAGGCATTTTCTGCTTGCATTTTATCAAGTCCAGCTTGCTCAATTATATAATGATAGCTAATGAGAATTTATTACATATTTAGGGATAAATATTATGTACCAGTCAGGTTTCCCAGAAAGATGACTTTGAGTCAAAGATTGAGGACTACACGTTTCTTGAAGCATCTTCAAGGATCCACATTTTTTTTTTTAATTAAAGGAACCAGGAAAAGACTGAATTCAGAATCTCAGTCTTAGCCAGTCTCAGATGGCTCTGCAGAATTATCCCAAATAAGGTAGTGGACTAGGCTTTGTACATAGATCAGACATTGTATGTGGGTTACTCCAAGCAAAGGCACATGAACCTCACTAAGTTCAGTTCAGGAACTCATGAAGAGGAGAGAGGCTTGCAGCTGCAAGCAGTGAGTCATAAGTATCCTCGCTAGTTGAAAAAATAAGATGGCCCTAGACTTGAAGGTATCTCAAGGCACCAATTACTGTCCACCCTGTGTACCCCTGACATCCACTGGCTTCATATAAGATTGGAAATCGGCTTCTTCAGAATTCTGGTGAGCCTCTTTTTCTGAAGAAATTTACTAGTAGCTGTGGGGACATACTTCAACCCACACCCCTACAGCTGTTCTTGAGGCTGTAGCCATTGTTAATAATTTTCTTTTCCTACTTTCCACTCAAGATTTCTTCCATTCCAAGATGTCTCCTTTGCTAGTCCAGATGGCTTACCAGGGAGTTGGGATGACTAAGGCTCGTACATCTGAACAAGGTGAGCCCCTGGCCACCTTTTTCTTATGCTTTGACCACCGCACTTGCCTCATTGGCTTCAAAATTAGCTGCATGAATAGCAACAAACACCCAACTGATTACTAACTCCATCTATCCCTGTTCCTTTATCAAAAGCAACCTCTACCTCTCCTAATGATTATTGCTAATGACCCTTTTCAGCATGGCGGGCCTCCCTTTCCTTTTCTTTTGCTTTCTTGGCTTCTTTTCTAAGGATGATGTCTCTAGCATTGTCTACCAGATCTCCTGCCCAAGTGGCAGGGTGTCTTGCGCCAAAATTTGGTCTACAACAGATATCTTTGTTTTTCTGGGAATTCCACAAAGCTTATAACCACTTTATCACCTGTGGATGATCGAGGTCTTTAATTATAACCTAGACCCTATAAACAACCACACTAAGAAATGGATCAAAACTGATGTTATAGATTCCAGAATATCAATGCCTACTCAGACACTGTGTCCAAAAGCTTTCACAATATTTGGATATTTTGTTACCCAAGTAAGTGAATATATACCCAAGGAAACAATTAGCATATATACTTGCTGTTATGTTGCTGTAGTTATTCCTTCTAGAAAGCCATTTTTCTTTCAGTCAGTAAATTCTGAATTGTAAACTGAAACAGGCCCAGGGACTGAATGAGAGGTCAAGATTTTGTATTGGAGTGGCTGCCCTAGGCCTCCTGATCATATATTTTCAAAATTTCTTTTGATCAAATAGATTGAGAAGTACTCTTCCTGATTATCAGTCCTTCCAGGGATGCTGTGTTTCATCAACCATTTCCAGAGTTCAGGCACCTCCATCTGCCATTGAAAACTTGTTACTCATTGTGATCATTATGTTCAATTTGCTCTAGTATTAAATTCTGCCATTTATCCTCTTAATTTCTGTAGTTCTGTCATTCCATTCTATCACTGAGCCTATTTCTACAATAGCATCTCTCATTATCAGCACTGGTCCACACCACTCAGATGCTCCTGGGCTTCTCAGTGGTGCTGTTGTCCCTCTCATCAGTGCATTGCTGGCCAATCTGATAAGCGAGGTGACCTCTGATCTCTCCTGCAGCACATAATCAATTGCGGGGTTTTTACGGTCTTGGAGAATACCAACGCCAACAGACCTGTTTTCTGAGCCTCTGATCCCTATTTACATAGTCTGCAACGGTAGGTCTCTCCATTTTACTTAACCTACTGTGGGCTATTGATTTCCCCCACACTTCTAAAAGGCACCCTAGCAGTGTGTTAAAATTATCTTCCAGAATCTCTGCAGACTATCATGACCTGTATTCCTAGCAGTGCTCTCATGGTGATAAATTCTCTCTACCCAAACTTATATTCTTTTGCTCTTATTTCATAACCTTTTGTTTTTAGTGCATCCATGATTTTCTAACTCTAGTGGTACATGGTGACCACATCCTGAAGCACGTTCTCTTCCTCACTGGCAAGCTCAGCAACTTCCTCCCTGGGTGTCATAGAGTCTTATTTCTAGTTGTTGTTCCAGTGGGCAAGAGTAGAGTAGGGAGCAGATGCTAAGGGGGAGCACACACTATTTTGCAAAGCCGAAGACTATATAAACTTCAGGAAAGAAGGGAGTTCCAGCTTTCAATGAGAAGGAGTCAAACATTCTACAAGCTTAGAGCAGTCAGTGTATCTAAAGATTTAAGATTGTTTTGTATGCAAAACCTCATATTTTCCCATCCTAATTCTTACTATCTCACTGCATCTGAATCACAGGGATGACATTTTTAATTACAGTTCTGCCAAGGTCAAGATCTATTATAAAAGATTAACCCTCAATTGCTGGAGCTTTGCTACTCAAATGAGTAGGACTTCTTTTTGGTTTTCAGGCCTTTGCCCTCTACTCCAGATAGAAATCTGTTGTCCAGTTGTCAACATTTGTCTAGTTTTCACTTTGAGTCCTTAATTGTTTATTAATCACCCTCAGCAACTCATTGTCTTTCTCTATAACATCGATTACCTCAGCTACTGCCTTCCTATTCCATTGTTCTTATGATTACTCTTTGCCTGACACTAATTTAAATGCTTACACATTGTTTCAGCTAGTGCAATCCCTCCAGCAGGTGTGTCACTGAAGATTACCACCAGAGGTACAGATGGTCAGTGACTTACCCATCAACAGGGAGAGAATGTAGTGCTAGCCAAGACTGGTGTGATGCAGTTCCCAAATCCTATTTAGATTCCCTTCCCTTGGAATCTCTGGGCACCAGCTGGTGCAGGTTTGCTTCAATGGGAAGCATAGGAAGATGGATATTGGCTTGCAGGAAGTTTATTTGAGAGTCCCTTTGAGATCAACAACTAAATGGAGTGATGGAAACAGGATGAAGCAGAGGGGAAAGTTGAACTGTGATATCATCCTAACAATACAATAACAGCCTCAGACAATACCACAGGAAGCTCTGGATCTGGGAAGGCCCTGAAGAGTTCTCTCTAATTGGAGCAGGAGGTGTTCATGCCTTCATTGGATGGGTTTCTGAATACAGGATACAGTAACTGGGAATGGAATGTGTCCTTCAGCCCAGAGCATTTGCTGGAAGATAAAACTTAGCAGTGAGCTATCAACTCTTGCATCAAGTTAGGAAATGAGTGTTTCAGTACTGGTGCAGAGATGGGAAAATCTTGGAGTCAATCCAGAACATTCGCTACACTTTACAATAAGCTTGTCCCCATGTATTATCCTATTTCAGTCTATTAACAGTTACTTGAAGTCAGACCTTACTATTTTATAAGTAGAATGCTTTACAAAGAAAATGCAAGGGAAACTGAAGTCCTGAGAAATTTTTATTTCAGATATAATTTAGTTATGTTACAAACTGAGAAAGAAGTCATGCATATTTCTAGACTTAGATGTCTTTTTCTTTTTCAGTAGCATGACTCGAAATCTTAATAAATGATAAATTGTAGGTCTATTTCTAGTGTAGCTATCCAGTAGGATTTGAAACAAACTTGGCTAAATCACCCTCCAACTTTGCTTTTTCAAAAATTGTTTTGAGTGATTATATTCATTTTAGAGTCAACTTTGAAATTTCTTTAAAAGTACTTTTGATGGAGATTGTCTTTAAAATTTAAATCAATTTTGGAAGGAATTGTATGGTGTATTTTCATTTATTTGAGTTATTTTTCAATTTGTTTTCAGGTGCCTCACATTTTTCAACATAAAGGTATTGGATATTCTTAGAGGTATTGTTAGAATTATTCCAACATATTTAGTATGTATTTTAATGCAATTATAAATTGAACTTTTCATCATTTTATTTTCCAACTGTTTAATGCTAGCATACAGATATACAAATATTTTTATACTTATAATATTGACCATATATTTTATCACCTGTTAAAGTTCACTTATAACTTTAGGTTTTTAATATAAAATTTCATAGTACTTTTTCATGTAAACTGGCATATTACCTCAGAATAAGGACAATTTCACCTCTTTTACAACCATTATGCCTTTGACTTTTGTTCTTGTCTTATTTTACCACCTAGGACCTCTGTCTAGTACACAGTAAATTCAAAGGACTTTTCTAGCTCATCCAAGGTCATGCAATAATACAGTATGAAAACATTATATAAACTATGTCATTTGTCTTCAGAACCATGCCTTTCACCTCTGTAGAGGTTGTTATGATGGACGATACAGGTTTATCCTTCAGAACTTAGGCATTCATTCCCCTACTGTTGGAAGTGCTGGTTTGCAATTGACTCTATCTTCAGGAGATGTCTTCAGTTTGAAGAGCACTATCCTGCTTAAGTCTGTACTTAGTCCCAGGGTGTTGACACAGATTCAGTGACTAATATAAAGGTGAAAGGTTTAGTCTTCTTGTCTCAAGGGGGGCAATTCCAAAATGATGACTCATCTCAGCCACTCTGCAGGGAAACTTGGAATGCCATTGATGCTTTCTAAATAGTATTTTTCTCCCTAAGCAGTCTTACTGCCTTACTTCCTCCATAAGAGTCGGTCCCAATAAACGATCTATCTGTATATCTCAGTCTTTATCCAGGAGCCAGACCTAAGATAACTTCTGTGCTCTGTAATCAATGCAATTATATTATGGATATTAAAGGCTGTATTAAATAAAATACCATAACATGAATATGGTATTTTATGGTATTGCAATATCCTGAATCAAAATAAAATGTATATTTGACTTAGAAATACATTTCATTATATATTTTCACATTCCTTACTGCTGTTTCATCATAAAATGCATAATAACTTGTTGTGAACTGTGTTCATCCTACTTTGTTGTAGAACTTACTTTTTCTATATTATTATGCTTTGCTATCTCTTTTACAAATTTCTTCTAGTCCCCCACCCCTGCCCTTTCTAGCCACTAATAACTATTCTGCTTCCTACTTCGGTGAAGTCAACCATTTTAGCATCCATATGAAGTATTTTTTTGGCTTTTTTGTTTTTTTGTCCCTGTCTTATTTAATGAAATGTCCTCCAGTTTCATACTTGTGCAGAAATTCAACTCCAATAGGAAAATAATGGGGAAAAGAGTGGGTGCCAGTGGAATAGTATTCAGGATATTTTTGTTATTCTATAGACTTTTCTGTTAGTACAGATATCCACACTCACATTTGAGATGTTCACCCAACTCAGCTGCAGCTCTTCAGAGTTTATTGGCAAAGATCTGCCAATCATAAACCTCAACAGCTTCTTTAGTGGCCTGATAAGTAACTCAGGACATTATTCAGTGCAGCAGACTTTGAGGGAGGACCAAGTATTCCCAGCTCCATCTCGAAGATGGTTGTAATAAAGAAAAAAAGGGTCTAAAAATTTTTTTAAACAAAAAATAAAAAAATAAATTTAAAAAGGGTCTATGAGTAGAGTACCATTTTGAATTTCCATAAAAAATTAGAACTTTGAATGGAGTAAGATCATAGCTTCATATTACTTCTATATACAGGTATAGATTTTCTTCTAAAGAATAAGATACAATAAGATGGGATCCCAGTTGTTGATTCTTTGGGCTAGTTCCTGTGCTACTGAGATTTTGTTCATAAAATCTTTTCCTAGTGCCCATCAACTGGAAACTGCATAAAGAAGATGAGGGGTTTTTTTTATAAAACGGAGTACTATGCAGCCATAAAGAATGAGAAACTAGAGACATTTATAACTAAATGGATGTATATTGAGGTCATACTCTTAAGTGAAATAAATAGGACACACATGTGTAAATACTAAATAGTTTCTCTAGTGTCAGAAACTGAAAGTGCAAATAAGGATTAAAATGATTAAAACAAATAATTGGTAATTTGAAATAGGAAGAAAAGTTCCAAAGGGGTAGGGGTGGTGGGAGGGGAAGGGGAAAGGAAAAAAGAGAAAGGAAAAATTATGAGAAAAGAAAAAAATGGAAACAAAGTCTATGTAAATAAGGAAGGGAGGAGGGGGTGAAGGACACACAGGTAATGGGGAAAAAATAAGAACAAAGATACATCACGTACAGTTACAAGCACCCAATGATAAATGTAAATGTATTGTATACCTAAAATGTACCAATAAAAGAATTTAAGGAAAAAAAAAAGAATAAAACAAATATAATTCTGTGATTTTAAGGAAACCAATCCCAGTTGTGCTATAGGTAATACTGTCAAGATAATTTGATAAATGATTTCTGAAAGAACAATATTATCTCTCCATTAAAGATATTCTCTATCTGAAAGCAACTAGTGGATATGCTATTTCTATTCGATCATTATCTCTTCCTTAGGTGAGTCAATCTTCTCTACTCAATATGGTCTTCAGAAGTCCTCAATCATAACATGAAGCAACTACTGGCCATATCCTCTGACCACAAATGATAGCTTGTGATCCACACTGGGCCATTAATAAAACTATTTAATTAGATCCTGATATTTGTTGAGAAGTGGTCATATTACCTAAGCCAGAATATACCACATACCTGTTAAGGCAAGGAGACTTTTCCCTGAGATCACTTTATACCCATGGGAAGAAGAAATGCCTATTTATATGGGGATTGTAAAGTTAAGAAGAAGTGGTGAGTAGTGATGGGAGAGGATGTTACTATACACAGTATAAGAAATCTTGTCCAGTGAAGTGAGACCTTAGAGAACTGCAATGGAAGATCCCTGACAACATTCTCTGGGTCCATGCACCCTGCATTTAGTTAATTATTCTTTTTTCCACTTCAATTAACTAGAGAGTGACTTCTCTCCAGCTTATTTGTTTGAATTAGTTTTAAAAGTCACTTTCAACTAAAAATTTCAAGATAATACCCCAAATTATTGAGATGAAATTTGTATGAGATGAGTCTTCTACTGCATAATTTATCCTCCTCACCTTCTCCAAGTCTTATTCCAGTGAGAATAATCTAGGACCAATGCACATAGTTATATTATTTCTGATTGGAGACATGCACCAGGAGCGTTTTCTTAAATTAATTTCTGTAAGAGGAGAATCTACTGCAGCCAGTAGCTTGTAAAATATCCAGCTCTACCAATTTAATGAAAATATGAAAGTACTAAGTGAATAATTCCAGTGTCACATAAGTGGAGACATAAGTGAGAATATAGGCTTCTACTTAGGAAAATGTTCCCAAAGAGGAATAGATGGACACAAGTTGTAAGGACATGACTGTAGAGAAACTGTGTAGCTTTGTTCTCATGATGATAGAATGGATTCCTTTATGTACTGATTCCCTTCTTGTTTCCAAAGTACAATATCAATGTTGGTTTTAAGCCATAGGCTTAAACACAACCTTAGCTAACGTAGGCAGAATATCAGTGATAAGATGGTGATGTTATAATATACTCCTCCAGAGCCAAAAATCTGTAGTATCCTGGAGTTCCAGAATTTCACTTCTGAGTGGTGAATCCCAATGATATGAAAATGAGTGAAGCTGGCCATAAGAAATTGCCTGTATTCTAACTCATTTTTACCTAAAAATGTCAATTCTGTATCATTCAACATAATAGTAATACTGGACAATGTTGTCTAGCATTACTAATGGAACACTTAATGAAGTTAGACATTGTAATAAGTGCTGTACTAAACTCATGGTCTTCACAGCATTCACCAATTGAATTGATACATATATTTTATTATATCGATGATGGGAATGAGTCACAAAGATGCCAATTAACTTGCCCAAGGCCACTGAATTGGTATCTGTGGGAGCTGGGATTTGAATCCAGTTAACCTACCACTCCTAACCACTGTGCTCTATTGGAAGGCATTACCTAGAAGTACTACCTAGACTTGTACTACCTAGAAGGTATTACCTGCATTTGCACTTTATGTTTCTTTCTTTCAACTCAGAAGGTAGTTGTGGTGAAACAAAAAAGTGTAACTCATCTTTCTCTGACTCCTTATTCAACTTTGGAGAAGTAAGGGACCACTTTTGGAGTTAGCAAGCTTCTGAGTTTTTCTGACTTTGCATAGTTCCTGCATCCACAGATTTACTAGCCAAATCCTTACTTGATATGTATTATTTTCTGATGGGTGTTGGTCCGTTCACCTCCTACTCACCCATTAGTGAGAGAGGGATTCCCATCCCACCCCACAGTGACAGCAATGCTCAAATGCAATGACAGAACCAACGCAAGATGGTGGGATCAACAACAGTTTATTTATCATTTCTGGTCACAGTGCCAGGGAGGACACAACATGTCACCCATCACTTGGGGCTTCGCAAGGGTTCTAGCCAGGAACCAAGTGAAATACAGGTCTAGGGAAGCCAGTCTATCAGAAGGGCAAGATGACCCCTGTGTCCACAAAGAGGATATGATTGGCTTGTTAGGGTAATTCCACTGTCCAGTACAGAATTGAGAGTACCTCCAAAGAGCTAAGTAGGAGCCGGGCCTAGTACTCTTGATGGGCAGGGGAACTTGGCCAGGGAATCTTATCCAAGGGATCAGATTCGGGTGGAAATCTTTGTTCATTCCATACAAGACCTTCTCAGTTTCCCAAGAACTAAAGGTAGCACATAATATGGGGCTTGTCTTTGTATCACGTTTGTGTGGAATGATGTCTTTATTAGGACCTTAAACACAAGACAAAACAATCAGCAATAAATAAAACAAAAAACAGCCTTTTATATGTTTGAGCTCACTTGAAAGTGAAGTAACTTTCCTTCTAACCTTCTAACCAAAAGGGCTAGCAGGCTGATAAATTACTAATCATACATACTGCTGGAGACATTGCTTCAATACTCTATGTACTTGGAGTCTTGCATTGACTTTGGTTTAAAGATTCCAAAATTTTTCTAGGTGTTCAATTTTGAGGGCCAGGAAAGCAATAACAAAAATGTCTTCCAACATCTCATTTGAAGGTCCTCTAGCCTGACTTTGCATCTAGACTTGGCTAATTACCAAGTAGGTAACTTTGGGCAAATATTTCCATTTTCTTGGTTTTGATGGCTTAAACTTCAAAGCACATTTTATAATATCTCAAAAGATTTTGCAAAGTTTGAGTATAATAATAGATACGAATGAGTTGGCTCTTCAAAAGAATCAAACATTAATCCTTTCTTCCAGTCCTTTTCATTTAGCAAAGTATTTTTGTCTTATATATTATTGACCAATTTTACTTCTTATTTCTGTAATGTGCAGATGTACTTTTAATAACTATACCCTTTTTGGGCCATTGTAAAACTATTTGAATAAAATTTTTAAAACATCATTTCAGTATATGGCCCAAAACTACAAGTATATGATTAATTCTATATTATGTCATCCAGAAAATTTCTAAATTTCTAAAATCTTTTATTTGGAAAAAATAAGTCACCAGATTAGGATAAAAATTGCAATGTCTTTACTGGTCTCTAGATTCAATTTGCAATATTTAAATTCTAAACAATGAGCAGTGGTACTGGTGGTACTACTGGTGGGAAGTTAAATGCTAATAGCTCTGGCATTTTATCAAATATCTGCTAGGTAAGGCTACGAGGAAATGAAATGTGTGATAGTAGTCTATGTTTAGACTTCAAGATACTTCTATAGCACTTTTTGATTAAAGATAAATTTGAACTTAACTTGTTCATCAAAACTATAGAACACTCCTTTCATGCTAGTGATTCTATTAACTGCTCACTAAACCTTTCCACTGTGATGCTGTCCTGGTATCCCAAAGACATTATCCAATTTGAAAATCTCTCCTGTCTGTCCCCCAAATTCCCTTTCTCTTCTCGCCTTTCTACTGAAGGACACTGTTAAGTATATGGCATAGTAAATCAGAACCATGGCTTTCTCATTGACCTCTCTTCTCTGACACCTGTCACATCCAATTATTCTCATTGTTCCATCAATTTTTACTCATAATTCACTTTTTTTTTCTATTCAGGCTACTTTTCCCTGTACTATGGACAAAATCACTCAATGGCAGCTCTTTTGTCATATATATTTTTCGCCTAGCAACCAATTAAGTTCTTTTATTTGAAACCTTCGGTATGATGATGGGGGCCAAAAATGTTTCAGAACCAGCAGGGTGGCATAGATTCAATTGAGCCCAGTCCTCCCACTAATTACAATGAAAATCTGTGGACAAAATGCAAAACAGCCCCTGTGTATTTTGAAAGAATAAACAAAAGCAAGTATCAATGGGTCAAAATGTGGAGAAGTGACTACACAGAGGGAGGTTTTATGGCAATATTTTCCTCTTTCTGCCTCATGCTGACTCCTTCATGCAGTGATCATTCAGCAGCCTGGCAGCACTGATGAAATCTTCAGTTACAAATCAGAGAGAAACCCCCTTTTTCTCTCCAAAATACCAAGGAAAGTGGCCCCCGAAGGTCAGAAAGCATTGTGGGAATGTTGCAAGGAGGAGAAGGGGCTCCTCATCTTCTGAGTATAAGCAAACAAAACCTAGGCCTATACCATGGGCTATACAGAGGTGGACAGACACACACTAGCTCAGCTATGGCTTGGAGACTAAAAAACTGCGGAATGACACAAGCGAGGCTTCTGCCTCTGTTCCTCGGGAGTTACATCTGGAATAAACACAAACAAAATGGTAAAGGATTGAGAATGGAATGAAACCACCTGCACAACTTCCTGACTAACTTCTGACCTGTTCACACATGGAACAGAGTCAAATGGTGTAGCAAGACTTAGAAAGCTACCCTAAAGATAGATCCATTTCTCAGAATACAGAGGATATCATTTACTCTCTCAACCTAACTCATTTGAATACCTAATAAAAATAAAATATGAAATATTTTCCCAGATCAAGTGTCCAATTGCAGAGCATTTATGATGTTCAGAAAATGATACCAAATTAACTGACAGAAGATGAAAACAAAAACAAACCTGTAACATGCGGTAACATGGTGGTAGTAAAAATAAACATATGCCAGATGCCAAGCATGAGATAATTCAAATTATATATATATATATATATGTGTGTGTGTGTGTGTGTGTGTGAAATGAAATCATTAATAAAAATTAGGAGTGTTGACACAGATACAGAAAATTTACAAAGAACTGAGTATAAATTTAAAACTGAAAAAATAAGAAATTAAAAAAAAGTTACGAGGGCTCAATAACAGAATGGTGAAAAGAGACTACAGAGTAAACCAGCTTGAAAACACACAATCCTGAGGAGGGACTATCCTAAGGGCAGAGAGAGGGAAGCTTGAGCAATGAAGACAGAATCTTGGGAGCAGGTTGAACGGTATCAGAGCCTCTGTCTCATAGAAGAAGGAGATTAGGAGAAAATGTTTGAAGCAATAATGTTTGAAGACTTCTCACAATCTCTATAAGATACACACATGCACACACACACAAACACACAAACAGAAAGATCAGAGATTGGTGAATTGGAATGCTAATTTGGGTAAATTTAAAGAAGATCATGCTTGTGTATGTTATAATAAGCTCAAAAGCAAAGATGAAGAAAAAGTTTGGAAGGCAGGTAGAAAGGAAAGATATGGCACATAGAGGAAGAACGATTTGAATGACTGAATAGTTTTAAATAATTGTAGGGTATTGAAAGGAAGAACTGTCAACTCCAAATCCTATTTCCAGTAAAAATATTATTCAGAAATGAAGATGAATAAAGAAATTTTGATAAAATTAGGAAAATTTATGTTCATTATATCTGCTATATAAGAAATGCTAAATTAAAGGAATATTTTTAAGCTGAAGAGAAATGACAGAAACTTGGGTAGGTAGAAATGAAAGAAACTACTACTACTATTTATCTTCAGAAAAGATAAATAGTAGGGTAGATATGAACAATGCCATTGCTTCCTTGAATTAAATGTCTGGTCATTAAAGCAAAACTTATCATATAGTCTAGTGTGAATTTTCATATGTGTAGATATAATGCCTATGACAACTGAAAGATGAAGATCAATGAGCTACAGCAAATAACAGAAATGGTTGTTGTATATGAAGTGATATAATATGAACTATAAAATGTTAAGTATGCATATTGAAATCTTTAGATTATCCACTAAAGTCAATAGGCAGAGATATAAACAAATTTCCCAGCAAATTAAAATAAAATACTGAAAATATAATTAAATAATTCAAAAAAATATGTCTTAATTGCTTTTCTCATTGCTGAGACAAAATACCCAACACCCTAAGTTAAAGGACAAAAGGTTTACAGTTTATACAGGTTTCAGTCCATCGTTGGTTGGCTCCACGGCAGGGCAGCATGGCAGAAGGATACAGCAGAGGAGAAATAGTTCATGGCATGCCAAGCCGAAGGCTACAGTGAAAAACAGGAAAGCACAGGAAGCAGCAGCAGCAGAATTTGCCTTTATATTCTATCCAGGCTGTAAGCCTATTGATTGGTGCCAACCACACCCAAGGTAGGGTACCTTCAACCCCAGCATCACATACCCTAGGTCCAGCCACCTACCCAAACTCCCACCTATGACCTCATGCTTCTTTGGGTGGGGTGGGGGGGTATAGATACAAGTCATAACAAAGACAGAAAATAGAGACCTATAAAAACAGATCAAATAAGAAGAAAAATAACAAAATGGCAGACCGAGCTCCAATCAAGTTAATTATAAATATAAATCATAATCATGCAATAAATATATAATGTTAATGGTTTAGTTCACTTTAAGAAAAGGCAGAAAAATTGTCCATGGTGGATTAAGAAGTGTAATCCTCATGTATTCTCCCCCAAACAAATGCATATTAAATATAAAGATAAAAGTAATACATTGAAAGTATATGGGTGGAAAAATTATAAGCCATGAAAACAGTAAGCATTAAAAAGTTGATGAAGTAAACCCAATGAGAAAGATTACTACCAGAAGGCCAGGGAATTAGCTCAGTGGTGCTGCTGCCTGCCTCACAAGCACAAGGTACCCAAGCCCTGGTACCAAAAAACAAAAACAAACAAACAAAAAACATTATTACCAGAGATAAAAATAAATATCTCCATAACATAAAAAGAAAATTTCAATGTGAAAAAATGACAATTCATGAGGGAGACGTAAAAATGATCAATTAACAAGCACTTAATAATATATCCTCAAATTTTAAAAAGCAAAAATGACAATGAGGGATATAGTTTCAGAGAGCAAGAGATTTTTAACAGCTGTTGTTTCTCATGAACTGAAAGAAGTAGGTAAAATCAATACAAAGTAGAAGATCTAAAAACACTTTAAAGCAACTCGATCTACTTGATGTTTCAAATTATGTCCAACAGCTACATAATACAATTTGTAAGTACATTTAATATTTATAATCTAATGTATAATTGCTCTCCATATATTTGATTATATATTGAGACATAAAACTATTAATAAATTTAAATACATCAAATAATGCAGGTATTCTGACTACATATCAAAGATCATATTTGAAATCAAAAGAAAATATCTATGCAAACCCAAATGCCTGCAATTAAACAAGACATTTCTAAGTAATTTATGGCTGAGGGATAAAAATTGTAATAATAGAAATTATTTTACATGAAAGTGTATACAAATTTGTGGGACACAACTAAAAATATACAGAAAAATCTTAAAGGTTGTATTAGAAATGAATATTTACCTAAATAACGGAAAATAGGCCAAATAAACAAAGACTTACTTTATATGAAAAACAAGGAATTGTACCTCAGGCTAAAAGTAATGATATCAGATATTAACTCAAATCCACAGGAGAATATTAAGAGTACCCAAAATGATAAATGTGTGGGTTAATACCTAGGACAACATAATGTTTTTCTGTTTTTGCTTCACTTCTTCAAGAGGCACAAAATTCCTTATATAGTGAATCCAACCAAATATGGCTGGATTTATAAGACATACTAGTACTATATAGATGAGTGGAACAACAAAATAAGAAAGGATTAAATGAAGCCACATTGCAACAATGTTTTTACATTTTACAAGTATTCAGTTAGTGATAATTTAAAGTGGGTTGAAGTAATAATTGTGTGAGCTGTCACACATTAAAAAATAAGTAAAAATGTGTTTAAATTAACAGAGAAATTGAAGTGGATATATCCACACATCTGTATCATACATTTCCCATATTGTAGTTCTGTTTGATTTTAGTATACCCCATATCTTTTCTTACCAGGGTTATCTTTTCCTATCATTTATTTTTGATATGTTTGACATCTGTGTATTATACACTAGTATATTATTTACGGAAATTATATCGTAATACAAAATAATTCTATAATAAATATATAAATATGTTAATTATCTTACACAATATGTTAAAATATTAATACAATCTATATTACTATACTATATTTATGTCCCATACATGCCTCCAAATGATGGAAAGAAAGAAGGAAAAAAAACAGTTACAAGAAATAAATGAGACATATTAATATCAATAATGCAAGTGTAAATCCAATGACATTAATAACATTCAATATAAAGGACGAATGCTCCCCCTGAGAAAATATAGCAATAATAAGTGACTAGATAAAAAACTTAGTATCCAATTGTAAGTTTTCTCCAAGTAACATATTTTAGATTAAAAGACACAAACAGGTAAAAAGGATACCACTCAAACAGGAGCCAAGATTGAGCTGAAGTTGCAATATAAATATCAAATAACATAGTCTGTAATAGAGGAAATATAGCTAAAGATCAATGCATCAGGAAGACATGATAAATGTGAATATATGTTCATCTAATAACATCGCTTCCCAATACATGAATGAAAATCTGACAGAAGTGAAAGGAAAAACACACAGTTCAACAATAAAATCTCAATGCTTTCCCATGAAAAAAAGAGAAAAATATCCAGTGACATAAATAGTTGAACCAGAGTGTCAATCATTTTGCCCTCTCTGACATTTATGCTGCACTCCATCCAATGATAGCACAATGTACTGTCTTTTCAAGGTCACATGAAACATTCTTCAGGATAGACTATACGGTAGGCCATAAAATAAGTCTTGCTAAATTTGAAAGGATTGAAATAATACAGTATGTTCTTTGATCACAAAAGAATGAAATTAGAAATCAATGATGGAAAGATATTTGGCAAGTTTTCAGATATTTGGAAGTTAAATAGCATATTTATAATAAATAACCCATAGGTCAAAGAAGAAATCGCAGGGGAAATTGTAAAGCACTGTTAAGTGAATAAAAATAAATTGTCAAAAATTATGGAGCACAGCTAAAGCAATTCTCAGAAGGGCAATCATAGTTTTAAAACATCTATATTACGAGAGAGGAAAAGCTTCAAGACAATATACAGAACTATATTTCCAATTTGAAATCCTAAGAAGAGTAGAGTAAACTCAAAACTAATAGAAACAGCCAAGATTATGTGAAAGTCAGTAAAACAGAGAAAAATCCAGAAAAGTAATGAAATTAAAAATTAATTGTTTGAACAGAGCAACACAATTGAAAAAATTTTATATAGAATACAAAATCTTGGGGCCAAGGATTTAGCTCAGTGGTTCCACCGCCTGCCTCACAAGCTCAAAGACCTGAGTTTGATCCTCGGTACAAAAAAAAAAAAAAAAAGAATAGAATACAAAATCTAGAATACAAAATTATGTAAGTTACCAAAATTATTTTGTAAAAATATTTTTTAAATTGCTGTGGAATATCGTAAGCAACTTTATGACAACAATGTACAAGCATAAGAAATAAAATGAAAAATTTTCCTAGAAAGAGAGGAATTAGCAAAATTAATTTAAGAAGAAATAAATTATCTAATGATAATTTTCTAATGATAATTAAATTGAGCTATTAATAGAAAATCTTCCATATAGACTAAAGAAACAATTATTCCAATGTGTTATATCACTGAAGAACCCCAAAAGCATAAGTTAAATTTAAAAACAAAGGACAAAAAGACCACATGATTTATAATTCCGTTTATTGGAAATATATGGAGAGTTAATTTGCTTACACAGGCAATATCCAGAAAACGAACATTTGAGGACAGAGAGCTGATCCGTGGCTGCCAGTGACTGAAAGCAGTGACAAGGACAGATAGGGACTTGGATGAGAAAGCATTTTAGATCAGTAGAAATGAATTCCAGAACTGCATTGTAGTGAGCATGGTGCTGCACAACTTTACAAATTTACTAAACCGGATTGCATTGTGGAATTGCAATGAGTACCATTTATGGTATGTAAGGTGTACTTAACAAGTTGTGTTTTTTAAAAGAAAACATGAAAGTGAAAAAACAAGGAAAATATTTACAGCCATATATATAAGACTCTTACTACTCTATAGGAAATATGTGACAAAACTTGTTTCAGTAGACTTTATAGAGATAGAAAGGGGATCTGAAGGTGAGGGAGAGGTGAAAGAAGGAGAAGGGTAAAGGAAAGTGAAAAGGAGCAAGGTGAACTATGTATATGTACCAACTTCCCACAACGAATGTATTCATTATGTATTATATAGTAATTTTAAAAAGAGAAGAATCCAAAATAAATATGGACCAAATATTTTATCACACGTGACCAAATAAAAAACAAGAAAGACTAACAAACATACGAAAACATGCTCAACATCATTAGTCACTAAGGAAATACAAATTAATACCACAGTGAGATACACTTAAAAACCAATCAGTTTTATTGTAATTCAAAAGGCTGATTATCAAGACTCGGCAAGAAGGTATAGCTGTTGATATTCCCACTTGCTAGTAGTGGGAATATATTCACTACAAGTAGTCTGAGTTATGGTTGAATGCTTTTGTAAAAAATTAAAATGCTACCTACAAGTAATTAGCAACCTAGCCATTTTGGCCTTAGAGATTTACTCAGTAGAAACAAAAACTCTGTTTGTACATAAGCTTTTACAGAGCTTAAATGCATTGATATTTCTAAAAGCTTTATTTGTTAGCAAATAATTGGGGAAAAAATCCACAAATAACCGAAAAGATGCCAATGGATCAATTAAGGTATAGCCATACAATAAAATATTACTCAGCAATTACACAAAATAATTATTGAAACATATGAGAACAGGTATAGATACCAATTATGACCCTGTGTGAAAGAAGCCATGCAAAAAGTGTAAATATTATTTGTGTATATAAATGCACACATAATATATATCACAAGTAAAATGCTAGACTGTGTGAACTAAATAGAAATTAAATGGCTGCCAGAGGAGGGGTGGCAGAGGGGAGAAATTACAAATAGGCATGAGAAAATAAACACGAACACCTTTATTATCTTATGGTGAGTGTTTTACCACAGTATAGATTTATCAAAACATAAAATTGTATGCCTTAAATATTTACAGTTTATATAAACTCAAAAATAATTCCGTGAAGCTGTATACTTTAAAAAAAATAAGTTATCCAGAATCTCATAATCATCTGTAAAACTTTTCAATATTTTAGCATGGTGCATGTCAAAAATCTATTTTTTAAAATTTATATATTAATTGGTACATTTTAGGTATACAATACACTTACATTTATCATTGGGTGTTTGTACCTGAACATGACGTATCTTAGTTCTTCTTTTTTTCCCCATTACCTGTGGGCCCTTCACCCCCACCACCCTTCCCTGTTTACATAGATTTCTTTTCCATTTTTCAAGCCACTGCATAACAACTACTAAGTGTGATCAAAACATACAATCAATGTTTAAATTTAAAAAAAAATGATTACAGTAAAAGACACATTACAAGCAACACCCCTTAAAATATTCTTCTTCACTTGGAAGAGACATATCTCATGATTCTTGCAACCTTCTGAAGAGTTCTGAAAGTCTTGTTTCATGAGAGTCTTTACTAGATATGATAAAAAATAGGGTGAATTTGCTGTATTTTACAAAATATTGTGAATTTTACAAGGCTGTAAGAAACGTTTCAGTGTATGGTTATTCACCTCATTCACTGATCCAGTACCCTGTAACACATGGCTCTTCCCAGAAGCCAAAATTTCCAAGTTATAAATATTTTGAATAAATTCAAAATACTGAACTAGCCATGACCCACATGAAAAAAACTTCCAGAACTTCTTCACAAAGTGACAAGAATAAAAAGATAAGTGTGTTCAAAATAAGGGACAATATACTGAGGAGAATTAATGGCAATTCATCTTTTAAAAATGAATTTAAAAAAATTTAAACATTCACCTATTTCCACAACACCTCGTATTCAACTCAGCCTTTGTAGAACAAAAGCAGCCATAATCAATATCTATATGAATCAATGTCTACATGTGACCCAATGAAACTTTACTGACAAATGGTGGGACAGATTTGGCTGGCAGGTCAAATAGTTTTGCCTTTCCCTGGTATTAAGAATAGCTTCATAAAACACAAGCAATCTGGGGCTGGGGTGAGATTTCCATTTGTCTTCTAACTTCTTTGCCATTCTTCTCTGCTTCCACTTTATGGCCCAAAATGGTGGCTCTAACATCAACTACATTCATATTTCAGCCAATAGGAACAAGGAAAGTGAAGAGATGTTACCCTCTGTGTATGCTGTATGGAAGTTATAAACAATTCTATTTGCATTTCACTCTCAAAGTTAATCCTTGCATATAGGAGACTGCTAAAATAAGTAGTTTTTATTCAAGATGATCTGTTCTAATAACAGGTAATGTTCTTGCTCCAAGAAGAAACACATAGGTGATAGGTCTCAGCTATACACTTCTAAATATAATATTGACAAAAACCATAATGATCTGAAGGAAGACAAAATAAATAAATTTTCAGAGGGAAATCCAAAGCTGGGTCTTGTTTGTTTCAAAAACATTTTTTTATTTATGTAAAAAAAATGTAAAATTCTCAGTCTGGTACATTGAATGTGGAGAAGCCTGGATTATAGTTTTGGCTCTCCACTTATCACTTACAAGAAAGTTAATAAGCACCCTATTAATGCAGTTTTACTCATCTTTATAATAGGTGGGAGTTTTTATCCTATCCATATTTATATATTAAGACAGAGAGTGCCATTTATTCATTTAACAGTTTAAATATGATACTGTGTAATTTAGTTTGCTCAGAACTTTATATCAACTTATGGGTAATTACTATCTGATGTCTAGGTATCTGGGTATTTATCTTAATATTTAAAACACACAAGAATTTGAGAAACGGGTGTGCTATAGAAATTTTAACATTGCATAAGTAACATCAGAACTCATTTGTGTATAAAATTAACAACTCATCATCAAATCCTTCCTGAACAAAATCTGCCAATAATTCTACAGAAAAAAACTGGAGTTGGAGGTCTCAGATCAGGCTCTGAATTTCGAGCCATTCTTATATGTCTTGGGGAGAAAGTTATTACTGTCACATTACTGGCAGTTTGTGTTTTGAAAATACTTAGCAATATTTTGTTCTAAAAGACCTCACCTTGGTAATCCTTATTTGACAGGTGAGAAAGTCACAAGACAGGTGAGATAGAAGGTACTATCCTTACTTAGAATAATAAACAAACAATTATTGCAGGAGCATACTGCCACTATCAGAGTATAAGGCACATAAGATAGAACTATTTCATCTTCCTTCAAGAAATTTATACAGTGGTACCTCAGTTCATGAACTTTATTCTTTCCATAATTCTGTTCACAAACCAAGTTGGTTGCAAACCAAATCAAATTCAATATTTAGGTTCAATGTTGCTCTTACGGGAGAATTTGATTCAGTTGTCCTCCAGTTCAGTTTGTAACCAGAATCATGAAGAGAATTGAGTTCATGAATGAAAATACCACTAATCACAAGGAAACTCCTTTGATATCACCCAGTTTTGTTAGGCAGCTTTCTGTCACTGTGACAAAATACCTGAGATGAATAGCATAATAAAAAGGATAGGTTTATTTTGGGTCATGGTTTCAGGGATTTCAGTCCATGGGCTATTGGCTCTGCTGCTTTGGGGCCTGTTTCAAGGTAGAACATCATATTGGGGAGCACATGGGGGAGCACAACTGTTCACTTCATGGCAGCCACAAAGGAGGGAAGGGAGGAGAAACACCTTGATTCAAATAATTTCTTCTACTAGGCCCCACCTCTAAAAGTTACATTGCCTAACGGTAGTGTCAAGCCTGTAACCTATGGGCCTTTGGAAGATATTTCCGAACAGTAGCACTGGACAGTTCTGACCTCTACAAAGCAACACTTCTGGATGCTGGATATCACACTGGATATTACACTTGATACGCCAGTGGACTTAGCACACAGATGCATTTGGGTTCAAAGTCTAGGAGACTCCCCCTCCCCTGACATGTGCCTAATTGCTATAGGACCTATGTGTATTAGTGTCTCAGATGGACATTTGGAGGAGTAAAAGCACTAATGGTTAAAGTGAAACGAGAGGCACAGTTGCTACTGTAGCTATTACCCCAGACTGAGGAATCTGTGTTGTAGACCAGGGGCTGATTAACCACCATGCCCTTCAGGATCTTCTGATGCTGTCCCTGGTGATATTCGATTCTTCCTCCCAACCAGGTGCTCACATATCCTTGGAAACTTGGTTTAGCTCTAGTCCCAAAATTAAGTTTGCAAACTTTTAATATTATCATTTTCTGGCCTCTGACCTCCAGAATTTTGAATTTAATTAAACTGGAGTGGTATCTCCATTTGGTATGTTTTAACAGCTCCCCAGGTGTTTTTAATATGCACCCAAGATGAAGGGCTGCCTCTCAGGGGCTCCCTGGCTGTCACTACTGGGCTACTTTAATTTTCCAGAATCTCCCCTGATGATCCCGACTCTCCCTGACCAGCCTCAACACTCCTTTCTGTAGGTCACAATTTAGAACTCCTGCCTAATTTTGCTCATCTGCTCTTGTTCCACATTTATTTTCTATACAGCTTTGAGCTGCCCTTCCTTAGCAGGCTTTGCCCCAGAATTTCATGCAGGTGAGCGTCTAGTCCTCATCCATCTGTTAATGGACCCAAAGCTCAGGGTAGCATTAGAAACCACTGTCTTCCCAGAGGCCCCCGACCCCTGGGACACCCTCAGGGCAGAGTCAAGAGCTCATTGCAGAGGTCATCTTCTAGGCCTTCTTGGAACTTCTCCTTCCTACTCCAAAGCTCTTCACAATGTACCGTGAGAGTCTACAGATATATTTGCTGCTCTTTTTTGTTGTTTAAAATGTAATACTAAAAGAAAGAGAAAGGAGAGTGGAAGAGGGAAATGCCAGAAGATATTTCCCCTATGAGTTCCCCATTATTAGGCATAAATAATTAAATTTAATATATTTTATGGTATATTTTATAGAAAACCTAATGTATTATTAGCATTTCATAAAACCTAATGTATTATTAGTACACTATTAAAACATTTAATATTTATTAATAAGCACTTAATATAAGCCATCTAATTTAATTTGATTACTTATATTTTTTGATTAAAAGAAAAGAAAAACCAACTACTCACATGAAATTCCAAACATTGAACTTATGTTTATTGAAATTTGGGTTACAGCAAAACACTTTATTGTTTGAAACTGCTTAGACAACAGACACATTTCTTTTGTCTGAGCAAAGAAAAGGAAGAGGTCTCTCACCAGACTCACAAGGGTTATAAAGCATATTGTGTACATTGTGTAAATCTGCATACACTCTTCAGAGCTAGTTAAGCAGGAAACTTGAACTTGAATTATCATTTGGTTCTACAAAGCTAAAAAGGAATAATACTCACTTGCTTCACTTTCTCTTTGTCTCAGTAAATTTTCCCAAGCCAGGTCAACTGGAAACCAGATCTGGGAAGTGTAGAAGGTACCAACTCAAAGACCCCATTACAGGAGGTACCAACTCAAAGACCCCCTATTTTATATGAGAAAATATAAGAAATCCTCAGTTGCTAAAAACATATTTGTTATTT
>NW_004624768.1:8338324-8475718 GCF_000247695.1 Heterocephalus glaber
GATTGACAGTTGGATAATTTGCACACTATCTTGTGTGTGTCATCAGTAAATTTCTGGGAAAAGTCAATGTAAAAGGCAAAAGATTTGTTTTGGCTCATGATTTTGGACCATGGTCAACTGGCTCCATTGGTATTAGACTTGTACCAAATCAGAAACGTCATGTTGAAAGATTATGGCAGAGAAAAGCTGCTCACTTCAGGCAGCCAGGAAACATAGAAGGAGAAAGATCCAGAGAAAGGAAGGCTGGGACTGATCAGTTATAGACCCTAAGGGTCCTTGCCTTCCAGCTAGGCCCTAACTTCTACATTTCTACCACCTTGAAATAACATCATCTATTTATTAACCTATCAGTGGATAATCCACTGATGATGTCAGAGCCGTTGTTGTTCAATCACTTCCCGAAGCCTTACTTCTGAACATAGCTACCTTAAGGACCAACCTTCACCACTTGACCCATTGCGGACATTTCAGTTTAAAACTTAAAGAGTGTGTTCCTTGATTTTTGCTACATAGTAAATGTACATCTAAATAACAATCAACCTTGCTGGACTGTGTTTAGATGAAAAGGTGCTGATATTTTATACTTGAAAAAGGGGGGAACAAGAGTGACCAAGTGATAAAAATGTATATCAGAGGTACGACTTCAGGAGCTCCAAAATTTTAATGGTCCCTAATTAGGTTGGCTATCTAATGCCACAATTTCCTTATCTGTAAAGTGGAAACAAAATAAAGCTTCACAGGATTATTGAGAGGAATTAATAACATATGAATGGAATACGGTTTCACAGTATTGAGCAGACTGCAAGTTTTCCACCACCATTATTAGCTATTATTTTTTATACTTGTTATAATGCATAAATTGAACTGTGTTTGCTGTGGATTTCTTCACTCTGGGTCAAGCCACAGTGAAGTCTGCTTATTTATTTACCACACCTGCCCGGCATCCAGGTTCCTTTTGTCTTACAGACATCCTTGTGGGCTGAGCATGAAGGAAGATGGCAAAGTGGAAGGGGAAAAAGACAAAGCCCCTGAGCCTTAAGCAGAGTATTTTCCCCACACCTACTCTATGAGATTAAAGAGATGGATTTTCAAGCACTTCTTCAGACCAGCTAATTTATATGTATATCAAGGATTCAACTGGAGGATGTTTTTAAAAGGAGCTGGGGATAAATACGATGCTCTCACAGTCCCAGTGGTGTTGCCACGTTCATTTTACTAGCACGTTCATTCTTTAGTACTTTCATGGATTGACATGAGGGAGGAATTCGCATGTCATGGAAGATAACATCTCACTGTTGCCAAAGGAGTCTATTCAGACATGCATGTTAGTGGGTTGATAACTTATTCGGTATTGCAGAGGACTCAAAGATAGACATTTCGCCTTTTATCTTCATCTCTCTGCTCCCTGCATACTAAAGATAGTGCAAAACACCCAGATACATCTTAACTAACCCACACAGAAAAGAGGGACTTTTGCTTGTCTGCCGCAAGGACTGCAAAGTTAAAGGAACAAGGTGTCACACAGACTAATGACTAATGAACTAAACGTGTTTATTGGCCCAGCTTGGGTTGTCTTAGAATATAATTTTAAAGAACACATCTAGTGATAAATTGGCAAGAAGAGATGTAAATTAATTGGAATCTAAATATTTTGGCTGTTGTCTGGTGAGGGGCTTACAGAGAGAACAGTGAGGTTGTCAGAATAAAAAAGTAGGTTAACTCATAAATGAATCTTCTTCTATTAGTTGACATGTGTTCTGAGGATGGAAAATTGAGAACAAATTTAAAGAATATGCATTAAGTGCACATTATATTTAAGCTAACGTGCATTAGAAGAAAATATTCTTGCTGCCTGTGCCTTCTCAAACAGGCAAGAGTGCAGGACACTGCTGTATCTATCCTCTCTGTAGCACCAAACATTCACTATTTATCCTTTACTCAAATAGTACATTCTCTCTCTTGGCATTATTTATCTGTCATAGTGAAATGAGATCATTTAAGATTATATATAAAATACATTTCTAATATGCAAGATGAACTTGATCATGAAAACAGGAATCTGGTCATTTTAGGTGGGAATAATTGCAACAGCATTGATAAGATCAGAAAACCGATGCCACAAAGTAAGATTTGGGATCAGAATTTCTAATGGCTAGTAAAAATTTTAGTATGTTAATAACACAAATTTTTATTATATAAATGCAAATTTCCTATCTTTAGAAAAAAATAATTTTTTTCCAGTACTGGGGATTGAATCTAGGGCCTTGCACATGCTGGGTAAGTGCTCCACCACTGAGCTACATCCTCAGACATTTTTATTTCTTTATGTGGAAGAAGGGTCTCACTAATTTGTCCAAGCTGGCTTCAAACTTGTGATCCTGACCCTGTCGCCCAAGTACTGTAGGTGAGATTACACACATGTGCCATCATCAAATCCAGGGAAAAAAGGGTAAATTCTCCATGTGCACTGTTTTTCTGTTTAAAGTGCCTGAAAATTGATTGAATGAATGAGAATTAAGATGATAAAAAGTGACCCACTGGATTGCAGATTTCAAGCTATATTTATTTTGTGCTTTCTATTTTTGTCCTAGATATTTCTAAATATATGCTAACTCTAGATGTCTAAAGCTAGTGTGTATTTTTATAACCATAAAATGTTTAAGTGCTTTATGAAAACCAATTATTTGTATGACACATTTTATTCTCAATTATACTTATTCCCACATTCTACTTAATAACCTTGTTATGGTTCTAGGTAAATTCAAGGTCAAAGCAACACTCAAAAAATCTTTGTGCCACACAGAAACTACTTAGTAAATTATATAGTGTGTTTCATAGACAAATGGACCAAATAGGCTACAGTAAATTCTTAACTTAAGGTCCATTTGACAAGAACATTTGTGAGATTCATTTGTAAGTGAAGTCTTATACACCAAGGCAAAGTACAATGTAAAGCATAAAAACCCAAATACACTCATAAATATTGTAAATAAACTATTTTTACTTTTACAGTTATCTTAAAGTGGTAAAGTAGACATGTGAGCTACTTCCATGATTTGGTAGCATCTACAAATGTTCATAATGCGAGGTCCTTTTGTAACTATAAAAGTTTGCAACTTGAATGTTCTAATGTTCATAGGTTGAGGACTTACTGTATTTTGAAAATTCATCACTTCTCCATATGGTATTCTAATCTAAATGCACTTATTTAAAAGAGAGTCTTAAATTATTTCAAATGAAATTCATAATTCACTACTTGTAAGAAAACCCCTAGATAGCACTATTATTTGTAACTTAAAATACTATGTGTTTAGCAGCATATAATCTGTTCATATTCTTTAAACATGAATTTGCTCTGATATTTTTACTGTAACTTTAGGAAATAGATTAGTTGTGCCTCCTTACTTGACTCTTTCCCTTGCTTTCAGTTGGCTTCTATGAGAAATTTGTACCCTTGTCCATATAGTAGAAAGTAATGTGGAAAATGAGTGTTTAGTTTATTTGGTCAATTTAGAGAACTGATCTGAAAAATTCCACTATCATATAAAATTACGTGGTTTTGTTTAACTAACCATGATCATATAGAAAAGTACACTCTATCTTTGTGCTGCATACAACCAGTTGTCCCTTGATGGAAAGTTTCTTGAATATAGTTCCTTCTATCCCTTCTATCACTTTCTGGATGGTGATGACATTCCTTTCATTTTCCGGGTAAACAGTGAATTAGCTCTATTGATCAGGAGTGTCACTAAAATCCTTGAATATTAACAATTATTGAAGAATAAAAGTGTAAATCCACAGTAAGGCATATGCTTTAAAATATACACCTATAATATTTATATGTATACTGCCATTGCACCAAAGTTATGACCTCCTATGAGAATGTCTGAGGTGCTCTGTCTTTGCATCCCACCTGGGTGATTTTAACTTTCATCTCTCCTTCAAGAGCACCTGGGTTAGCACCTGTGACTTATGACTGCATCAACTTTGACTGAAGTGCATTGTACCACTCCAAAAGAAGCAGTTCATCTTCTACGCAACACCTACACATCTGCAGAACTTCCAAGAACACTGACAGCCACAGTCACCATGTCTTTTGAAGGAATCCAAGACTTAATTATAAACCTGGTGAGCAGAAACTTGAAAACATAGAACAAAGGCAATTGAGGTGATCTGTGTTTAGTGATTTGTCTCTTTATAGTGATATTGAATGAAAATCCTGGATAATTTGGCCCACCCACTCAAACACATGAAAATAGAATATTACTAATTCAGAAGTCAGTTGGTTTTAAATGATTTGATGAATAATCTTTGGTCCAGCAATTTTTTCTTTGACTTTTAAAAATTAGTTTGAGAACTTGAACACAAAACAGTCAGTATGTTCAATATTTTAGTTTCTTCTTTAGAATTAGTATTTAAGTTTCATAAATATATAGCATTAGAAATTGTTCCCCTGTCTACTTATTTCTTTTCTAATCATTAATATTAGCTTTTTATTGTATTTATAAATTCATAGAGTTTGAACATATTCCAATGTACTATTTCAAGAGAAATCTTTTTCCTAGCTAAATCACTTATGAGTACCAATTACATGGGCATTCCTTTGATGTTTCTGGTAAAATCCAAGTGCATTTCTTGTGATGTCAGGATGAAAATAGCCCTGTGTTATGGTCAACTTCGCCTCCAATGGATTGTGTCCATAAATTTATACTTCCCTAATACCTCTGGCTATAGATTTGTGCCTGACAAATGTGACACCATGGGAGGTCCATTAAAAATGTGCCCACATTAGGTACCATCCATTAGACACTGCTTTACTCATTGACAGCTTATTGTATCTTGTTTTAAATCTCTTTTGCTCATGATTGAATAAGAAAGCAAGCGAGCAAGCAATACTTGCATACACTCTGATTTTTTCACTAGGTGCTTAATACATATTGTCTAAATATTTTTCATATTGTAAAAGGCCCATTTCAAGGATGACAGTCATCACTTCAACTGCTGTCTTGGCAGCCGACTTCTTCGTATAAATCTCTACCTGCCATATTTCTAATGAGTTCTTTCAACTCAACTGCCCTAGTGCAGCATTATCTTGTTTCTCCAAGGTTTTGCCTTCTTTGCTGTTCCTTGTTTCTGTGAAAGTTTTGCACACTGTCTTCAAGTCACTCTCTCAGAATGTTTCAGTCCTCACTCCTTTCTACCTGTTCTTTCTTTTCCTCTCACACACCATGAGGTGCACATTGAGCCTGCTCTGTCTTTGCAGTTCTTGTGTCCCTCTTTCTCTTTCTCTTTCCATCTTGCTGTGTGTGTCTATGCTTTTAGTATTTACTGCAAAGACATCAGTAACCTTCCCATCATTCTTCCCTCCTACAGTCTCCTCTGACTTTAGTCTGCTGTAGCACTTCTGCAAAATTAATATTTACTTTAGTGTTTTTTTATTCTTACTATCAGAACTATATTAAACCTTTGGTGATTTTTAAATCTAAACTTCTCCAATAACTCATAACATATGTTAGTTCTAAACTTCTTTGCAATGGACTTTTGCTTGTAGCCATGCTGGGTAAATAGCTAAGAGTCCTTCCCTTACCTACAATAACAAAAAGATGTACAACGTAAAACTCACTTTTCTTAGACCGAAGAGAGGACTGATGTTGCAAGGCAGCCTGCTACCCTAAAGCCTAGAGACACAGAGGCATCTGGAGTTAGGACAACAGAGGCCTGCTCCATGGAATTGGAAGCACCTGGAGCCACAAAGTAGTAAGGGCACTTAAATCATTAGGCTGATGAATTGCTGGAGGCTTAACATACATTAGTTGAGAAGGAAACTCACAGGCCTTAGAGAGATCCATACCTTCTGGAATATTTTTCAAATTACATTTTATCTCACCAAGTTCTCACCATGAGGATCCAAGAAAGGAGTCTTTCCCACCTTGGCAGGGGAAAGGGAAGAGTAAACATTTTGATACATGCACAAGGTAGCAGTAAAATTGAATGAAGCTGCTTCCATAGTGCAAGACTTTGGCAGCAAGAGTATTAAAAGTATGGAACATGGTGACCAGAACACTTATTACATGCAAAGAAAACTTGTTAAGCTGCTATAAATCATTAAAAATAGAAACTCAGTGGACCTAAGAGAAGATGAAGATGCTGAGATTTATGGCATCAGCTCCTGGTAAAAGGGAAGTGAATGGTTGTGAAAACTAGAAGACTGCTCCATTACGACATGTAATTAGTTGAAATGTTTATTTTTCAGTGTTTGATAATTCAAAAATAATAATTTAGCTCAATTTATAATCCAGTACCTCCCAATGTTTAAAGACATAATTAAATCCAACAATATAAATGATATCTTTTTATTAGTATATGTTTATGAAGCATAATGATTATATTCATCTTGGGGAATTGGTGCACATCACATCACATCACCCTAATCATTTTTATTTCCACTTCCCCTCCCCTCTCCCCCATCCTCAGATCAAGGTCCCATCTCCACAAATTCTATCTCCCTGTTTCTTACCACCTCTCTTTTATTTTGCTTTTTATATTATTTATATTTCAGGTTTCTCTCATATGAGAAAACATCCAATATGTAACCTTCTGTGTCTGATTTATTTCATTTAGCATTAAATTTCCAAGAGACATCCATTTTCCTACAAGTGACTCACATTTATCCTTCTTTATGGCTGAGTAATATCTTAGAGAAATAACACACGTTATTTGTATTATGAGAAACTAGAATTTTTAGAAAGGATTGGTTTATAAAATGACATTTTTCCTGCATTCTCTCAGACTGGTCCCAAATACTATTTCTAGTGAGTACAAGTACAAAGTTGTTTTATTTGTAACTAAGTTCCCTTTAAAATGACAGCCACTTAACATTAGGAAACAAACCCCCAATAAAAAAATCTAGTAAGGCATACAGCTGAAAGATTTCTCTTAACTTTTGGCCCTGAAACACATATTTGTATTAGTGATTGTTATACATGGATGAATTTACTACAACCCTCTTCAATGACCATATCCTCAGCAACTCTAAAGTGGAGGTACCTTCATGAACAGAGATGGACATTCCTCAATCTTTTGAAAAAAATCTTAATTTGAGTGGCCAGACATTTTCTATGCAGTTTCTACTCTTTAGGGCACCCTTTTAAATATATTTTAATTGCATATTAGCAAAGCATTATTTAATTATATCTGTGACTCTGTTATTATTATTATTATTATTATTATTGTTATTATTTTGTTTTGTTTGTTTTATTTTTTGAAGCAGGGTCTCAGTATGTAGTTTAGGCTGCCTTTGGACTCATTATGTAGCCCAGGCTGGGCTCAGACTCATGGTGATCCTCCTGCCTCAGCCTCCCTAGTTATGGGATTACAAGCCTGCACAACCACGCCCAGCTTTCATTATTATTTTTGCCCTAAGCAATAGGTCATACCCCTTCCATAAGTAAGCAATTAAGTCTCAGAAACCAGCACTGGCCAAGGAAGCACATTGGGAAGAACTAGACATTTTAGAGAAGAAATCGGGGATGAATCTTTGTACATTGTGTCCAGCACAAGTGAATAAATTCTTGTTTTCAACATTTGAACTTATTCTATTCCTATTTTAAACATAGAATACCATGAAGTTGAAAAGCCAAAAACATAAAATATAATTTCCTTAAGATTTCCTGACAAATCTATCATAATATATGGGTTCGGTTGTTTTAATTTAAGTGAGTAGATACATTATATTTGTAAACATTTACAAATAATGCTTTCCCTCTGTAAGGTTAGGAATTTGATCAATAGGATCATTCAAACTAGTCTATTAATTTGTCTATCAAAGACTTAAAATATGTCTATAAAATTGTACCATGTAAAATATGTTTATTGCAGTGATAACTAAAGTAAATACTTAAAATATCATCCCCATACTGTTTTATTTTTTAGTAGATGGGAAAAAAGACTTCTCTTACTACATCTGAGTAGATTGCACCTATGATTTTTTTTTTTTCATTTGTTAGAATTCTTCTAGAAAACACAAACAACTTTGAAAGCTTTCTTCCAGGCAGGTCATAAAGCCCAGATCCACAGCTCTCCAAAGACATAAATTGTTCATGTTTAGACCAAGGGTTCACATTTAGCACCAAGTGAAGAATTCCACTCACGTGGCTGTGGCTCTCCTACAGGTTTTGCGTGTTAACTTGGGGAAGAATTTACCTATAGTCAAGCTACCAAAATTGTCCTTGGCTAATAACATCAGCATTGTTTATTTTTAAAAGAGAAACAAAAAAGTCACGTCATAGGTTTTTTAAATGCACAAAAGGACTGTTTTGTTTTTTTTAAAAAAACTCTGTTCAATACTTTTTCCCTTCTAAATAGGTCATTATACTTCAAGCCATTTTTTTTTTTTTAGTAAGCAATGCTTTATTCCTCTTTCTAAAAATTCCAGCATAATCACTAAGAATTTCAATAACTTTATTATTTGCATTTCAAATTACCATTGAAGAAAGAAAGTGAAGTCAATTTCAGCAACCATAGCTACAAAAAGGCACTCACATGGAAATCATGGTTTTACCTGAGCTGATTTTCTTCTATTAATTTTTAATCTCCTTAGTTCCAATAAGTTCCTCTCCAAAATATATCTTCAATTCTCCCCTAAATTTAAAAAGAACAAATAAATTCTGAACTCAAGTGGAAACATGTGGACCTGTGCACATTCCTACACAGGGAGAAAATAAACACTAAGTGATTACTGAGTGTAAATAGATTGATATAGCTACTCATTTCAAAAATGCTAACTTTATCTGCAAATAGCAGATGCAGACAAGCATGGATGCCTGATAACACGGGTACAAGATGGATACAAATGCTATCAGCAATCTTATGCATTAGGAATGTGGGCCGTAACAGCTGAGCTGACACCGCCACAGTAAATACAAAATGTGTTCTACAAAGATGTTTAGTTGAACTAGGGTTTTCTTCCAGATATCTAGATATCTTTAAGAGTTGTGTTTTTTAAACTTTAATGCACAGATGCTCACTAGTGCTCTCACTCATACACATGCCCAGATTCAGGTCTGAGGTAGGGCCCGAGAATTTACATTTCTCATAAGCTTCTATGTGTCACCGAAGAAGCACTTTGAAGGTATACACTTCAATTGACAGGTGTGAGGGCTTACTATGTAAGCCTTTAAGAGAAGATTAGCAATGCATATAATATTTTAAGTCATTTGTTTATACAAAATGCATGTTTTTGATATTTAGATACATAATGGAATAAAGTTCACACTTATAGTCTTACTTATATTTTAATTGCTTTGGATACTATGTAGATAAAATCTATTTCCTTTAGTGACTCAGGGTGTGATGGTTAATCTTTGGCATCGATATGACAGCATTGAGAGACACCTATAGAACTGGTGCAGCATACTTCCGGGTGAGTCTATGTGTCCTGTGACAAGGGGCATATGGGCAAGAGAAGAAAATGAAGAGGTCCTGCCCTGAATGTGGGCGGCACTGTGGAGTAGGCTGGGATCCAGGGCAAAGGAAAAGAGGAAAAGTAGATTGAACATTTCTTGAGTGGGTACATTTTTGTGTTGTTGCTGTTGCACAGAGACATCAGACTCAAGAGTCTTCAGCCTTGAACACAGACTTGCCCCATGATTTTCCTGGGAGCGTTCAGGCCTTTGGGCTGGAACAACAGCTGCATCATGGGTTCTTCTTGTTGCGAGGCTTCCATCTTTTTTGTACTGAGTAGCCACTGGTTTCCTGGGCTCTCCAGCCTCCAGATAGTCACTGTGAGACTATCCAGCCTGATTGGGTAAGCCGATCTAGATCCTCTCCTATAATTAGACACATTCTATTGATTCTGTTCTTCTGGAGAACTATGACCAATACACACCTGCATTATTTGGGGCAATAAAACAGAAGTTGGGTTACTTTGTAAAGAATCAACTTTGGGATCCCAAAGATCTATTTGTCAGCCGAATGATAATTCTTTTCCATATTGCCAAGAAACACATTTGGTTCCATTTCTTCACTTTGCCTAAGCTCACACATCATCATCCACTACTGTATGTGGAAATGCAGACATTCTGGCAAGTATGAATTCATTGATCGCAGAGTGGAGATTCCTCTATATTAGGTATTAACTATACAAAATAAAAAGTGAGTCATGTTTCCCGACTTTGGAGAGTGAAGTTGTGTTCAACTAATTTCAATGTGGCCAGTGACGTGTTTGAAAAAATGCATGGGATATTCTGAGTGAGAAGTGGCCTTCCTAGTCCAGGGGCAGTGACGCGAATCTTCATGGAAAAGTGGCTGTGAGTGGAGCTCAGAGCTGAGACGGACAGGGGCCCCACAGGCGGCAAGTGGGGCTCTAGGAGTCTGACCGTCAGGCTTGTTTGTTTGAGGTGGTGAAGTCATTTGGTGGCCATGGGAGAATCATAGAAAAGAGTATGAAAGGCACAGAAGGAAGAGCTGGTAGAAATTCAGGAACAGAGATTTGTATTTTATCCAGACTGTAGAGAGTCACAGATGAATTTTAAATAGGGTGACGGTGTGAAAAGATATATTTCCCATAGGTCCTTTATCCACCTTCATTTCAAGGTTATAGAAGACTAATCTCTTCTATATAATGTGCAGTTTTTTATCACAGCCTTTCATTGTTTGCTTCATTGGACCATAATCATATATATATATGATTAATATATATAATCACATACATAACAGTATATTATAATAGATAGCATTATAACAAATAAAATTATATATATATATATTTAGCCTGTTTATATGACATTTGAATTTCTTTTTTGCCTCAGTGGTTAGTATAGCTTCTTAAAAGTGAACTACAACTAATAATTTTACTCATATTCCTTTGCAGACTTTTGCTTGGAGTTTTTCAGAAAAAAATCATAACAGTGTTAACTCATATGAAAGTTACTGAAACCCTTTACCAAATGCCGAAATTCTGTCCATAATCTTTTAAGTCATGTTTCTCCCAAGTTGTATGTTCCCAGGACAATTTCTTTGGACTACAACATAAAGCCTCTGATATGCCTCTGTAAACTTGACTAATTTTGGGGCCGGAGATTTAGCTCAGTGGTTTCGCCACCTGCTGCGCAAGTGCAAGGACCCGAATTCTATCCCCGGTATCAAAAAAACAAAAAAAGAAAACTTGACTGATTTTTAAAAGTATAATAAATGACTTTGGTATGCTATTTAAAGGCTTTTCATATTAATTATGAAAGATTCCAACAATGTGTCTACAAACAAAATATAACAAAAAAAGTTTCTCCAACTTTTCTCTCAAACAAATTGAAAACTACATCAATTGTAAAGATGTGCGTATTGAACACCCTTCAGAAAAATTAACCTACTACACTGATGTTTTTGTTTTGCTTTGTTTTCTTTTTCATTAAGTTTATTGGTACATTTTAGGTATACATTACAGTTACATTCATCATTGGGAACTTGTATCTTTATATGATGTATCTTGGTTCTTATTTCTTCCCCATTTTCCTGCCCTCCCTTCAACCCTCCACCCTTTCCCATTTACAAAGACTTTGTTTCCATTTTTTTTCCTTTTCTCATATTTATTCCTTTCCCTTCTTTCTTTTCCCCTACCCCTCTGATTTTCCCTACCCCTTTAGACCTTTTCTTCCTATATCACATTATCAATTATACATTTTGATCCTTATTTACACTTTTAGTATCTCACACCAGAGAAACTATTCAGTATTTACACATGTGTGTCCTATTTCTTACACTTAAGAGTATGGCCTCAGTGTGCACCGTTTAGCTGTAAATGACTCTAGTTTCTCATTCTTTATGGCTGAGCTGATGTTTTAAACATATGACTATTTTTTTCTTACAGGGTTGGGGTGGCCTGAAATATTTGAAAATGAATCACAGGAATCAGAATATATTTATTGCTTAATATTTCAAGATGCATTTCCTAAAAATAAGTATATTTGCTTTTAATAAACACAAGCCCTGTGGCATCCAAGAGAAGTGTGATATCAACAAATCTATAACAATAATATAAACAATACTATATAATTTATGTGCCATATTTTTTTCTCTTTCTCCAAATTGACTTTTACAACATTTAAAAATCAAAAGTCACATACTGTTTTTTATGTAGGTTGCGTTTATTAAAAGTCTGAGTATCCAAAGCATTTAATTTTTGCTTGACATCAACTATTTTCCTTTTGGTATTTCATTTGTTCTGAATCAAGAGGCCTAGAACCACCTGTAATTTGTATTATGTTGAATTTCGTTATTTGTAGATTTTTACACACAAGAACTGTGGCTGAGTTTGGGTTTCAGTTGCTTTTCTTCTCCCGTTTTCTGTGTGATTTCCAGGAATGAAAGCATAATGACTCAAAACTCAACTGAGAGTAGAGTTCTTCTTCCACATGAAGAGTCACACTAGAACATTACTCCCAACCTGACCATGAGAAATAGCTGATAAATCTGCAAAGTCATAGTTTTTTCTTGACCCCATCAGAGAGCTAAGGTCACTAGGCTAACAAATGAAATGAATTCCAAAGCTTTAAAGGACTATCCACAGGGAAGTAGAGGACACCAGCTCTTTTAACTTTGAAAACAAATGGAAGAAGGGACCTCTATAAAAGCAGGTAAAAATAAAGTATTGAATTGCCAGTAGTTTATTAAAGGCCAAGATAAGGCCAATGTGATAGTTTAGAATAACTGGGAGCACCAGATACTTGCCGAGTCTGTATTGATTCCCAGCTCTTTTTCATCTGCCAATCCTGGTGGCTCGCAGGAAACACTGAGGGCAGAAAGGAGACTGGGAAGAATCCACTCACTGGCACATTCCAGGTTGTTGACTGCAGATAGAACCAGGCTTGCCTGAATCTGCAACAGGAGAATCAATAACCACCTTCTTACCCCTATGGAGAGCTGAGAGTTGAGTAACGATAGTAGTTTACTACTGGAGGAGGGTGAAGAGCTTGGAGGGAGCCTTTTGTGGAAGGCAACACTGCAGGAACTGCTAAAAAATTATGGTGCAGCTGGACACTGAGAAAAACCTGTGTCATTCAAAACACCTTTCTTCAGCACACTGCAATAGCATTCTACCTTTCTTCTGATTCTCCTCATTCACACTCAGTCTTAAACAAGCCTGCTATGAGCAGCAGTCAATAAAACACAGGGTGCCCATGAATGGGTTCTTTCCAGTTGTCTGCCTGCCCCCAGTGCAGGCAGAGGAAAAGAAGTTGGTGAATAAATATAGACTCCCCTTGTGTCTGGTGTTCAGTTATTCTTTGAAGTCTTTAGTGCCTTGGAGCTAACAATAGTGAAAGTCAGATTCTCCTTAATGTCTTTCTCCCTTCAATCAACAACTCTAAGTAATTGCCAGAGAAAATATGTGCTTAGCTATAGTCCTAAATATAATTTACCCCAATCTCTACATTCTAAATTTACACATTCTGTCTTTTGCTCAATAAAAATTATAAGCCATCCAAACAAACAAAATAAGGGAAAATATAACTACCCATTTGGAAAGATAATACAGTTAACAGAGACAGACCTAGAGGTAGCATAGACTTAAAAAGACAAAAATTGTGAATAATATTAAAGGACCCAAAATAATGGTGAACAATGTAGATGAAGAAATATTTTAACAGAAATAAGAAAAGATTTAAAGTCAAATGGAAATGCTAGCAATTTTTAAAAATATGTAGAAATGATGAATTATGTTGACAAATTTTCCAACTGAGTGGCCATACCTAATGGGAATTAGTTAATTTAAGGACAGGCCAATCTAAATAGATTAAAAAGAAACAAAATGGAAAGATGTGTAAAATATGACAGAACTGTGGGAAAATTTCAAATGATCTAAAAGGCATGTAACTGGCATTCTGCAGAATGACGGATGTTGGTCATAGAAAATATTTAACAAGATAATGGCTGACAATTTCCTAAAATTGGTGAAAGGATGCAAATTATAGATTGGAGAATCCCAGGGCTCTTCAAGGAGTATAAACAGGAAAGAAAAAAAGAGAAACAGTAGATATTTCCATTAAATGTATGAAAACCAGTACTAAACTGAACTTGAGATTCAATAAATGTCGCATACAAAAGAATATATAGATATATTTCTCATTTAACAACCTACCTGCTTAATGACTCTTAGGACTTATGACCAAGGTACACTGTTCAGATTCACAACTTGTCGTTTTTGGTTTTGGTTTTTTCTTTCGTACAGTTCTGCATGTCTTGTTTATGAATGTCTTTTTTGTAATGTATGCCTTATTTATAGAGTCCTGTAATTTTTGCTGATTGTACTGTACATTCCTGTAGTTTTCTGTTTTCTTATAAATTACAGTAGTGCATGTAAGAGTTATGCAAATAAAAGTAGAGTCATTAAGTTGGAGTTTCCCTCGACCATTTCTTTGTCCTAAATATTGTAATATACATGTTCTGTGCAATTCCTTATTTAATAACCAATTCACTCAACAACCTAGGGAAGGCACAAAACTTCTCATCCTAAATTAGGCAAGCCAGAAGACAATGAAGAAATATCTTTAAAGTATTGAAAGAAAGAGAGAAAAATCTAGAATTCTGTAATTATTTATTTACCCAATTCTATAGTGAATAACTATAATTAACTTTTTCTAGTTACAGTAAATTCTTTCAAAAATAATGCAAAATAAATATATGTTTAGACCAGGAAAAGTCAAGAAAGTTCATTAACAGACACATACACTACAAGAAACTTTAAAGGATGTTCTTTAGAAGGAAAATATCACATGAGAATCAGGTTCTACACTAAGAAAATAAAAATGCCAGAAATGATATAAATAAATTTAAATACATATGCAAATGTTTAATAATATTTTATATAGTTATACATTATAATGATAATTAACTGTCTTCAGCAAAATACTAAACCATAAGGTCAGGTTTAAAACATGTTATTATAAAATGAATGACACTGAGATAATAAAGGCTGGGAGATATGTAGTGAAAGTATATTATTGTCAAATTCTAATGTGATATGTGAGCTTTTATAGTATTTGAAGTTGTGGTTTTGTTTTTTTGTTTTGTTTTTGAGACGGGGTCTTACTATGCAGTTCAGGAGTTTAATCTGGTCTTCAACTCACTATGTAGGCCAGGCTGGCCTCGAACTTGTAGTAATCCTACTGCCTCAGCCTCCTAAGTACTGGGATTACAAGCATGTACCACCATGCCTGGCGATATTTGAAGTTAGACTGTAAGTTAAAAGTATATATTCTAAACCTTATATAAATATCAAAGCACGTTTAGTGTAATGGATAAGACAATGGAGGAATAAAATTGAGTCATAAAAAGTAGCAACCCAAATGAAAATAAAAATAAGAACAAAGTTCAGATGCAATAATACTAAAAAGACTGGCGAGATGGTAGAGTAAAATCCACCTGTATCATTAATTGCATTAAATAAAAATGGCCCACCTACTTCTAATTAAAATAAAAATAGTTTTAATAGTTACTTTTCTCCAAATGAGGCAAAATAAACCAACACCCACAACTTAGAGGGGAAACCTGAGTCACAGTTTTCAGTGGGTTCAGTCCATGTGGGCCTGGCTCCAAGAGAGAAATAGCATGGTAGAATGACAAGGAAGAAAGCTGCTCAATCCATGGCACTGGAAAGTAGAGAAAGAAGGAGGAGTTAGGGAAAAGGATACCCTACCAGGTCATGCCTCCAGTGACCCACTTGCTACCAGGCTGTACCTCCCAACAGCACAATTCAACCATAACCTGTATATGGATTCATATATCGAATAGTATAGTGCTCCCTGATCCAATCACCTTCTAAAAGCCTCACATCAACTGCATGAGATTTGGGGAGAACGCCTTAGACCTAACCATAAAAATAATTCTGTAAACTGTCAACTTTGCAATAAAAAAGTAGGAACTTTTTTCTTTTTACCAGAAGTCTGAAGTTTATATTTATGCATAACTGAAGATAGTTTTACTGATGTAGCTATGAATTTGTACATAAAATTCTTTGAGTGTGTGTGTGTGTGGTACCGGGGATTTAACTCAAACCCTTCATACTGAGCTACATCCCCAACACTTTTTATTTTTATTTTTTAAATTTTTTATTTTGAGACGTGATCTGACTAAATCACTGTTGCTTAGGTTAGCTCATACTTGTAATCCTCCTGCTTCAGTCTCCTGGAATGCTGAGATTACAGGCATGAACTACCACACTCTATGGTGACTCTTATTTTTTTTAAAGAATAGTTGTTTTTAATATATATATATAACATGGTAATTATAAGATATATATATATATATGTATATTATGGTAAGAAGGAGGAAAAGGAAATGGAGAAGGTAATGGAGGAGAAGGAGAAGGAGAAGGCGAAGGAGAAGGAGGAGAAGGAGAAGGAGAAGGAGAAGGGGAAGGAGAAGGAGAAGGAGAAGGAGAAGGAGAAGGAGAAGGAGAAGGTGAAGAAGTTTCATGCTGATGGATCGAGGCAAGATTTTCTCTGACTTTGTCCTTACAGTTCTCTAGATCTTGTTAGTCTATAAACCTGAGTCACTCACCAAATTTAGAAAGATTCTGGCGACCTTATTTTATCAAATGTTTTATCTTCAGCAATCTCTTTTCCTCTCTTCTTGGTATTCTAATATCACAAAAATTATATCTTTGAGTAATATCCAGCATTACCCTGATGTCTATTTTTTTTTCAAATTTTATTTAAGAACAAAATACTAAGGTATTTCATTTGGATCATGTCTGTTGAACTATATTCAAGTTCAACATTTTTTTCCTCTTTAATCTCCGTTCTTCTATTGAGCCCATACAGAGATTTATTTTCAAACTTCAGGTATTATATTTTGAAACTCTAAAATTTTCATTTAAAAATAAGCTTCACTTTGCTAATGAAAATACATATTTCTCCATTTCTACCTCAAAGTATTTACCTTTATCATAGAGAATAGTTACATAGTTACTTAATTTTAAAAAATAATTCCAACATCTGTGTCTTTGGAGGGTTGAAGTCTATTGATTAGCTTTTCTTTGAGCATTGGTCAAATTTTCCTAGTTCATTGTATGCTAAAGAAATGTATATCATGAGGATTTTCAATATCATGTTCTGAGACTTTGGAACCCATTAAAATCCCCAGGAGAAGTTTGAGTTTTTATTGCTAGTCATTCAAACCAATCATATTAAGACCACAGATTTGTATACCTTTCGTGGACAGCGATTGCTTATCAGTTTAGATTTCAGAGACTTTGCTGCACTGATTGTGTCTGTTCCCCTGCATGTAACACTGTAGCTGTGGACTAGGACTTGGGCAATAGTTTACATCATAATTCAGCTCTGAAAGTATTTGCTAGGCTTCTTGTGTGTTTTCTGTGTTTCCACTTAGGGAAGTAATTTGGGGGTTTCTGTTGGTTTATATATGTAACTTGAGTACTTCTTTCCTTCTAGGAATTTTTTTCACATTCCCTAGCTTTTAAAGTTCCTAGTCTCTTGCTAGAAAACCAGTGTTGCTTGCAGAATTTAGCTTTCATCCCCTAAATTGCCAGAGAGAGAGAGAGAGAGAGAGAGAGAGAGAGAGAGGGAATGCACATTTTCTTCACGTTCCTCACACAACATGGACTCCTTTCCTGTCCCTCTGTCCCAATGATGGACTTTCTCTCAGGGTTTTAGGTTCTCTGTCAACTATCTATCTCCTCTAAGTAAATATGAAATGATGAGAATTCTCAGTAGCAGTATTTATTCCTTTTAGAGTAGAGAATAAGAAAAAAGAGAGAGACCTTTAGCTATTTTAAAAGAAGTTTAAAATTTAATTCACAAGGTTATTTTTGGTGGTAGTGGGGATTGAACCTATGTCCTCATGCATGCTAGGCAAGTGCTCTATCACTGAGCTAATAAAAGAAAAGGAAAAAAATGGAAACAAAGCTTTTGTAAATTGGGAGGGGAAGAAAGATTGAGGGAGAGGAGGTGAAAGAATTAAGACGTATTATGTAAAGGTACAATTTCCCTATGATGAATGTGATCATTATGTATGGCAAATATGTACTAATAAAAATTTTAAAAAATAAAGGAAGTTGACTTCAAAGTCCCTCAGAAAAATGTTCTTTCATTATAGGATTCTCTCTGGGAAAATTCATTAATTTCCTACCCAAACTGTCAAGATTATCAATGTTTAGTAAGTTTTTCCTATGTAAAACACCTTAAAAATATGTGAAATACTGTGAAATTTTGATAGAGAAGTATTTGGAATTGCTTACAATTCATTTCATTTTAGGTGGCTTTAAAGATCAATATACCATTTTGAAGTAATTGTTCATTTAGGGCTAAAGATTTTCCATCATATATTTCTTACGTTAATATTTATTTTTGCTAATGTACTCTAAAGGTTGTGCTAAAGACCTAACTTGGATGCTCTTATCTATCATATAGAGTGATACAGCAGCACTTTTTTTGCTATTGAAATTAAAATGTCTTATTAAAGAGTATTTATGCTACAGATGTCCTTAGTAAAGTGGAATTTTTATATTATGTCATTAAAATGAATATTAAAATGGTACAATGGCAAAATATAGATTTTCATATTTCTTTGACACAGATAAATTCTAGTGTAGAAGAACAAATGGAGTATAGTAGAATGATCTGAATCTTTGATTTAAAACCAGGATCGCATGATTTTATAAAAGATATATTTTAAATTCCCTTCACTCACAAAGTAAAGTGGTTAAAGAAATGGAATAAAGTATCTATGAACCACCTTGTATTTTTCCCAAATACTTACTCATGCTTAAAACTGAAGAGCTGACTACTAAGCCTATAAAGGAAAGCCACAATGTAGACACTATGCTTAATGTAGATCCTTAATTTTTCATGCTATTATACCTGTTTTTGATATATATTGTTCATTGCCCAGTTTTAGTTCTGCCTTTTTTTCTAGAAAAACAAAAAAACAAACCACATTCCAGAGTTCTTTTGGGAAACCAATACTCACTGTTATGGTGTGATTTGGTTTTTGTGATTTCCTGTGTAGGAAAGTCGGTCTCCAACTTGAAGTATACCAGGAACACTCGGAGTGCATAGTAAGCACAGATTGTTGGGCATTTCTCACAGTTTATACTATAGTAGGTCAGAGAATTGGGAACGTGTATTTCTAACACAGTGATGCTGATGCCTCAAATCTCTCAGGTGATGTCAATGCTGTAGATAAATGGACAATGCTTACAGTAATCCAGAGGTAAATCACTTCATTTTCTAACTTCAGTGGATTCTTCTTACATTATCTATGAGCCATGAAAGCCTAGGCCAGGGTAATACTCTCCGTGCTGACTCAGACACACAAAATTATATATGAGGATGTAGCATGAGGATATTGAAATTCAGTGGCTGTTTTTTAGGAGTCAAAGCATGGTCAGTTACGTGCTGTAGTCAAAATCACAGTGGTGGCAAATAAAATTTGCCAATGGCCAGTGAGATAAGCAATGTCTTCCTATCTTTGTGAAAGGGGAAGTTCAGAAACCTCTCCTCTCATCCTGGACAACATGACTTCTGACCTCAGGATTATCTTTATTACTTTCTCATTGCTGAGACAAAATACCCACTACCCACAAGTTAAGGAGGAAAGATTTATTTCAGTTTGCAGGTTGTAGAGGTTTCAGTCCGTAGTCAGCAGGCTTCAACACAGGACATGGCAGAGCAGAAACAGTCCATGGCAAGGCAGGCAGGAAAGCCATGAAGCAGCAGGAGAAGTAATAGAAAAAGTAACTCTGCCTTTTTCTTTTATCCCATAAAGGTTACCACCCTTTTGGGTGGTGCCACTCACACCCAGAACTGAGATAAAACTAATCAGTGAACTGATTTAATACCACACACCATTAATCAGAGTATCACATCCACATTCACATACCCTAGATTCAGCCAGCTCTGAAAAGTCCCATCTATGAGCTCATGAGGTTTTGAGGGGACAATGAGGTACAAGCCATAGCAAGGATACAAACTGGTTTCCTTGTCATCCAGGAAGTCTACCATGATTTATCCATCCCTAAAACTAGACTTATTGTTCTCAAGATATTATGTGAATATATCTATCATATCATTTTGTTAAGTTTTAGTATAAAGTCTTTTATGTATCTGTTGTTGTCTGTCTTCATTAGACATTTGATCTTTAAGAGCTTTAAGAGCAAAGGCTTTTTTTTTTTTGGTATCAGGGATGGAACTCAGGACCTTGTGCTTGCGAGGGAGGTGGTGGAACCACTGAGCTAAATCTCTGGCCCCAAAGTTTTTTTATTAATGTGTTAACTCTAATGTTTTAACCAAATCTTATTGGTGGTTGGTGTTCAATACATTTTTGTTGACTAAAAGGAGGAGCTAATGATGGATGAGGTACAGGAGGGAAAGAAAAGGAGTATCGTATCCAGGATTATTTCCTGGGACAGGGATCATTTGCGCCAGCACTTCTTCATGAAGTCACTGAATTCTGCACATGAGAAGTTATTGTTGCCACAGTCCTCTACTCTTCTCAAGAAAGTGTCCCTGTGCTTGCAACTTATACTGAGAAAGACAAGTAAAACACTCAAGGGGATTAGAGTCAATAGACTGGAAAATTTAAACTGTAGCAGGAAAGACACAAGCTGAAAAGAAACATGTCTGAAGTTTAAAATTTATAGAATGCATGGATGAGAGAAGGTGTATTTATTTAACGGTGACAGTAAAATAAACTAGAATTGAGTGTTGCCTTAGGGATTTAAGAAATGGCATTAGCTCATATTTTTCAAAAGAAATGCTATTTTGCCTAAATATTAGTAGAGGGCACATTCATTCTCTGTCTACATGTTTGTTCTTGCTATTTTGTTCTGTTAGAACAATTGTTGCCCCTTTAAATTCTAAGCCACATGACCGGACCCTGTGGTAGACCAGTTGCCTCAATTCATATGTCATTGTTTTTCTTGATCCAGGAAGCCATGATGTTTTCCTGAACATCAGAACTCAGAGTCCACACTAATTGTTAAAATATTGCTTTGTCAAAATATATATTTATGGATAGATGTGTTAACTCCAACTATGTTCTAAAGTCTTTGCTGTCCGATTTTGCTGTCAGATATTAGAGCAGGCCAATTAGGTGCATCTTGCATGCCTCAATTCACCAAATGGTTCAGTTGTCTGAAATCTTGTGATGAGAGCTTGATACAAAACAGCACAATGATCTCAAAATTGTAGATGGATAAAGAAAGTGACATTATATGTTCCATATATAACATTTTCATTCATTTTGTACCTTTGTAACTTGTAGGAGAGAGTTAAGCACGAAGAAGGATAATTGAAATATTTAATAAATAAATTTAAATGAATGTAAAATTTATTATATTACACCTAGAATGAATATTGAGATTGACATATGTTTTTTACAACTTCAAACAGAGGTTTAGTTAATTCTTACATAATAGATTTATAAGTGATATTGATGAACTGATCAGAGTATACATCTAATTTTTTAAGAAGATATTCTTAGTATGATGTGGATCTTAAGTGTACCTAAAAGGCTCATATTTTGATGACTTGGTCTTCAACTGATGGCAGTGATGAATGTTGTAGAAGAGGTGGAAGAAAGTTGGGTCATTGGGAGCGGGGCTTCAAAAGAGATACTGAGACATGGGCTCTTTTCTCTATTTTTTTTATCAATGGGCACCACAAGGTATACAATTTTCTTTATTGCAGACATCTGCAGCCATGATATTCTGCCTCTCCACAGGCCCAAAGTAAAGGGCCCAGGCAACCATGGACTGTAACCTCTGAACTGTAAGGAATTGTGGGTTGGATAAGGTGTTGTTGAACTCAGAACATGTTCATTATGTTAGATGACAATCCAGCTATCTTGACCAGTAAAAAGATCAACAAGGTCTATAATAAATCTTATAGAAGACCTTGACTTCATGAGTTTTGGTTTATTAGTCAGGGTAGAGCTATTAAACTGTTCTAATGGACAATTCTGTGACTTAAACAGAATTTCAGAAAGAATTAATTCAAGGGGTAAGTACATGATCGATTGTAATTAGGCAGAAAGATGGGATAGAAGGCTTGTAAGAAAAGAAAAGTATGGAGTAAACATCAAGGTGAGTCTCACCGATTGGTTAGATGTAGGGGGAAAGGAATTAAAAAGATGTTCTTGAAGGTGTTTATTAAGACTTAGGGAATGTGTTCTATTTAGGCCTCTCTTCCATTTCTTGCTGTCATGTGTTTTCTGTAATAATGGGGCTTCCTCATTAGGTCTTTTTGGCCCTATGATACCAGCTACTTTTCATTCCTTTCTCCATTTTATTTTTTTTGTCATTATTTCTTTGATTTTTTTCATCTCTTTTTTTATTCACTTTACTATCCCTCTCTTTCACTTCTCATAACTACCCAATTTATAATTGAAGTTGTTATTTTCTGCATTTATTCATTCAAAAGTTCAAGAAAAATGTACTACTGCATGGCAATATTTTAGTTAATTAGAAGACAGAGATGAATAAGATGAAATATCTTTCATCAAGACACTTTACCATTAAATAGTGGTAAACATTAATTGATTCATCTATTTATTCAATCATTATTTACTGAGATTACATAGTTGAATAATATATGACCCATGTTTGCAAAGAATTCTAAAATTATCTAGAAATATTTAAAATATTTTTATTATTTATCAAGACAATATGTGAAAGAATGCACTTTGTATTTTTAGTATTGATTACTGAGGGGATTGCCAGAGGGACAAAGGGGAAAAGATTTTTATTTTCCTACATATGACTTTAATTTATTTAAACAAGAAGGTATTGTAATATTTTGCAAATCTATTCAATCAAAAAGGTACCAAAATGTTATCTCTCTCTAGTATGTTTGTATCTTACAGTTTTTGAAGATTTCCTTGTCTTCATAACATATAATCCTCATTATTATTAATTTTCTTTGTCTTGATTTCAATTCACTTTCATCCTTTCACTCAGGGGCTATTAAACAGAGAAAAAAGTTTTCTTGGGCTGTTTTAGGGTTACTCTGTCCACCAATCTCATTCAAAAAATTTAGTACCTAATAAAATCTTGAATAATACATTTATTTTCTTACTCATGTGTTTCATTAAAAATTTCCTTTAAAACTGCATTTTGGTAGTGAAATGAATTTTACTTTCTTTTTCTACATTTTTAATAGTACATATTGATTATATGGATTAATGGGTTTCATTCTGACTGATTTGTACGTGCACATAACTTGCTTTAATCATTTTCCTCATGAAGCCCCCTGCCCCATACTACTCATTTCTCAGGTGTTTTGGGAGAGATTCAGTCTATATATTGTATTTTGATCATATTCATCCCCCATTACTCACTCCTCTCCCACCATTTGATCCAGCTGTAGCTCTATTTGGTATATACTCAAATAAATTAAAGTCCATATACTGTAAAAATTGGTGCCAACACATATTTATTTTGACACAATATATGATAGCTAAGATATGAAACCAGTCTAAGTGAGCATTAACAAATGAATAGATAAAGAAAATGTGGAACGTATACACAATACAGTATTAGCCACTCAAAAAGAAGGACACAAATTTGTGTCATTTGCAGAAAAATGGATGGATCTGGAGAACATCATTTTGAGTGAAATAAGCCAAACTCAGAATATGAATATCATATGTTCTCTCTAGTATATGGAACTAAATAAGAAGACAAGAAAGTAGAGGAAAAAATTATTAGACAGGAGGCAGAGAATAACCTTACTTCTTTATTAAATCTTTAAAATTCTCTGAATCACACAGTGTCCATGGCTACAAATATTTAAATCAGTAAGTGCTAACGTTCTTTGACATTATTCTCTGAAGTCTAGGCAGCCAGGAACAGCAAGCTTCCTTCAAGGGTCTGTACCTCCCTTCCTTCTAATTACTTTTTCTCCCAAAAGAGACAGGAGTTTTTCTTGATGTGTTTAAACTCTCGACAAGAAGCCTTGTCAGCCTAAAGTACCTTCCCTTCCATCACATCTTTCCATTTCCTTTTCAAAGAAATTTTGCTGAAATTTCAAATGTGAAACAAAAACTTTCATAATAAAGCTATAAATGTTCAGGTTGAGGTGGGAGTTTGTGGCAAAGAATGTGTCTTCAGAAACTTACTTGAGTGAGAGGAGATGCCATGCTCTGGTTGGCAAAGAATCACCCTCCTTGTCAGGCCCTGGCTCTGTCACCTCCCCGTAATGGATGTGGAATCAGGCTGTGGCATTTGTTGCCTAAGTGACACTGTGCTGGTTTCTTTACTCCTCAAGGAGGATCTTCCATGCCAAGTCAATTTGCAACGGCTTCGATCTTTCAACAGTCTTTTGGTCCAGCTCCAGAGTTGGCAAGTATCAGATGATCTTGAGCTCCTGGTGTAAACTTCAGTGTCTCAGAAACTCAACCTACAATTCAGGAAGCTTTTTCAGTGTTTGAACTTTAAAACTAGACTCTACATACTGTCCTTGGGGTCTGTGGAGGGATTATTTGGTAACTTGCGAATGAATGTGCCAAAGTTCCCAACCTGGGAACTTTGATTTGTAGTCCTGCGGGAAAATCGCAAAGGCTTGGAAGATGAGAAGCAGATGAGAAGTGGCAACGCTACTGCATCCAGTTAAGATTTATAAGTAAGGAGGAAGGAAAGGGGTGAAAACGAGAGAGGTAGGGTGCCAAGAATGAAAAGCAAACAAACAAGAGACTAAATGACAACAAAATACATTATTTGTTGTAGAGTATCTCAAATGTTAGGTGAAAGTGGAATGGTTTGATGAGAGTAAGCGCATGCAGCACAGCAAAAGTGTGGACAGCTCGTAAGCCCTCCGTAGGGTGAGTGATCAACATCAATGTTAATATTAAGCTTGCTTGCTTTCCTTTCTGGGTACTTTTGGTTTATGGTTTGTGAAGATGAAATTGTTCAAGTTGTACTATTCATATGGATAATAACATTAATGACATTAAGATTTCTCTCTTTATGGTGACTAAAAAGCATGGTGATGTCCGAAAAGCCTTCTCCCCTTCAAGCAGCTGACTTTTTGATTGGGAGAAAAGGCATGGCTGTATTTGAAAAATAAAGAAAATGCAAAAAGAAAATTATTACCCCTATGATCCACAGGTACACACACACATACACACAATGCACTTCTGTTTTCTAGCTCATCATTATCGCCACCATTGAAATTGTTGACACCAACACTAAGTTTTAATTAGTGGTAAAGGCTCCTCGATTGTTGTTTTTCTTTTCTAACTTGATAATCTTTACATTTAGAGCAGATTTTTAGGTTTAGAAAAAAACTGAGCAGAAAGTACAGAAAGTTGCTCTGCTTAGTCTTTCTTTAGACCATTTTCCCTCAATTTTATCTTTCATTAGTGTGGAACAATTGTTATAACAATTGATGGACCAAAATCAATGAACCAATTACTGATATGTTGTTATTAAGTCCATTATTTATTTTAAGGTTGAATCTTTTTGTCACACATTTCTCTGTGTTTTGACAAATGCATAATGTCATGGAATTATCACTAAAGTCTCATCCAGAATATTTCCACTACCCTAAATATTTTCTTAAAAGCATTATTAAATATATTTCCCGAGTGAGGTATAAGTATATTTCTTGAATGACAAACAAGAAGTGAAATGGTCATGACCCTGGATTTTCACTTAAAAAAATAAAAGTTAGCTAGTTAATCCCAGCACTTGGGGAGGCTGAGACAGGAGAATGGCAAGCTCCTAGCCTGGGCAATTCAGTGACACCTCATCTGAAAATAAAATAGAGTAAAATAAAATAAGAGTGCTAAGGACATATCTTAATGCAAAGTCCCTGGGTTCAGGTAGTAATAATAATAATAATAATAATAATAATAATAGTAGTAGTAGTAGTCTCAAAAATAGTCATACTAAATATACATTCTAAACAGCTGTTCCAGCGAGTTTCAATTTCTTGTTTGCATTGACAGCATGCAACCAAATTTTAATCATTTTGCCCAAAATGTATTTTATTTCAGTGGCATTTCTTCCAATTCTTTTTATGGGTATAATTGACCTTCTGTGTTTCTTTTTATGATAATGGCTTTTTCATGTAATTTGTCTAGGAGCTAGGGGTGGGTGGCTTGTCATTTTCTTATTGATTTTTTGGTGTTTTTATACATTCTAGATATTTATTTTTGACAGATAGTTATGTTGAAAATATTGTATTTCACTTTGTTTCTTGTCTCTTAACATTACTTATAGTATCTTTTGTTGAACACCAGTTTGAGTTACAGAAATAAAAACAAAAATAAAAGTCTAGAACATAAAATGATAGTCAAGAGTAGGGGGAGAAAAATTGAAACATCTGCCATATTTCCAGTTTTGTTTGGGGCCCACCTTTGAACCACCCAGTACTTTTCACACTCTTTCTTGAACAGTGTCAGTCATAAGTTTTTCATTTCCTTTTACAATTGTGTGTAGAAGAATTTTTCCATTGCTTTTTTCTGCCATCCAACCATGTCATTCCTTGAACAGTCCCTGATATTCAGATTTTTTCATTGAGAGCCCTTGTCATCTGTGTTTGGTGTTCTATAAAGGGCTGTGTATACTGATAGCTCTCTATAAATAATTAAAAGAGTAATAATTTGCATATACAGTGGTCTGTAATTGGTTGTGATATACTCAGTAGTAATTTTGCATGAGGGGTGCTCCTGTAAAATAAATCGTGCTTGTCTGTGTTTACTTTGGACAGGTAAAGTACTATATGGCATGCTGAATTTTTACATCAAGTTTTAATTAGGTCATCCTGCTTGAGTTACCAAAATAACCTGCTCTCTCCAATAATGAGACTGGGATTTAGAAGTGAATATCAATGGCTCATCTCTATATTTCAGAATATGAACAAACTCTGCTCTGTAATGTATGCAAGTTAAATATTTTGCATCCTAATCTAGTCAGGTTTACTGATTGGTTCTTTTCAGGAAAAGTGGCTGCTGAGCCAGAGAATAGAGTTATTGAGGTCAAGGGTCCACCGCACACCCAGGACAGTCCTTGTAAACTAGTCCTTGGGGTAACAGAAAGAGCTCAGCCTGAGATTCTCCCTCCAGCCCAGAACAGGTCAGATGAGAGAGGGTGACATCTTCAACCCAGCAGTTCAGGTTTGACAGCATATATTCATGCTAGAAGAATCTCACACTGCAAAATGAGAGAACGGTGATATTTGTCTGCCTTTCTGCACAATACTTTTACACATTTAATGGGTGTTTTTAAACCATGAAATTTTTAGGTTTGTCAAAATCAAGGCATAGAAAACAACAGAAGTAGGTCAAAGTTATGCCAGACACATTGTTATCGGTAATACATTTTTTAACCTCAAAGAAGATTTAAAAACTTCTCACCCCTGTCAAGTCCAACTCCTCCTAGAAGGATTGCTTATGTTGCTGCTCCAAAGACTAAGGTACAATCTCCATGCGATTTAGGTCTAGATTAGTCTCCTTGACCACAACAGTAGGTGCCTACTGACTCCTTAATTATGTCAAAAATAGACTACACACAGACAAAAAGGGAACACACTTGCGTAGTTATACAGAGGAATACTCACCACGCTTCACAATCTTGGTACATTTTGGAGAAGAGATGCATACTTCAGCCATAGAAGACAGGAGGGATTTATTCAAATTAAGAAAGCACTGTACCCCAGCAGGGAAGACTTAATCAATAATTTTGTCTTTTTCATGAAAACAATGGTATGTCTGAAGACTTCCTAAGCTTAGTTGAGTTTGGGTTTCTCCCTGGAAATATACCCTTGAGGGAAGGAAGGAACTGGACGAAAAGTTCTTGAATGAAAGAGTGGTCTTGTGGATATTTGAATGGAAAGTTCTGGGAAGCACTTATCAAGTGGAAGGAGAGGTACAGGAAAAGATGGGTGAAAAAGAGCAAGGACATTAAAGATAGATAAAACTGTAGAACTGAGGCCACCTTCCAAGTATTCCACAGGAAAGCCTCTACTTCCTTACTGTAATGCTCTGATACTGAAATAGTTTGCCTGGCTGGACCCCACAGTCTTCTTTTATTTGTGAAATTTTTTGCAAATCGTCTTCTACTTCAAATGCAGTTAAGTTCTTTCTAGTGAAAGTTTGAGAAAAATAAAAATAAAACTCATTCCCTGGCTTCTTTTGGTCAAATGTAGCTGAAGGAAAATTCTAAACTCAGTAAAGATGCATTTAGCACTTTTTCCACATTTTCTACTCCACTTTCAAAATCTTCATAACTCTCTTTCTGAGAATGACAATGTACTCATTAAATTCTAAACATGAGAGGGCCTCCTTTCTTTCCTAACTCACCACAGCAACTTTCTTCCATCCTTCTGCAAAGCACAAATTACCTTAAAATCATACACATGTTAGAGAAAAAGCATTTGCTTAAACCAAAAAGGTGTGAATGATTGGCAGTCCACACCACCAGGCCTTAATTGGCTGGCCAAGTAGGTGCTTATTAATCTGATGATTCTGTAGATGATGGAATTTCTAACAGGTTCACCAAGGAAAATGGGTTAAGTGAGGGAATCGTTTGAAAGGGGAAGAAAGTAAGATTTAGGGGAAGATTAGCTTTTGCTAGGAACTATAATATTCTCCTTTTGAGAAAGTTCTATTTTTCAGTGTTTAACTTTGCCTTTCCACATTTGCAAATTCCATTAGAGTGTAAAGTTTATTTTTGTTTGCTTTTGTTTCCATTGCCATCTTGCATTTTACTTCTCTCTTCATCTCCTTCCTACCTGGTACACTTTGTGTGTGTTCTACTTCCTCCTCCCTCTCTCCTTTCTGAAAGTTTATGCTGAGCTCTGCTTGCCTTAAGGAGCACATCACTGGTAGGTGGAAACTCCTTACCTGGAACCAATAACAGGGACTCTGGAGGGTACAATGGCTGATGGTATATATATAGACACACATATACATATATATACATTTTCTTAAAAAAAAAAAGTAAGGTGTTTCTTCATAAGGCTTCATGAATTGTAATACTCAGGAATGCAAGTGGTATCAAAAAGAATTAATATTCAATGCTACAGTGTCGGTTTACAAATAAAGGACTAAGAGCAATGCCAATCAACCAAGTTTGCTTAACAGGAAGGATACATCCCAGTCACCAAGTTGTCTGAATGAATAATCAAAGACAGCATTTCAGGTGGTGAAGCTGGTATAGAAAACAGCATTGAGAGAATATGGATATATTTCTTTTCTCGGATTGAGTCAGATAAAATCATTAAATTTGTGGTAAGAAAAGGGCCAAATATTAGCAATTTTGTATGGCTTACCCTGCAGTTAAATAATGCTGCTGAGTGCTGTGGAGGGTTAGAGTATAAGGAAGCTTGAGAAGATGGATTAGGGATGACCGTGCAGGGTTTTTCATCCTAGGTTTAGGCTTTAGAGATCCTCCTTATCCACACATGTTTTCAGAGAGATTGAAGGTTTTGAAGAAAGTCTGGGGCATGATAAAATATTGCTTTTGGAAAATGTCTGGAAGTGGAATTCAATGACATAGTATCAAAACTGACAGTGTCAGCTATTTGATTACCCTAAAGCAATAAAATGATCTCTAAGTCCTGATGAGTGAGTGACCTTCCCAACACTCTGTGATCTCTACCCCTACGGGTGACCTTCCTGGCACCCAGAGACTAATTCTGCTTCCCTACATGTTCTTCCATGCTTTTCTTAGAGTAAGTAAAGAATCAATCTGCAGAAAATATAGATAGATATCTAATTGGTCTCTACATAGGGAAAGCTTTCCAAGCACAGAAAAATTAAAAAAATTAATTTAAAAGTCAATAATAGATTTGATCGCATAAAACTTTCAAACTTGTACATGTCAAAAACCAATGTAACAAAAATGCAGTCAAAAATAAATCATTAAAAATTTGGCAACATGTATGACAAATGTCATACCTTTTCATTCATAAAGTACATTTCTGTATTAAGAAAATTGTATGAAACAGTATATCAAATTGACAGATAAATAACACAAATAAAATAAAGCTGATAAACAATGACATTGTTTTATTTTGTAATAAAAAGCGACAAACTAAACTGCAGTGGTGGGCTATTTTTACCTATTCAATTAAAAACTTTCTAGAGTTAATACTCAATGTTAGCAAGAACAAATTAAGAGTATATAGTACCACTCTCTCATGAGGTCAGTAGTGTCTTAAGAATTTGCTAAATTACATAAGAATTTTTAAAATGTTCATTTGACTTAGAAAGCCCACCTGGAATTTAAAAGTGAAAAAGAAATTGTTGTACAAAGAGCTTCATGTTAGCAAAACACATGAAAAAAGGTGACTCTTTAAGTTTCTTAGATTAAGCAAACAAAAATGGAATCTGATTTAACTGGTTTAAACAAAAAAGCAAATTTAATATGTAGATGTGGACCACAGTGGCCCATGTATTTCCAAGGAGTGCTTGGCTCCATTTTTGGGGTTCTCTCTTAATGTCTCTTTTCATTCCAGATATTTTCTATCCTTTCTTATGATTCCAAGTAATCTGTTTAGTCTTAGTCTCAACTCTGAACACATATATACAACTGTCCATCCACAGATATCTCCACTGTCAGGTCTGGCATGCATCAAATTCAAGAAATGCCAAGAGACGTTCATCTTCTTTCAAATTACTTCTTCAGGGGGATTGCTGTAGCCAAGGGTGGAGGGGTTTACCCCCACCTGGGGACTTCAGTACAATCGTGGAACGCATAGTTCATTAATATCATTCCTAGTTTCTCCAAAAGAATGGTCTCTCAGCAGACATATTTAGGTCTTCATTTCTGGTCTTCCAGAACAACCTATGTTATGAGTACAGTGACTGGTTTATTGAAAAAAAAAACCACATAAATATATGCAACCCCAAAGGCATACATACACGCTAAAGTTTTGGAAGTTAAGTTGAATTCTGGTACTCCAAAGTAATTCTATCCATTTCCAAAAATGGAATTTTCAAACTAAGAGGTCAAAGCCAGAAATTTTTATTTCAGCTTCTCCATATGTCTATAATTGAGGTTTCTAGTTAATATCAGGCTCTTGGCTTTATGCTATCTCATCAGGACCAGGTATGTACTAGGCTCCTCTTATCTCTTATGTTTAGAGATCCATTATCCTGAGGTTGCCGGTCACACACTAAAGAAAGAAAGAACTCAGTAATTTGTTTACCATTTCAATATAAGACTTTTAATTTTTTTGAAGGGGAAATCAAAGATGCGCATATATACTTCTGATTCAACATTATGTGACACATTTTCTGTACCGATTTCTTGGCTTTGTTGTTGTCTGAGATGATTTAAGATTTCTTCCTTTATTTTGTTTTAACAGATATTTGCCCATCAAGTGAATTCATTGTATTTTCAAACCTGTATTCTTTTCCTTTGTCTTTCCTAAAAATATATATACATGTAATTTAGTGCAGCAGCCTAACATGAGCTGGTCTGACCCATTAACAGCCTAATCCAGCTGGTTAGAGATTTCCATTCGCCTCACCAGCAGCCTGGGATGCAAGTCCTCTAGCTGGCTGTGCTGACATGTCCTTATCCAGCTGAGCTACTGGCCTCGGGGAGATGCTGTCCCTTTTCAAGAGAGCAAAGCAGCTGCTCCAGGCCATGGTCCCTGCCCCAGCAGCAGGCACTCTTGTGCCCCATTGTCGGGATCAGGCTGCACCCTTCCATGAAACCACTTCTTTATTTGCTGGAAAACTCTAGCAAAGGGAAGGGTGAGGTGCATACATATTTTATAGATCAGGATTATTACAACTGTTAGAATCTGATTTCAATCTATATCATCACCTTCTAAAAACACTTATAAAACTTTGCATGACATTTAATTCTGATCAAGGTGAAGTCAATGCCTGGCGGCTCCCACAAACCCCGTCCTTCTCCCTGGCCCCCTGTCTATGTGCTCTCAGGCCTTTTCCTCTCTGTCTTCTGCTTTCTTCTCTCCCTCTTTCCTCTGCTGCAACCTGGCTGGGAAAGAAGGTGTGAAACAGGTTTCATCTCCATTTACTCTCTCTAAAACATTAAAACCACTAACAACAACAATATTCACAATAAAGAAGAAACAAGGAAAAAAGAAGTCCAAAATCTCTACCTTACATCCAGCACTTGTTTAAACCTCAGCACTTTGCAGAGCTCATTAAGAGAGATGGTGCATGACAGTAATACACGCAAATGAGGATGAGAACTTTGCGGAGCTTTACTTTAATAAAAAAAGAGAAGAAAGAGAAGGAAAGCAAAAGAATAGAGAGGCAGGAAGCAGGAAAGGGGAACGGTTATTTGCTAAAGGTGTTCTTCACTCCCCTTTGGGGGATCTTTGTATCCACACTCCAGCCCCAGACAAAAGGAACAGGGCAGCTTTAGAGCCTTCGGAACTGGGGGCTGAGGAGGCGAGGGAAGAGAGGAGCATGATTGATGGAGTTCTGGTTGGCTTATAAAGGGCAGCCGGGAGTGCAGGGAAATAATCAGGGAAAAGGGCGTCCCGTGCTGGCTTTCTCAGAGGGGCGAAATGAATCCCGCTCCTCTGCATTATTAAGTTGTCAGGCGGGCTGATGATGAAAATCTGAAGGTCAGATATAACAAGAAGCACCTTATGGGGGGGTCACGACCTTTCTGGAAGTGCTACACTCATGTTTATCTGCACCTAACCCTTATCCACAATTCTTCATTTGATAAGAACATTGGGAGAGGGGAAGGGGGGAGGGAGGTGTCTCCTCATATGTATAAGCAGTGAGTGGAATTAGGCTTCCCGTGAAACTGAGTGTGGAGGCTCGATTCACAGTGAAAGATAATAAACCGAAAGGACACACGAGGGATGCAGGCAGAAATTGTTCGCTACAGCGAAACTCAATAAAGGGAACAAGAGCTTCCCTAAATGACAAATTTGGTACAGTGGTGCTAAAATCAGGATTCTCCCTGGAATTGCTGCAGCAATCCACTCTCGGCAGTACCACTTTTTATTTACTTTGGAGATCCTAACGGCATGGTGGGGGGGAAGGTTTGGCTTTTTGGGAATGTTTATTTCTTTATCTACTGGTTTTAATCCAAAGACTGAAGGTGAAGGATGATCAGTCAGAAATATTCTATTTGATTGGTATTTTTTTGTTTTCAAAGTGGAAATGGAGCAGCCATCCTCATGCATCTTGTCGGTGTGTGTTCAGTGGGGAGGGTTTATATTTTTCATTTAGAGAATTCTTTTCCAGGTGTTCTCCGTTTCTTGGGGACTGAGAAAGTGCCTGGGATTCTCAGCTGGGACTCATAGACCAAATCTCTAACTGATCACAAAAATAAACATATCACTTGTAAAAATAACACTGGAACAATTCACAACCTGTTTCCAGTGACACTTCCAGATCTCGTTGTTTATCTCTGTTTGTAAAAAGAGCATTCCTCAGATTTTGATTCTTTGGCAACAGTGTAAAAAGCACAGCATTTCATTTACTTTTAAAGTGGGGATATGTTTCAAATTACACAAAAAAGGAAAAGTCTGGCAAAATGAGAACTGAAATCCACTTGCCTATGAAATTAAAAAAAAAAAAAAAAAAAGCCGGGTAAGGTTTTTACCTTTCTTAAAAAAAAAAAGATTCAAATTCTAGAAGGAGGGGAAACTTCTACAATTTCTCTTATATTTCTTTTGCTTATAGAATTATTTTAAGGGATAATACCTGATTTCAACATGATACTTTGAAATAGACTCAGTACAAGAATGAGAAGGGTTCTATTTAAGTGAATGTTATTCAACTAGATTCATACTTTTTTTTCTTGTGACATGTTTAATATTTTTCTCAGGTTCTTAAAGTCATCTTCATAAGCAGCCTGTGATCCCTTCTACCAACTCATATGTACAGAAACATTATCCTCCATAGATAAGCCACATAGAAACTAAGAAAAAAATCCATTTTAATTTCTCAATGCTATGCAGGAACAAAAGTGCAATATATATAACTTGACCTAGCCATCACTCTTGCCCTACACGTTTGAGGATCATGTCTGTGCTTTTTTTTGCCGCATAAGTACCTCCTTGCATGTCTGTGCTGAAATCATTACTTTTCTGTAGTGCCCATATTGGTAATGCTTGCTTAAAAACTGGACTCCTGTTGTAAAATATTATTCAATAGCAATATTATGCTCCAGCATTTTTATCACTTCTTTCTCATTTTCTTTCTTTCTTGTTTTGCCTGAAGACAAGATAAATTTATAATTAATGAGACTCTCCAGCTTCTACTATGTGGACCCAGAAGTCAGGAGAGGGGAGAAAGGTCCTATTGCTAGCATCGTGAAGGTATTGGAGTTCACGATGACTAGCTTTTCACACAGGGTGGACAAAGCGCTGAGAGATGAATCCTCAGAAATAGTCATTGCCCAATTCTTTAGGGAGGGAAGTTTAATTAAAAAATAATCCTCTTTGTCCTTTTGAAGACTAAAGTAAGAATATCCTTCAGAATGTATTTTGCACAATATCAATCAGAAAATATTAAATCCGTGTCTTATTCAAACAAATCTTTAAAAAGTCAAAGTTCAGCTTGCCACTAGCTCCACTTGCTTGGATGATTTCAATAATTGCCCCAGATATATTTAGGACTTAGTGGTGGATTTTTCAATGACATAGTACACCATCAACTACCTGGCCATATCTTAACTACACAGAATATTACAAATAATAATTACTCTTGCTACACAAGGAGTGAGAAGGAAATTGTATTTTTAGTTATTATCCTTTTTAATTTCTTTTTAATTTCTTTTGATTTCTTTTCTAAAAAGTGTATTTGAACTTACTCCCAATAAAAGACATGTGCATATGAAAAAGAATTAGATCATATCATTTACTAATACAATTGAAGATATTGACAACAATGCGATTGTCAGCCAGGGATGGACTTAAGAACATGGGATCCATTCCCTGGATCTCTATCTGGTTCTCTACTGCCAATTTGATTTTTATTACTTTCTCAGGTTTTTCCTTCCTTGCTTTCATGGTTGGATATTTGGAGTATGTTGTGCAACTTCAAGAAGTTCTGATAAGATGGTGTCTTTAGTTCGAGTTCATTTTTTTCCAGTTTTACATGACATTCAGATATTTATCTGAAAAATACTGGTAACAATTGCATGAAAGAATGAGTCTCTATATACTTAAACCTTGTTATTTTAGGCATTGTCCACAGACCTGTAAAATCTGTCCCTCGACAGACCAGGAGCATGGGTACCTTGTTGGAAGGGTTCAGTTTCTACATCACTTAGACCCACTAAAAATCTTCATTTTAACAAGATCCAAAGTGATTCACCTGTGTATTCCACTCCGATTGAACTAGAAGCCATTTGGGATTTTCTTGTGCTTCATTTTGTTTAGGAGAGGGCCAGCTCGCCGCTCTGCCTTCCATGGCCATTTCAGATTCCTCCTACTGCCATAGCACTGTTTTCACTGGAAAATTGACAAATGGATAATCTTTCTCTGCTTGTTTTCCTCCCGGCTGAGCACAAAACATCAAAAAAGTTGGAAGATGCTGGGGATAATTCTAGTGGAAACAGAAATCTCCAGAGAAAGAAGGCTCTGTTTCTCATCGAAGGGATTATTATAAGGTACCTAGTAATAGATTGTCCCATAGCAAATACCAGTGTATAGTTAATTTTAAGTGCTTATAATAAAAACACATACATTTAAAATATTCACTCCATCAAGACAAAAATGCTATTCTCATGACACATTTTATTAGTTGCTCTGTTTCCCAATCTTTGCATGTAACAGAAAGTACTGCTTATATAATTTTTAAAATACTGGAAGGTGAATGCTACCTCTCACAATACCCTTTATTTTATTTTTAACTCTGCAAGAAAGCTCGACTGTGACTTTTTACTGCGGTCTTTTTTATGCATTCTTAATTTCATAGGCCAATCGATTCAAATCCATTTTAAATCTCAATGGGCTAGAACTTGGCATGCAAGTTGGTTGGCCAGGTGCACATTTCTCTTCAAAATATGACAAAAGTCATGGCTGAAATATAGAGCAGCAAAAATGTCAGAGAGTTTTGCCAAGCTGTGGCCAAACAAGGCTGATTATTATTAGCAAGGGGCAGAGGGGCAAAAAAGGGGAGGATGAGATTGTGGGCAGCATGCCATTTGCGTAATGATCCATCTAGGTTTTTTGTGTTTAAATAGGGTATTTTTCTTCTGTTCCTTCCTTTTGAGCTGCTTTTTTCCTGTTTAGGAAAATGGTAATTTAGAGAAATGAAAATGCAGAAAATAAATGATCCAGGAGAGGTGAGAGTTTGAAAGTTTTAATGATCTTAAGACCCATGATATTTAAACCCTCTCAACATCTATCCTAGTGACACCTCAAAAGTCAGTTCCAAATGCCATCCATAGCATGAAACATCACCGTGGGTGCACATACTATATGTACCAACTCGCAGATGCTGCCAAATAAGGATGAAACAGTTGCTGGTTTGTCTTAGATAATCACAGCAGATTAAGCAGTAGTTTCATTACAGTGTTTTTACTATGCATTATTTTTACTATGCTGCGTCCTTTGAAATAATGGAAATTGATTTCACAGATCTTTTGCATATTACTGATACTGAGTAATGTTGCCAAGTAAACCTTTTCTATCCTGCCACTGTGAAAAGGTTCTAATTGGGGGGGAAGAAGGTTTCACCATGGAAAGCTCTCTTCCGCAGATTTGAGACTGGAAAGCAATTGAGCCAGGGAAACTATATGTGGGCCTTTGTGGTTTAGCAGCCATAGCTTTGTGTCCTTATTTAGCTGACCTGAAATTCACACGCTCCCAGCTCACAGAGCATCATCTGCGCTACCCTCGGTTTCCCCTTCTTGGCCCTCAACTCACCCCAACCCCCACCACATTGGTCCTGCTGGATAAAACAAATGGAAATGCACTGGTAAGAAGGCTCGGGAAGCTGGGAGAGTAAAGGTACAGTCGAGGATTTCTGATGTCTTGCATAATCAGACACAAGCCTTAAAGTCCATTGAGCTTTTGCCTTTGACTTTGGGTCAGGTTGTGTATAATCCATTTTCACATGGCCATTTGACTATTTTCCCTGACTAGCATATCTGCAAACCTATGCTATGAGAGATAGGTTGGCAGAAAAGAGATTTCTGTCTCTCCCTTCTCCAAAATGTCAGTATGGCTGACTGGCTTAATAACAACCACTCTTTCTTCTTAGAACAATTTTTTTTTTTTTACCAGAGAATGCTATGGTTTGATGTGGTTTACATGTCTCTGAAGGATTCACGTATCAGAAACTTGCTTTCCAGTGTGACAGTGTCAAATAGTGTTGGGACCTTTAGGACGTAGGGTGCAGTGGGAAGCCATTTGCCACTGGGAGTCCTGACTTTGAAAGGATTAATGTAGTTCAGGGAAGTCCTGAGTTTGTCTCTCAAGAAGGTTGATTAAAGAGCAAGACTAGACTCTCCCTGAGCTCTGGTTTCCCGTCTCTCTATATGATGTCTCACTTTTGAGAGTGCTCCTCCTTTTGTTAACTCCTCTCCTCACAGGAGTCTAGATCCTGTTGGTTCTATGCCGTTGAGTCTCCAGAAAAGTGCACTAAATTAACCACTCTTCTTAATACAATACTTTAGCCTCAGGTATTTGGTTATAGTAACACTAACAGGCTAATGCATTAATCATCTATATTTCACTCAAGACTTCATCTCTAATGCAATGGAAATTTCCCTTTTTGAAAAAGAGGAAATATTTACTATTGGAGAAGAAAAATGAGGAGGCAAACAAGCAATCTGGATTGTACTGCACTGTAGTCATTTGTCTTAAACTAGCCACAGGACTTGGCAAGACATTTAACTTCATTGAACCTTCATTTCCTTCTCAGGTGACTTTGGAGTGAAGGAGGCAGGCTTCATCTTCACCTCTCTGACCTTGGAAGTTCTATTAAAGTTAGACTCCAATGTAAATAATTTTTTGCATCACACAATCAAGACTGCAAGCAAGCCACTCTGTGCTGAGCTGGAGACATTAGGGAAGAGCCTAGGAGATTTTCAAATTTTATTGGACAACTTCTGAGAACAGGATGTGGCAAACATTTCTGCTACTTTTTGGTATGTAGAAATACTTGGGCAGAGAACATCTATATAACTCACTGAAACAGTTTAGATGATAAGAATGGATGGACTCAGCAGATTCTAGAATGATTGTAAATACCATTTGGGTGGGAGCACTCTATTTCCATACACCTCAAGGATAAAATGATCACCAAATACAGAGAAGTACAATGTCCCATAGAGCTTTCCACAGAGTTCAAAGGCATTTGTTTCCACCCAAAGTTAAAATTGCAACAGCTCATGCATGACTTGTTCTGGAAATTTCCCCAAATGTGTTGACATTATGTCAGTAAGATGTCAACATGTGTGTGTGTGTGGGGGGGCGTGTAGGGAAAGAGGTAGGGGAGAGGGAAGGAGAGGGAATTTTCATAGTGAAAAAGTTTTGTGAGATTTGCAATGAAATATAGTGACTGGGTTTTTGATTGCAGGATGTTCACAGACTTTTATCTGCAAATGTGCACCATGAATCTTCTAGAGGATGGTGGACTTTATAGCATCTTTATAACCTCCAGGTCCATGGTTCTTGGGACTGGGGAGCTGGGATGCCAGTTAATACAACAATGACTCCTACACGAGATTCAAACAGTTGCGAAAATGCTTTTTAGAACTCTTACTTATTATTTTATTTATCTCCATCTTTCTTGGTAGGGAAGAAGCAAGACCTCAGTTTTAACAGGTAGGTAAAAGTGGTGGTACATACATTCACTTTTTGGCTCACATTTGTATGAGGTATGGTAGGATTCATATCTGCTGTGAGGAAATTTCAGTGTACCATTTAAACTATATCACCCACTACACAGAGACCCACCCACATTTTAGCAATATTAAAATACTCCTCATTTTCCAAACCTGCCCACATTTTAGCAATATTAAAATACTCCTCATTTTCCAAACCTGCCATATGTTTTGTTCACTCATGTCTTGGCTCTCAGAGTCTCCTTTCTAAAAGTCCCTTCAACCTTATGGCTACTCTTAAATTTTTATTCATCCTTAAAGAACCATGTTAAATGTTGGGAAGTGTCCTTTGATCTTCTTATAACTCATCTTTCTCTTTGGTTCTTATGTAATGTATACTGTCACTTGTCCTGAGAACACATTTTCTCTTATGTACTTAGTTTTTATTATTTTAATTCTTGTCTCTTAAGCATTTATAGGACACAATGATGGTGCTCAATTTTGCATGCATGATCTTAGTAATCTATGATGTGTGCAATGACAAGTACCCATCTGCACCCCTTAAATGCTATACCCACTTATGCATGGAATCACTCTGGTCAGCAATGAAGGAAGCTTAGTGAAGTTTATTGAAATCTGTGGGCTTTGGTAAAATTGTGTCACACTGAATGACTCAGAGGGGTTGTCTACGATGAAACTCTGGCATCTTTGCAGGTTTTTGTTGCTTTGGCCAATGCCCTAAATGTACCCTGAATTAATGTCTTGCTATGTTCATATATTTATTTTTACTTGAACACTTTCTTTCTGGTTCTTAAAATCCATAAGAAGTCGACATTGAATATTTCATGACACATTCCCTTTGAGATTAGTTATAAGAACCTTTTTCACAACAGCAGCATTCTTTATTTTATCCCAAAATATCAGAGATGGCATCACTTGACTTATATTAGCTGAGTTAAAACTACCACTTTAGTTCAGCATACTTTTATTGAGCACATATCATTTGCCAAGATTTGTGCAAGGCATTACAGAGATAAAGTCAACTAAGATATCTCATTGTACATTCATGGGGAAGTCATATAAATAAAGACATTATCTCAACAGTATGTAAAGCAAATTTTCAGGCTGAAACACACACTGTGTGCAACAGAGTCCTGCAAGAGACATTCCCCCTAACATGAAGTTTCAAGACCCGAGGTAATTTTGATTCCTGCCATTCTTAAACATATTGCCTAAATATTCTTGACTATGTTTATATCTAAAGATAGGAAATTAACCTTTTCCTTCACACATACGTTGTTGAAAAATTTCTACTCTGGTAAAACTCATTGTGCCTGCAGTCCTGAAAATCTGTCACAACAGGTTTCTGTGGAGGCCATGCCTCAGTCTCCAAGTAAAGGGGAAAAGGAGCTAGCTTTTCCTTCAGCTGGGAACAATTTTGTCTACCCTAGTCCATTTACTGGAATTAATCGTTTTAGAAGAAGCTCAGTTTTGCTGGAAAATCCAGAGAAGATTTTAGTTACAGCTTCACATAATAAAGCAATTGTGCAATTAGTAATACATTTGTCACTCCTTTACTGGGGGTGGTGGGGGGAGAGTAACACATGCATTGGTTTAGTGTAAATCCTAACAGTGAAGATTTTTTCCCCAGGGAATTATACCATTATACCATAAAAACGTCAAGGCACAAGTTTACTGTTCCTACTAATATTCTAAAATATTCTCTTAGGCTGACATCTCTGTCAATTAAAATTAAACAAAATTGCATTCTGCCGTATACACTTCAAGTAGGAAGCTTTTGAGTTTATGGCTGCTTGTTGAATTGATTTTTAAGATGGCAACTGTAAAACTTGGCTCGAACAAGATGAGGTGGGATGTATTTAAGGACCAGTCAATTTAAAAAATGTTTGTAAAGATCATAAATTGACAGCCAGAATAGACTGCACATACCTCCAGGTTTTTCAGCTATTAAAATAAATCCAGTGATTCTTTTGAATTGAGCGTTTGTGCTGACATAATTTAGTGCCAGCTCGCTTCTGATTTGTTTTGGATCTCCAATATTTTTGCAGCGAATAACATAAACGAGGAAGCTTATTAGTGTTGCTTCTAGTTGCTCAGTTCACACAGATTTGGGAAAAGTCTTTCTCCTCGTGTTTCCCACAGCAGAGCAGTGGGAACGTGCTTTCTCATGGGACATTGGTTCTCAGGGAGGGGAGCAAGGCCAGAATCCACTGCAAGAACTTTGGGCAGGAGCTTGCTGCCAGTGAAGTCTTCAGGGAGATCACCCTCCATGATAGGAAGATGAGCTCAGAGAATCTCCATCCCAATTCCTATAAAAGGAATTTCAGAAGCAGTCTCCAGGCTCATCCTTCCAATTGCCAAATCTTAATGTACAATGTTTTATTGATGCATTTTAGGCAAGTATTATTTAATGACCCAGAGTTTCTTAGGGCTAAAGTACCTCCTTATTCTTTGTTAAGCACCATTTGGAAACTCAGTATGCCTTACTGGGTCACCTGGTTACCACTTAAGGGAAAGAGATAATATCCTAGGCAGCTTAAAAGGGTTTGTGCCCTTTTAAGCAAGTTCACAAATGATGTTCTAGCTTGGCTACTGCCTGGAATAATTTGGAAGTCAGGATGTAGCAATCTTGTTCTTAATGGGCAGATGCTTTGTCTTGACACAAAGGAAATGATATATCTGAGAAAGCAGAGGTAAGGGTTGGGAAATCTTTATTCTTTGCTTTAAAACGAGCAGACTGGCCTGTTTAGGGACTATCAGACAGGAAGGACTTGGGTCTTGCACCTAAAGATGGCAGCTTCCTTAGTGGTCACAGGTAAACGCCAATCAATTCTGACCAAGCAGCATCGTGTCCAGCTTTCTGCTCCTCACATAATATTAGCACATAAAACGACTCTGTAAGGACTTTTGAAATTGTATATAATTTAATTGTAGATTGAACCCCTGTGCCCACTACCTGATATATTTCTGCCAAAGATGTAAAGTAGCTGGAAATGACTAGATGGAGCCATCTGGAGAAAATTACCCTTGTGAGAGTCCTGCTTGGTTTCACAGTGACTCATGGAGACTCCCTAGGTAGATGATGCTCCCTGATGAAAAACAAGGAGACAGACAGATGGTTTTCACCATCTTTCTTCTCACTCTCAATCTTAAACACTCAAAGCCATCATCTCTCTTTTTCCTAATTTTTCTCTTTTCTTTAATTTTGCTCCTGTTGAGTTAAGGCATGTCTTTAGAAGACATTCATTCGCCATTCACGTCCAGCTTCTATTTGAGGATCGTGGTCATTAGACCAAAGAGGCTCAAGGGTAGCGACACTGAGTGAGTGCTCAGACCAGAGCAGGGAGGGCAGGGTGCTCAGAGTGAGTGGAATCCAGTAGCCCAGAGGCTTAAGGAAGTGGCTAGCAAGCCAGGTGAAGGCAAGACTATGCAAGAGAACCCTACCTCTGTTCTCAGCTATGTTCCATAGGGGACCTGAAAATCAGGCACAGAAAGTTAGATTCACCCTCCCCTGCCCAACTCTCAGTCTAGAGACACCACATGGGCTTAGTTTTCACATGGAGCTCTACCACCCAAGTACTTAGAATATTTGACATGGTAATGTGAAACTTTCTTTAGTCAATTATTCACTCATTCTACCTTTTTCCATTTAAAAAATGATTTACTCTACTGTATGCCTAGGCACAGTTCTAGGCATCTGAGATGTAAACAGGAGCAATGATAAACTTCTTATAGAGGTTGTATTCCATTGGGGAATATAGAGAACAAGCAAGATAGAATTTTTTTAAAGTACATTTTTAACGTATGCATATATAGTACTTAAGTGTGTATGTGTGTGCATGCATGCACATTTGTAAAGTGTGCTAGATGATGCACTTGTTAAAATAAAGAATAAAACAGAGAACATAATCAGAGACATAGGAGTGGTTGAGTGTGAGAGGGTGCAAGAAGTGGCAATATTTTCAAAGGGTACCTATGGAAAGATTTCCAAGAAGGAGTCATTTACTCAGAAACCTGAAGGAGTTGAGGAAGCAGAGCTTGCAAATTCCCACCCATATCTCAGCCCTCTGTCAGTCCTAATGAATGGCCTGTCCATCCAAGCTAGTTAATAAAGTGTAAAGGAGTTGTCCTTGGGTTTCCTCTCCTGGATTGTCCACCCCATCCAAACCATTTCATGTTCAGCTGATTTTTGTCTTTAAAGGCTCTCTCAGATCTGAAGCCTTCTATCCACTCCCACTGGCCTACTCTCCCCTGGGTTACCATCATATTGGACAACCTACTTTTATTTTTAACCTGCAGTCACTCTTGGACTCTCAAATACATTTTGACACTCTAGTAGTCTATGAGATCTGTGCTTTCAAAATATATATTGGATTATTTCACTTTCCTTAAAAATGTCAGAGGCTTCTCATGGCTGTCAGGATAAGGAAAATGGTTCCTACCTTGGCCCCAAAGGCTCATCATTTCCCCCCTGCTCATGAGAAGATAATACTGTCATACCATTGTCTCTCTTCTCAGCACCCCCTTCCATTCTCAAAGGATCCAAGTTAGAACAATACATTATATGATCCTCTCTCTCATGACCAAGTTTATATTCTCAAAAGGAGTGCTCCAAAATCATTGTCAACTTCTTCAAACCACTTTTCTGAATGAGCAGACCCACTTTGAGACAAAATACAGGTGCCACCAGCACCAGAGCCATGTGAAAAAACAAAGCATTCCAACAATAAAACAAGCTAACCACCATTTTCCAAAGCTCCTCCACCAGGAAAAGAAAGGCCAAGGAACTCTAGACCCAATAAAAAGAGTAGGGGAGGCTGGTGACAGGGACCATAACTCATTCGCTGTGAGTTTGTATATGTTGTCTTTACAACTTCAAATTCAGATTCATCTGCCGAAAGACTAAACCACAGTCTAACTTTCCTTTCACTTGAAAATTATGGACACTATTCCAAGACTTGAGATTTCTTTGAAGGGCTCAATGTCTTATATTATATATGAAATCAAATGTATAACTGCTCCAGATAAATCTAGAAAGATAAAAAGAGATCTATTTGGAGATGAGATAATAAGGCACATTTTTCAAATCAGTGCATGTTATTTGTGATGTTACTGAACACTGCTTAAATATGAGCCTGTCTCCAATTTTAAATGATTTGTGTTTGAAGATTGCTAAAGTTTCAGAAGAATAGCAAAAGTGTGCAAGGAGATGTTCCTTCCCCAGATTCTGGATCCAGACTCTGGCTTTAAGTCCCAGCCCGATGCTTACCCGAAAAAGTCTCTGTGGTTTAGTGTCCTCATCTGTTGTAAAGCGCAATACAGCTTTCATCTCCCAGCATGATCTTGAGTACTAAAATAGATAATTAAATTCCAAGGGTCTAGGTGATTTTATTATTTATTGAACTTCTAATATGCAACAAGTTATACATAATTTTACACTACTCTTCATAAGTACTTTTCATATTTTTATGGAAAATCTAAATATCTAATTAGTAAATACCTCCATTAGTTAATACTTAATACTGAACATGAACAATAATGCATTTAGAATCCTGAAATGACAGGCCCTCTGTCATTTGACTGTAAACTGAGAAAATCATTAAAAAGATGCCTCTGGGTCTCTTATGATTAACCTTTGTCCAGAACCCTGCAGTTTTACTTCAGTCTGCTCTATGACCCACACATTTCTCTAAGTTCTGTGCATTGTCCATCTTGCTCCACTTACTGGTGTATAAATGAAGTAGAAGTCACATTTATATTTCAGATCAGCCTATAAGATGGCCACACAGAGAGAACATATACACAAAAAAAGTATAATCCATGAATACCGCATTGTGTTCCTTGTTCTAAAAATCAATAGTAGCAGGAGGATTTCAAATTTGAGGAAAATTAGTGAGACCTTATCTCAAAGTAAAAAAATAAAAAAGGGCTAGGAATACACTCAGTTGCAGAGACCTTATTTAGCATACGTGAGGCCTGGGTTTGATCCTTAGCACAGAAAAAGAAATCAATACTGTATGTGCATTCCTTACTTAATTTGTTTTTTAAAGGAACATTTTGATCAGCTTTTCCTTTCTCTCCAAATTATTTCAAATTATTGCTTTTTATTTGTCTCACATTCAGATTTAGTTAATAGCTTTGCATATTCCGGGACATTGTCCCTGATTTTTTTGTCCATCAATTTGAATTATTTGGCAAACAGCCAACTTTTGATGTTCTGCATATGCTAGATTGAGAACACAAGTATCGGTATGTTTATATCAACTTGAAATCTCTAAGAATTGAATTGGACCATCATGTAATTCTGAAATACACTTTGAGACTAATGTCTGTCTAGTTTGTTATACTGAAAAAGATCCCCAGAGGAGACTGTCCTGACCCTGTATGTTTTTCTTATTGCTGGAGGGGGATATGGTCAGCCCAGACCTGGGCTGACCCCTATTGCTCACCATATAATTGTTTATTATGATTCCCAGAAAGACTTCTATGATAAATAATGAAGATTTGCTTTACATGTAGATATTTATATGTTACAAATGTAGTCCAGGTTTCTCGAAGCAGCAGATATAATCAAATGGGTGAGGATAATAATAAAAACAGGAAAGAGAGCTTTACATGAGGAAAAGGGATAAACTTCTGACTCCTAATTCAAGCACTTCCCTGATTAGGGGAGAGCCCTTGTCATGTCTAAAATCATCAACTATTGTGACTTTTTTTATAAGTTGGTTCTGCTCATTGCTCTTTCATTTCCGGGGGACACTTTTGCTTTCCCTTCTCCATTTTACTCTCCCACATTCTGTCCTATTAGCTCCTAGCCTCTCCTGATGCCATGCTGGAATCTAATTTTGGCATATTCTCATGGTGTCACTCTTTTCATTATTGTCTTCTGCATGGTCACGTGTGGTATCATCGCTACTGTGGTAGGGAAGAACATTAACAAAAATATAGCTGTTATTATTGTGGAGGAAAAGCAGGAACCTTGTGTTTCAGTTTATTTACAGTAGATTTATTTGGCTCTTTACTCAGTTGTCCCTTTGTCCCAGAATTTGGCAAAATCTGTTCAAAATTCCAAAGAGAAGATAATGAGAGCAGCAGTGAAGAAATGACAGTCAAATGTCTTCACAAACACTTAAACATCCCAGAACCAGATGGATTCCTTCAACTCTCTTTCCTTAAGTAATTTACTTTCTGTCATGGCTTATATGTAGATGTCCCCCTAATACTTCATGCAGTCATTGGTGGAGCTTTTGGGAACAACTCAGTCATGGATGTGTGATATTCCACTGATTGGTTTATCATAGTTCTCTGTGTGGGTGATGGACTTACTGAAGAGGGAAGACCCTCTGTGGGTGCAGGTGGCACCAACCAGTAAGTTCACAGCATGGATGGGATGAAAAGGGAAAGAAGGAAGATTGTGCTGCTTCCTGCCTGCCATGCCGTGGACTGTTTCTCCTGTGCCATGCCCATCTGTGTGCCACCTAACCATGGAGCCAACCAATGATGGACTGAAACCTCTACAAATTGTCAGCTAAAATAAACCTTTCCTCCTTTAACTTATGGATGTTGAGTATTTTCAACGAGAAAGTAAGTAAGACACTTCCTTATCCAGCTACCTTGAAAGGTAAGAAACAGTCACTGGAACTTAGTGGACAGTTTCTGGGAGTCCTTCTTCATGAGTGTTTTTATGAAGTCTGATAAAAAGTGTGGTGAATGCTGCAGCTGTTTGCCATCCAACAGAATGCAAGGCTTGTAAAACCAGTATGGAGCATCTGCATCCACCCTATTCACTGTCTCTGGTACACCGCAACTCCTGGCCCTTCCCTAAAGTCAAAATGACCATGAAAGGTTAAGCATTTGAATATATCCAGGGCATCAAAGTAACCATCTCAGCACAATTTAAGGCACTTATGAAAAAAGACTTCCAAACTGCTTCAGAAAATGGCAAGCATAGTAGGATAAGTGTGTTTGAGGCAAGGGAGAGTACTGTAATAATTTTTTAAAAAATTTAAACAAACACCATTTGATTATACTTTCTGTACTATAAACTCCAGGATTTCAGTCAATCTTATTTTTCTGCCTGAATTTTTTCTGTTATAACTGCATATACTTCTCTGAATTTTTTGGTATAAAGCCAAATTATCAAAATAAAAAGAGGTAAAACACAATGCCCAGGGCATGATACAGCATCTCTCAGAGTAGTCAAGAAGGTGGAAAGTCTTGGGAAGTGGTTGATTCTACTATAACATGTTGAGAAATCAGTTTCTTCTCTGATGATCTCTTGCTCTTCTGGAATTCTCTAATTTCAAGCCCTTGGCCATGAGGTCAGACTTGGCCAACAAGTTCCATGACCTTGTTAGAGCTCACAGGATGGAAGAAAGTGAGATCACACAGGGTGAGGAAGTGGAGGGAATTGTGTACCTCATATTCTGCTTACACGGAATTGGCAAGAATATGCACATGACCACAAGAACATGCAAGTACATCCTAGACGTGGAGCGGTTAGTTGTGTGGATACTTGCTAGCTAAAACTCAGAAAGTAGGGTCTAATTCTAAAAAGAAGACGAAAGGCAGAAATGTGGCTGGGTGATGTTAATAACCTTTATTGCAATGCTATTACGGTGATGCCCATTGAAAGGACTGAGGAAAAGAACAGCTCACGTTGGGCAAGCTGCACTGGGCACAATTGCTCTAAATTAGGAATCATATGTCAGGCTGACATTAAAATTTTACTTCCTGAGTCCACAATTATACCCATGGTGCCCTGTAGGAAGAGCTAGGGGCCTGCCAGGGAAGGATAAACAAAGGGATAAAGGTGGATGCTTCATGTCTGGAATAAGACACTGTCAAGATTTTTGGATTCTTATCAACCTATGAGCCATATGCAGTTCTAAGTTTGAGAATTTCAAACAGTGCCAAGGACACAAAAAATTATTAACAACGAGTGTCAGAAGCAAGGCAGAGGGCTACACCTTGTGGCTGAAATGATAAGGAGGGACAGACATGATGACTCCTCCCAAGAAATACAAGGGGAGGTAGGGATGATATAATTACAGGCAATTAAATAATTGTGAAAATGGGAAAGACTGTAAAGGAGACTTGTAGAGTACTCAGAGCCCACATGAGAAACTAATCTATTCTACTCTGAGATCATAGACGCTCTCCCGACTCCAGGAAGGGATGTTATGGCTCAGACCTGCAAGATAGAGGGAAGAGAGGCTCACCTGAAGACAGGAAGGGAGTGAAATAGGCCTGTGATTTTGGGTATGAACCACAGGGGCTCATGTATTGGAACCTTAGTCCTAGGTATAGCGATGCAGACATGGTGAGGCATCGAAAGGGTGGGAGGTGACTGAAGACGATGCCTATGGAAGGAGTTGATAAAAGTTGCTTAGTCCTCCTTAGCAAGTTGTTATAAAACAGCAAGCATGGCAAATGAATCCATCTCAAGCTTCCTGTCTCATAATTTGATCCCTTTTGCTCCCACAAGTTATTGCCATTGTGATGCTCTGTCATGTCCTTGAAGCTGCCACAAAACTGCTGAGCCAGTGCTAGCACCATGCCTTTGAAGCTCCAACATTATATCCTAAACAAACCTCTTTACTTTATAAAGGATTTAGCCTCATATATTCTATTATAGTAACTGAAAATGGACTAATTTTGGGTCTAAAATATTCCCCAATTTATTCGAGTGAGAAAGTGAAGGCCCCATTCATTATCAGGGAAGAAAATCTTTCCTGCAAGCCACTCAATAGACTTTACCCATGTGTATTTGCCCCTCTCTAGCTGCAAGCAACCTTGTAGGAATCACTAAGATTGCTGTGATAGAGTTAAACTGTTACCAAAGGCCTAAAGTTGGGCATATAATTGCATAAGAAAACAATGAGCAAGAGCAGAAGACAGTGTTGACTGAGTGTTTAGTTAACAGTGTCAATCACAATGGTTAATTTGAGTAGACAATATTTGATCAATTTCCTAGAGGAACACAAAACAAAATTGAATGAAGTGTACATGGAAATAGTCAATACAGAATTCAGTTTTTATATGGGGAAGGATGAAGCAGATTTTAACTCAAGCTAACATTTGTTAAGCACTAGTAGGTTTTAGTATACCACTTTGTTTAATTTTCTGAAGACCTTGGAGAGGCAAGAATTATGCTTTACTCAATAATTTCTTCAAACTAGAGAAGAACCTGTGTAAAAATGTGCAGTGGAGCTCTAAGAGAATCAGATCATTGTGGAGCTGAGTCGCAGTTACCAACGTGAGCCATCATTTTTTGAGCACCAAACTATGGGGCATGCACAATTCTAAATTCTTTACATAGAGGTAGAAATCATGACAATAGTCACTTCTGTCTATTGTCCTACATTGTTCATTTTAATGGAACAACACACGGAAAATTAAACTATGTTTCCAAGTTCATATAGGTGTAGGCTGAGTGGCAAAAACTCACCTTGAGGCTTCCTGACTCCAGGACACTGCCCATGAACAATGATGACCCACTGCCTCTGAGGTTGTCCACACCATCACAATGAGCTCTGCAACATTGTCCTTGACCCTCTGGGGCCCCTGGGAGCCCTTTCCAGCCTCTCCCAGGGTGCTTCACAGCAAGAGCGCTGCCATGCAGCCAGGGCCACTTCTCTATCAGGAAACGACCCTTCTTCAGAGATGAGGATGAGGAGGAGAACTCGGATGAGTAACAGCTAGGGCAAAAACAGTTTTTAAGGGAAGGTATATAATTGAAATCCTAAAAAATTTAATAGTTCATTAGAACAAACAGTTGTCACAGAGTTTTTCCAATTAAATGATGACATATAGTGGAAAATAGAATTACTCTCATGTTTTAAAAAATTACTGTGGATAACCAGAGATTTGGGGGAATGAGGTGACTAATTATTTGAGTTTTGAGATAGTGAGGGCTCTGAATTGAGTCCTTTTCCCAGAACTCCTTCTAGGAATTGTTGTTTGAGATTCTGTGAGAAGTTGGTTCACGTCTTAGCTATGTTTAGATAAAACAAGGGCTCCTGTAGCAGAGAACACAACATAACTCAGAAACTTCAGAAAGAGAAGTTTGCCATATTCCCAAGTGATTTCCCCTCACGTCATACAGAGTACTAAAATTATAACTCAATTGATACAACTTTTAATATTCCAGCATAATCCCTTGATGTGAGCTCTTCTTTCTAATCCCAAAATTCTCAAAAGGCCACATCAAGATTTAGAGGATAATAGTCATAAGTTTGTCTAATAAAATCTCTAGTATTAATCTAAATTTTGTATTTAATTTTCTTAAGAAGAAAGTAACCAATGGAATGTATAATCACAGTCAAAGGGAATGGAATAGCAAAATAAGTAAAGAAGTAAACAAAGACATAATAAAGTAAAACCACCATTCAAACTGCGTTTTTGGGATAGGAGAAAAAAAAGCAAGCAGATTTCAAGGACCTGTGAACTAAGTCTTGGAGGTCATACAGAGAGCAAGGTGGGAGAGAAGCTAAATTATATTAGAAGTGAAGAAGTGAATTTTCCCCCATCGATAAGTGTGGATTCACAAGCTTAGGGGGAAAAGCAACACCAAAGAGTTGATAGAAAATCAAATTAAAAGTCTTTTGTCTGACAGTATTCACATTATATTCACCTTGTATTTTCTTTGTGAAGATTTTGACCTTAATCTTTCTCTTGTTAGAACAGCAATTCGCAATTGAACCATTAGAAATAATCCACATCAAAATAAAGCCCAGGGTGTCGCAGACACCAGTGCTCAGTGGAGTTAGACAGAGACTGCAGCCTTTGCAGTTGTGTTCTCAGCTGATTAAACGCTCTCTGGTCTGGGCTGCTGGAACAAAACCAGAAGCACAACCTCCTGCCTGTGTCCTGCTTTGTCTTTTTTGAAAAAGCAGAAGCACATATAAAAGTAAAAACATTTCCCATCTTATAGTACAGGAAATAGGAAGAAGATAAATTATATGTATGTATACCTGTAAAGTTTACCTATATATTTGTGTACATGCACATATATTATGTGCATACATGCAACTAAATTTATTAATCTGTTACTTAAGGCAGAAAAGAAAGTAAAGGGATCAGTAACTTCCTGCTTGAACTGAAGAATAATTTTATATACACAATAGCAAAGTGTGATATATATATAAAAGATGGCTTTGCTTTTCTTTCCTAGCTGGAAACTATAATAATAATTTAATTAAAATAGTTTTTAAATAACTATCATGTTGTTAATATATTAGGGAGAATAAAATTGACCCAAAAGTGGCATTAATTCTTATCTGTACTTCATGTGCCAGAGATTTTTTTTTATTAGAATAGTTCAATTTTCCAGCTTAAAATATGGCTGGAGTCAGTTTAGACTTAATTTGAAAAAAATTACCATTTTGGCAAAAATATACTAAGATATTAACTGCACCTATTTCTGGAATTCGAGATTATATGTGAATCTTCCAGGTTCATTTTCTTCTGCATTTTTAAAGTTTTGTGCAAGGAACTTGTTTTCTTTAAATATTCAAGTAATTAAGAAATGTTATTTTCTGCTTGGGAGACTGAGTCAGGAGGATTATAAGTTTGAGGTCAGCCTGGGGAATTTAATTGTCTCAAAATAAACAGTGAAAAGGGCCTAGAACTGACATCAGCGGTAGCACACCCCAGAGTTCTATCCCCAATACTGAAAGAAAAGAAAAACAGATAAAAGAAATGTTATGTTAAAAGAATGAATTATACAATTGTCTAGTTTCTTTATATTGAGGAATAACATTTGAATTTGAGCATATAAAAGATTAACAAATACGTTCCTATTTATTCAACAACTATCCAAATTCAGAAAGCACACAACTGAAACAGGTAAGGCTTAGGACTGGTAGTATTTAACAGTTTTCTTTATGAATTATTTAATTCTTTCCATGTATTCTGATCTTACCTATCAAATTCAAGAAAAAAAAATTTCCTTGGAAATAATACATGCATATAAAATCCATTTAAGAAATCTTTTTTATTTTTGATAGTAAATGACAGCATTTTCCTTGTTTTGCGTTTTTAATGCACAAGATTTCTGTTTTTATTTGACAAACATTTAATCCATTTAGATTTGAACGTGAACTGTCCAGGTTTAGTACTTGGCAGGGATTTTGGAAGATTCTCACCTCCTGACTTCTCTTATAAATCATAGAAACTACTTCCATCCTAGATCTGTAGTCCTCCACCACCAATCTGTTTTATTCTTTTACCATCGTTTAAAATTTCCTTATCTTGTAAACACTTACAGAAACTCTCTAACTCTAACTTCAGGAACAGATTAAGTTTGCTTTTCAAAACCACCCATCACCGGAGATATGTTTTTGTTACTGTTTTCTTTTGTAAATCATTTTATTGTGGTAAGGTGGCTCTGGATTGCTGGCATGATAATAGGCTATATAAATGATTTTGTCCTATATTTGTGTTGTATATACTTTATTGTAATAGCACTCTCGGGTCAAAAGCAGCCAATATTATTCCGATTAATTCCCGTCTAGACACTCATAAATTGTCCCTTAATTTGCAGAGAGAAAACGAAGTCATTTGAAGCATAACCTTTCCCGGCTGCAGAAACTGCACCTGGCTTTCTGGGCGAGAGGAAGCCCGCCTCCCTGCGTCCTTCAAAGCAGCAGGGCTCTGTGCTACAAGGGTGAGGGGCTTCTTTGCTATGCGAGGCCCAGGTAGCCAGCCAAGGCCTGCCAGTTGGCATGCTGCTCCTCAAAAGGAAAACACAAAGCTTAATCCCCCAACACAGTTTCAGACAAACACTCTTTTTATTTACTCATATTCATCTCCCCAGAAGAAAAAAAAAAAGGAGGAGAAAATAGCTTGCTTAATCCCAATACTAACACAATATTGATTCACATTCATGCTCCGTATTTATTGACGTGCGCGGCATACAATGGGGGCTATCATTTAGGCTACTGTGTTGGAGGGAAGGTGCAATCACATTAGGGAAAGAGATGAAGCACACAGTTTATACAGCCCTAATTTTATGTAATGTAAACCTTTCAAACATTGCACATGGGAGTGAAAATGCATGTCCTAATGAAAAACCAAATGCATACCAAATGGATTTATCTTAAAGCTAATTATGGCTGCAGAATATCTGTCCTCAAAAGTCCACCATTATTTCCTAAAGTTGTGTAATGAAATTAACTTCTCTGGATTTGCAGCAGCTTTCTGTATATCTCATTAACCAACTGTAAATGCATTTGTGCTCCGGAGCACAGCTCAGGGTTTTTGTTTTGTGACATCTAGTGTTGGGTATTTTGAAATGATGCAGGTGCTGTGTAATGCTGTAGGCTAAGTCTGTGAGAGCTGAGTGTACACTGAGCCCCAGACAGCATATATGTATTTCTAGCATATGGCTGCTGGGAGAAGAAAGCAGATATGAAAAATACCGCCCTCTTTCCGTGGCCCCTTTGGAGATTTTTATTGCCTAGTGGCAGCTGTATTTAATAAAATATTAGTAGCCACTTGAGGTTTAAAGGTGTAACACAATTTCTTTTCAATACAACAATTCCATAAATTCAAATATGAAACTTTCATAGAACCCTGATATGGCTATAATTAAAGAAAACTTGGTATGCACTTTTGAAAAAGCACATGTACCTGTACCTCTAATGATCCACGGGGTGAATTTGGTAGAATGATAATCATTTTGAGAGTTTGAATTTGGTATAAGGATAAGCATTTTGAGAATTGGAAGAGTTGGAAGTTTTTCAAAATGATAAACATGTTGAAAATAAAGCAGAGATTGATGGTTTATTTGCTCTTCTTCAAAAATGCTATACTAGCATCCCACAGATTTAACCCCAGCCTGCAACTAAGTCTTATGCTCCTTTCTATTGCTTTCTTCATGCCTCTGAAAGTTTTTCCAGACATATCAAATGTATGAAACTGCTTAAGAACCTGACAAGCAGGCACTTTACAAATGTTAAACTTCATTGTTGTTATGTGCAAGTGTGTGTAGAGAAAGAAAACATCACCTTAACACTTTGCTTAATCTCTGTGCTAGCACAAGCAGGGTCCAGAGAAGCAGAGGCAGTTAAGTGGGAAAAAGTTGAGCTGGTCTTATGGTTTGGAAAATGAGCATGTGTGAAAGGCCTGGTTGGAGCCTGTGGCACCTTTAGGAGGCAGGGCCTACTGCAAGGAAGTGAGGTCACTGGGGTTGTGCCTGTGAAAGGGATCCCCAGCCCTCCCTTCTTCCTCTTCTGTTCCTCGCCGTGAGGTGAACGAGCTTCCTTTGCCAGGTTCTCTGCAATGTACTACTTTGTCACATGCCCAAAAGTAAAGAGCCAAATAACAATGGCCTTGAACCTCCAAAAAACTGTGAGAGAAAATAAAGTGAATTTATCTCAGGTATTTTGTCACAGTGATGGGAAGCTGACTAATAGAGTTGGCCAATTTTATTGAAAATGTATCTAGAAAACAAGTAGAGAGATACAGTCATCCCAAGGTGCAGGATTGTGTCTTCATAGATACCCAGCAGAGAATGTAGAGAAAACCACACGTGAAAAGGCACTGAGGCTTGAGGCAGCCTTGTTTACACATGGGAAAAAAGTGTGGCCAGAGTATGACAGTGGTAGAAACAACTGCCTGAAGGGCAGCCCACAGTTGAAGATGATTTTTTCATTGTTGCATATATTTTCTAGTTTCCTGCAGTCTCCATGAATCTCCATTGGCTTACACCTGCCTGAGCACCCAGGTAACAGACCTGGCCGGGATGCCCCATAGAAGACTTGGGGAAAGGCAGGACATGAGTGGCACATATGTGAGGGTGGTGGGAATAACAGGAACAGAAGACAGAAGTCAGACCTAAGAGATCAGGTGATCTGCCAGGAGAATGGGAGGAGGACATGGTGCTATAGGTGGTGTTGGGGCTCAGCAAGGTAGAACTGGAATAATGTACAAGATGACTCACAGGCCAGGACAGTGAATCCAGCTCAGAAATCTTTTGAAATAGTCCCATAGAGCATCCATGAGAAGGTCTACATGCACCATCAGGAAACATGAAGAGGACAAAATTTTAGGAAAACATGGTAATGAAGCAGAATACATAAAACTTTCTTTGAACTAAATGGAAAATCTGGAGGTAATGGGGAAGTTGTATGTAATTTCAAACAGCCAAACTGAAATAGAAAAGTAAATGAGCAGCAGCTAACAGAGGTAGAGAAGCCGATCAGGAGAGAATGATGGAGAATTTCTGAGTTGGTGAGATGTCAGGGGAAGGTCAATAGCCCTGGAGTCCTAGAGAGTGGTTGTGGCTAGAGAGGGATGGGTGACAAATTGTAGACTGTCTGGTGACAAACTTCACCTGGGAAAGGAGCACTGAAGAAGAGGAGAACCAGGCCAGGACAGCACCCTGGGAAACACCAGGGATCAAACACTGAGTCAATGAAGAAGGAGAAGGCAAAGACTGAGAAGAATTAAAAGCAAGAATCTAAGGTGACACTCAATACCACACTTCATATCACCAGCCTGTGTGACAGCAGGGAGGAATATCACCAAGAGAAAGGGGACTCTAACAACTGCTTCTTCTTTTTTCCTTTGTCTAGTATTCAATTCCATGGTTAGCTCATTGCAAACATAGTGAGAATTCTGCTTTTCTGACCAAGCTAACCTCAAGAAGGATTTTGTTTTGAGATGCATTTCATTCCTGTTGTGTGTTGCTCCATTATTATATTCTAAATGACCTCGTAGCTGATTTATTTTCCTGTGAATGCTATGATAAGGCAGGAGCTCAGGAAACAGGACTTGAGAAGTTCAAAATTAAAATCAAGATGAACTTTAAAATGTAGAATCTGAACTAAATTCGAATCCCTAATCCTAGGAAAGGAGAACCACACAATCCAATCAGATAGGCCTGTGTTTGGGGCAAACTTTCCCAAATGCAGGTCAGGAGCAGATGCTATTGTTGCCATGGTAACTTCTGAGCTGTGTGTGTGTGCATGCCTGTGTGTGTGTGTATGTGTGCGTGTTTTCTCTCTTGCTTCTGTAGCTCCCAAGTAAGATATAGGTTGCTAAAAATTCAGTGTTCCTTCTTCTAGTAGCCAGAAGGAAAATGCATATCAAATATTACTTTGAGGCCAGTGATTTTTCTCGTATACATTAAGACATGATGGAATGATTTAATTACCTTTGTGAGCAAGTTTACAGACTAGCATTTTCCTATCATATTGCATATCCATAAATGGGATTATTTACATCTGATCTAAGAAATGCTGACTGGTGTCATTGGAAGCTGAAGCTGTATCAGCATTTAAATTCCCACTTTTCTGGGCAAAAACTCAACTGAATGATTCAATTAAACTAGTTAAGTTGTATATTATCCAGAAGTTCACAATATAAAGTGATTCTCCCAGTCAGAACCTCTGCCTTTATGATTGCAATTTGGTAGCAACACAATTTCCAAGGCCTATTTTCCTTGAACTGCAATGAAACATCAGGTCGTAACACACTTTTAGCTGCCGGTTTTATGAACGGCACTCCAAAATCAACCATTATTTCAAGCACATGCAATAAATAACCTTCATTATTCATCAGAATATAAATATGCATTTGTGTTTACAAATATGGTGGTTTCCTGAGCAAAGCAGCCGGCAATCAACAGCTCCTTCAGCAATTTAAGGAGGTAACAAATGGATGCCAGCTTCTTTAATTGGCAAAGACCAACTCCAGAGTTGCTGAGAGACTAGCGACTCCTACAGCAGAGATGCTGCTCATAGCTCTCTGCCCAGTGCCCAGGGCCCAGTGCCTTGAAGGGTGTCATACTGTAGACCTTCAATTCATATGCATTGAATGAATGAAATTTAACTCGCAACCCCTATCATCCTATGGAGACACATTTTCCTTAATGATTTTAAAGGAATTTGCTTTCTATTTCTTTTGAAATGATCAAACTCAAAAATATCATTTAACATAACTAATATATTATGCAGAAAGCATATTTCTATGCTGAAATTGGAATGTTAGAGAATTTATTCTTTTGAAGACACTTGTCTGCTAGCTAACATTCTTTTTTTCTCTCTTAAGATAGAAAAAGAAAAAAGAAATCCACACACACTGATACTCAAAAATAGACAAAGACAAACAGAATATACATAGACCACACTAAACAGATAAACTCAAGATGCCCGATAGAGCCATTTTGGGTTATTTTCTTCTGGCATTGAGGGGAGACACATTTCTGCTCATTTCTGAAATCTCACACATTTGACACTGTAACTTTTGCATGAGACCTCTCAGATGATTTTTTTTTCGGTTTATTTGTTTTTGCCTGGTTAATATTCCTTGCTACTCCCCACTGGAGTAGTCTCATCTCCTGTGTCTGATACTGTAACTTCACTCTCTCTACTAGAATTGTGAGTTCATTTCTTTGTAAATATATTTATCCATGAAAATGTATTGAGTGCCTACAATCAGCCATTATGCTATGTGCTGCGTGTTTTACCTACTAAGAATAAATATGTAATGGATTGAATATTTGTGTCTCTCCAAAATTCATATATTGCAGTCCTCACATTTGATCTGATGGTATTTTGTGATGGAGTCTTTTGGATGGTGTCCTTTTCCGTTTTGTGCTGCTATAACAGAATATCTGAGACTGGATCGTTTATAAAGAACTGGTTTTTTTCTTGCACTCTGGAGCTGGGAAAACTGAGAGTATAGGGCTGGCACCTTGACAGAGATGTCTTACTGCATCACAACAATATAGTGGACATTACCTGATGTGTGAGATAGGAAGAGAAATCAGGCCAAAGTCATTCTTATTTTAGGAACTCACCCCCATGATAACTAACCCACTCCTTTGATAATGTCTTTAACTTATTTAGGAGGGTGGTGCCTTGTGATCTAATCACTCTTAAAGATCTCTCCTCTTAATACTATTTTATGGTAATTAAATTTCAACCTGAGCTCTGCAGGGGACATTTAAACTATAGCAGGGTTAGCCAAGGTCATGAGCAGTGGGGGAGGGCTTCTTTGGGAATGGATGAGCATCCACATAAGGAAAACACCAGAAGGCTCTTTCCAACCATCCTGTGAGGACACAGAGAGGAGGCAGCCATCTGTAAGTCACGATATGGCCCTCATCAGACCCATTCATAGCTCTTGTCTCTCAGCCTCAAGGGCTATGAGAAAATAATTTATGTTGTTTAAGCCATATGGTCTATGGTATTTTGCTATGATAGCCTGAACACAATAGGGCAAACTCTATAGTGACTCTGCATCTTGACATAAGGGGCTGATACATACCATAAGCCACTTTCACTGTGACTGTCACAGCAATTATGTTAGGATTTGGGCTAAAGAGTGAGATATGGTCTATCACATTCCAGGCAGAAGATATTGCATTGCAAAGGTCTGGTATCTCAGACAGTGTGTGGCATGCAAGGAAGAGTGGGATGTCAGAGCAGTGAGGAAAGGTGTGGTCAGGGCAGAGGAGAGGCAGGGGAATTAGGGCAGCATCAGACCATGAAGGGTCATGAACTCATTGATAAAGAATTCAGACTTCATGCCATAAACCAAAAAATGCAAATAACAAAGCAAAACAAAGTCCAAGTTGTAGGATCCTAAAGCAAGCAAGAAACAAGGTCAAATTTTTAAGAATGATCTGAAATAGCTAAGGGTAACAATAAATAACAGGTTATTAAACTAGCATGTGGGAGAATGAGGACTAGAGCCATACTGAGGTACTGGAAAGGAGTCGCAGATGAGTGTTGGAGTCCAGGATGCTCCCTTCCTGTAAAACAAGGTGTGACTTGTCTGTCTCCTCTGGTGAGCAGAAGGCTTTCTGGACTCAAGAATCTTTTTTTGCCACATGCCCGATAATCCCACTGCATCTCATTTAGTTCAAGAGTAAGGTTCCTTAATATAAAACATAAAATGATTTTAGGGAACCATGACATATTATCCACAATATTATCTTACATCAGCGGAGGGCAACATGTCCCTAAGTGTGTTCAGTGGCACTCTAGTGTCTATCAGATGCTATTATGTAACACATTAAAGGAACAAAGACAAGAGTTGTGAAAGCACTTGTGGAATTGGCAGGTAAAACAGGCTAATTTCCCAGAAGACTTTTAAATCTCTAATTCCTAAGGTGTATTATGGAAATCTAAAAGAGGAATGGAATATATATGTATATATGCATATATATACAATGTATATATGCATATATATATATATATATATATAGTCTCTGAAGTGTAGTGGAACACAGAAACTTTTTCATGGAGTGTCTTTCTGATTGGGGTTTTCAAGAATCATTCAACGTTATAGAGCACCTCCTATGTGCAGGAGCAGGCTAAGCACAAGGGAGACCTGTGTACAGACATGCGGCTTCTACTCTCATAGGCAATTTAAGCCCACCAGGGAAGGAAGACAAGGATGGAATAAATCACTTTAATTGAATGAGTAAATGCTTTAAAGTGAAATATGCTGTAAAGAACAAATTCCAGCAGATATGGTAAAGCATAAGAAGAGGCTAAACAATTTTCTGTAATAAGATTGGCCTGCAGAGGCTATATAAACTTTTTAAAGCTCACTTGATCTGAGAATATGTACAAAAGGAGATGATTGGACAGTGTTTTCCAATGAGTCCTCCACAGATTGTGGTCTGATATATTGGGGAATCACCTGGATTATTTACACACTTCAGCTGGCTCTTATACCAAAAGTCTTTTTGGTGCTGATATATATCATGAATGCCAAAAGACAGCTGAAGAGTAGAGCAGATTCCAAACTTTATGGGTAAGATTACTCTGGAGACTATTTATAGTAACCAATATTCCAAGGAAGACTATTTAGAAAATATTGCATTAGATGTCTGAGGTCTGTACCAATTTAAAACACTTGTTCTATCTTAGAACACGTTTTAGACAAAAATATCAATAATGCGAAAGAAGGGTTTACTGTTTAGATCTGAAACCCAGAGACTATGGCAGCAAAACTATGGAGAATATCATGAAAGCCTAAAGTCAGGAAAAGAGGCCTGTCAGGTTTGGATGTTAATTTGTTAATCACATATAAAGTATATAAAATAAAAAGAATACAGCAGTAGCTATCCATATAGGAAGCCACCAAAGGTTACTTAGGAATACATTGTGTGTGTGTGTTTGTGTATATGTGTGTGTGTATTTTATTCAGTTAGTATGAGGAGTCAAAAGATATCATTTATAAAGAGAACATTCAGGAATGAAGCATGCTGAGAGAGATTCTAACTGGGCTGGGAGAAGCAGGACGGAGTTAGATTGTAGTTAGATTGTACTCTTTGTCAAACAATATAGCTGAGAATGGTAGAGAGCACTGTGTCTCTGTAGGAGGCTCATGGGTCTACCTTATCCACTGTGTTAGGCCTTCCAGTCTTATCTACTCCTTGCCTCTTGAACCTATCCACCTTTTCTAATATTTGTAGTTTTTATTACAGTGCATGATTGAGAAGATGAATTTTTTCTCTCTTGAGATTTTCTAAGTCAAAAGTCTGCACTTAACAGATCCTTGCCCCATCTCTTTGAAATGAAACTAACTTTTTGAGTTCTATCTCAAATTTCACTTCTCCAGTGAAGCCTTCTAGTAAAACTTGAGCCAATGACAATATTGTCCCATGGTAATGACTAATGGCACTTGCTTTGAAGTATAGATTTTCTGTACATTAAGGAAGTCATTTATAGTTAACCAGTTATTGTTTCCTTTTGTATGAATTTATATTGTTTGCTCATTACTTCACAGATTTTTGGTAAATCTCTTTAAGAAGCTCATATTCCTGTAAGTAGCACATTACTAGATATTCAATAGGTCTACAATTGAACATGTATGAGTGAATATTTCTTCAGCAATTTCTAATATTAGGCATATTTAAATGCTGGGTAGAGGGATTTACATATTTTAAGAAAGCAAATGGAAAATAATAATAGACTATAGACTTTGCTGTCATGAAGCTTAAATTCTTGTAGAAGTTACAAGAAATGACTGCATAAATAAAACATATTGGGGTTTATAAAAATTTTTCTAATGAAGTTCTACGTAGAGTAGTCTAGGGAAAAAAAATGCCATATCAGTGGCTAAGATTGAAATAGCTCTTACCTCATAAGGGATTGACCTTGGACCTTATCTGTGAGGCCAACTGGCTGTCCGATCTGTTTGTCAACCCTCAAAACAAAGACAGAGAACAAATATTCTATCTAAAAAAATGTGGCTGTAGATCCTGTTTACTATGGTTGAATTAGAAAGTTTTATCTTACAAATCTCATTTAAGATTGGTTAATAACATTGTCAATTTCCCCATAAGTCCCACTTAGTGTTTTTTTTATTGTTTGCACAACCTGGATTGCTGAGTATTTCATTGCAAAATTTTATTTTCTGAATCCCAGTTAATCAAAATCTGACATGGCTCTTGGGGCAGGTTTTAGCCTCGATTTTATAAGCCGTGTCATTGCTATCTGCCTTTTATTTTTTTTCAAGATTGAAACATTGTTATTTATTTGACAAGTAACTTTTGAATTTAATAAAGAAATGACAGTAACTTGTATATACAGTAGATAAATATATTTTCACAATCATCAAGCACAACAGCCCTCCTCCCTTGGTACTTTGGATGAAACTCTGAAGTGTTTGACCACTGTCATTTAGAGTTGGAAAAGAGAAGAATGATGCCAAAATGTTTTCTGTGACTAATTAAAAACCAAATAATTCATATTTTTTCTGAGATATTTGAAGAGTTCTTTCATTATTCTTGCATATTAATGTTTTAAACAAATTATGTGGTTACTGATTTTTTTTAAAACAATTTTCCTTTGTACACAATGCCTTAATGGAATTTATGTAAGCTTTCTCCGGTCCTTCAAATTCTGCATTTAAAAAATGTTTCTATTGTTCCTATTTACTTTTTATTCCTTTCTGTTTCAATTCCTCTTTTCTGTTCTCACTTTTATAAATAACAGTCCTTAGAGGATTATTAAATTTCTGATGGCCTCTTATAAATTCCAACACTTCATATTTCCCTGTCTGTTCTGAGTAAGAATTCTACCACTGGAGCAATTTTTTTGCAGTTTAATGTTTCACTTTAATTGATTCAGTGAATATTTTTATTCTGGTATTGTATTCCTGGTCCTATTAGAATGTACCTATTTCTACTCCTTTCCCAAACAGCTTGCTTTTTCTCAGAATTTTTTTTTTTTAGCCTTCCACTTCATAGTTCTGTTTTCATGAGGTTTTTTTTGTAAGTATGAAGTAATTATTGTATAAAACTAGTTCTCTTTCTCATAACAAATTCTTTCCCAAAATAATAATTTTAGTATTCCTTTGCAGTGTTTTGTTACCATTTTTACAGATTGCTCAATCTTTCAACAGTCATGTTTTATTATTGTTATTTTTTAATATACTGTCCATTTAGGCACCTGAATTGAGGAGTTCATGCCAATCATGTACTGCTCATCATTCTGATGGGCGAGTTATTCTTTAAATTTTATTATCTACTTTCAGCTAAAATTACCCTAATCAGATTATAGAAGGGAGGACAGGTTAATGTTACTTTGCTTTACCTGTTCTTGCTCCTGCTTCAGAAAAACTGAGGGAAATGTGTTGAGAGTTAGAATGCTGGGAAATTCCAGAATTTCTTCTTCAATAATACTAAAGTGTGAAATTTGTGCATCTCCCAAATTCATAGGCTGACTTCTTAACCTCGCATGCGACAGTATGAAGAGGAGAGGGCCTTTGGGAAGTGAAGAAATCCTAAGGGTGGAGCTCTTTGGAATGGCATTAGTGGCCTTGTGAAAGAGACTCTAGAGTCTTCTGCCCCTTCTACCGTGTGAGATCACAGTAAGCAGATGGCCAACTACGAACCAGGATGAGGACCCTAACCAGACACCAAACTGGCTGGCACCTTGATCTCAGACTTCCATGTGATGAAGATATTTCTGTTACTTATAAGCTACTTAGTTTGCACCATTTTGTTTTGGCAGTCCAGATGGGCTAGAGCTGGTAAAATGGCTTCTTGGGTACAGAAACCCCATCCACCTTTCTAGTAAACCTAGTCTCTATGCCAACCACCTAATGTGTATACAAGGCTTCTCCTTGTTGCTGTTTCCCTGGCTCCAGGAAGGAGCCACTCAGCCCAAACTTCCAGGTGAAAACCTTGCTCCCTTTCTTTAGGGAGCCACAAAATGAGGTCTAGACCCTTGGGCTATATCAGCAGTCCTAAAAAAGGTCCCTGGATGGACAGGAGCCACTATGAGTCCTCTTGGTTTTTCCTACCAATGGGAAGTATCAGGGGGATTCTGAGGGCTTCTCTTCTCTTGATGATGCTGTGCTAATGGATAAAGAAGGAGAGTCATAAATTCACTCAAAAGTCTTCTTCTGCCAGATTTCATACCTATGTCATACACAGAATTCCTAACACTTTCTTTAGTGTCCGTGGATAGTATGGGATTTTTCCTAGTTAGAAAACACTGATAATTTTACTACCATTTTGGTGTGCAGCACAGGTATAAAGAAATTTTTAGTTATGTTCTTTAGGGCCAAAATTGTTTATTTTTGACCCAAAGAGAACAAGTCTATTCTTCTGTGACATGGGAGTTCTGTCAGTGATGGAAGACAACCTTCATGAAACCCACCTTGACCCAGAACTCCTTTTCTATGAGCAGAACAGGATATGCTGTGTCTATGTTTATGTAAGGGACTGGAGCTTTCTTCTATTTAATTTCTTGTCCCAGTGTTTCTATGGGTTTCTTAGGACATAACACACACGAGTGGACATATTGTGATTGTTACCTAACCAGGCTAAAGTAGATGACTGCCTCCTTCAATATAGCACCGTTTTCTATAATCAGCACCAACACTGTTTGCTGATTGTTGCATCATACCACTGACACAAATTACTCTTTTTTTCAAAATTGAAGCCACAAATATTTTTCAGGGAGGATTTGATTAAGCCACTTACTTGTTTCTTATCCAATGATTTCAGCCCTTTTATTTCTATTGATATAAGTGCAGGACCTTACACTTGTCCCATTGATACTATTGTGTAGTTTTTGACCCTTCACATTCACATTCTACCATTCTTCATGCTGAGGACCTTGACTTATTTCGTATAAGGAAATGTCATCAGTATGTCTTCCATTTCATGTCTCTGATCCTAGAGAGAAATGTGAAGCAAGACAGGACATAGCATAGGGCGATCGTAAGTCCCTCTAGAAATATCTCCCATTGGAGACATTGATTCACTAATTAGCCACCTGTGGGAACAGATGTTAAGTTAAGCCAAGGACTCTACCATGATCATGCCATTTGATCAGAATTTGTATACTCAAAAAAAAAAATTTGTATACTCAAAAGGACTTTTCAAAATTCTCAAGGGTATTGTGGGGGGGGTTGCATGCAGGTGTCTGAGGGGTGTATGTGTGTGTATGTGTAAATACAATAGATTTAGGAGCTTCCAAGTATCACAGAAGGAAAATGTGCTCCTTGTTTCAGTAAGTAGCAGCGTGAAACAGCTCCTGTTACAGTAGTGGAGTCCCCGAATGTTGTCTCTGATCAGTATCTGAAACTTCTCTGGGATATGTCATGAACTAATCCAACTCAAAAGTTTATCTGGAAAAATGAGGCTCTCAAAGAAATCTTGGCATCGTCGACTTTTTCCTGAATTTCAGGGAGCGATTGTGATTTGTGATCTCTTAAGTCCGTAACAATTTGCTATTTCTAATTTATTGCTTCATTTGTGACTGCTGCTACGGCAAGGTAAATTTATTCTGATTTGTACAACCTAAGTCCTTCCTCTGACAGTGACTAATTATTACCTGAGTTAAAATAATGAAAGTGTCGGAAAATGTCCGAATGCAATTTGTTAGAAAAACATGTGGCATGCTGTGTTACCCCAGTCTAGAAAAGCCTAAGTGATCAGAAACCATAGAGAATTAAGATTTTTCCCCTCAAAGGTTATAAATCAATGTAGAAAATTGTAGAAACTCCCACTGCAAAGAACTGAATTTGGTAAAACAAGGCATGCTTGTGTGCTCTTACCTTTCTTATATTTTAATAAAAGTAATTGTTTAGTGAAATCCATCAGGAAGTTGCATGAAAATACCATTAAGGAAAGAAAGAGAACAGTTATTGAATGCCCACTACGTTCTTGGCTTCATTTTATGCTAAGCATATTACATACTTCATCTGATTTCACAACAAGTCTCTATGGAGTCATTTATTTAACTTCTTTTATTTTACACCCTGGCACACAGAAACTTAGAGTTTGTGTAATTTTCCCAAAGACATAAGTATTTTAGCTGTGTCTCAAATATTAGTTTCTCCATTCAAAATTTTGTGTTCATTCCTCCACAGTGAGATTCCACTTAAAGTTGATTTCATTTAATATGTGCAGCAATTTAAAATATAAAATGATTCAGTGTATCTCCTATTCAAGAGGTTTCATGTGTAGAACCACATGTGTGAGTGATATAGCTAATCACAAGGAGTGATTAATATGAAGTGAAATGATTAATAGTATTTGGTGGAGAGACAAAATGGCTTAAGAATTGTCCATTTGTACCTTATTCAAAAGAAATGTCTGGCTGCTCTCTGATGTCCAATTGCTTTGTGATTTAGTTAATCTCTCTCTCTCTCTCTCTCTCTCTCTCTCTCTCTGTTTCTCTTTCCATATATATATGATCTATTTTCTTTAAAGATTTATGACCCCAACATATCAGATGTATCAGGAGTTTTTCAGGTGAAATATATATAGTCACGATAATAGTTTTGGTAATGAACATAGTAAGTTTCTAAAAGGAACTTCATTCAAATTAATGGCATAATTTTTATATGCACAGTAAATTTATAAAATGCAGTAAATAAATTTTCACAGTTTTAAGTTAAAATATGCTAAAGATATGTTTATATTGGAAGACCTGCTTTTCACATTAAAATCTTGGTTTGTTATTAACATAAGTAATTAAATATTTCACAGTGGAAGATATTTCTGCTTATAATTGCTACTAAGAAATCCATATTTTTAAATTAAAGTATGGCTTCAGTTATATGACATAATTGTGTTTGTTATTAACTAAATGGTTTAGAATGCTATTGTAGATGGTGTTCATATAGAAAAAGGATTTCTTAATTATGTTTTGTTTTTTTTTCTCTTGGTAATGGGGATCGAACTCAGGACCTTGCGCTTGCAAGGCAGGCACCAGAACCACTGAGCTAAATCCCCTGTAATTATGTTGTTAAATAAGGACAATTTTTCAAAGAAATCATTTCTGAAGCATTTATTCACACACTGCTAATTGATGCTGTAAATGTGGCCAGGCAGAAATCACAGCAGTGCAACACATTGATATTTACCTAGGCTTCATAACTTTCAATCTTTTGTAATAGGTTACTCCTACATACATGGCTAATCAAAGAGATTCTCCGTGGCAAAATTGATTTTCAACTCAAATTTTTAATGACGGATGAGTGTATAAACCAAATATAGCATACACATACAGTGGAATAGTTTTCAGCCTTTAAAAACAAGAAAATAGCTGCCATATGCTGTAACATGGAGGAGCTTGGGGATGCTATATATGCTAAGTGAAACAAGCCAGACACAAAAGGACAAATACTGTGGGATTCTGCATAGATGAAGTCCCTAGCACAGTCAAATCACAGAGAGAGAAAGTAAATGAATGGTTATTACCTGGCACTGAGAGAAGAAGAAGAGAGAGTGGCTTGGTGGGTACAGAGTCCTAGTTAGAGAAAATGAACCTTTTCTGGGGATGTGTGGTAGCATGGTTGCTTAACAATGCAAATATATTAATGTCGCAGAACTGTACACTTAAAAAGGTTAAAATCATAAGTTTTGTAATGTGTATTTTATCACAATAAAACGCTGACTTTTAGTTAAAGAAATGTATGTCCCAGTAAGCCTTTGCTGAAATATATTTGCTGGTGGGAACAAATAGGCACACAGGCAAAACAAAAATAGTTTTAACAGTCAGGCAAAGTATTAAAAACACTGTATTTTTGAGTAGGTAACATATGCACATGATAAAAATGCAAATTTTCAACAGGATACATACTAAAACTTAAGCGTCTCTCTTTTCCTAGTTCTTTCCTCAGTAGAGAACAACATTAACAGTTTCAGTATAGCCTTCCAAAAGATTCTTACATAATTATATTAGCATTATGTCAGGTGTTTTCTTCTTTAACACAAATGGTAGTGCTTCTAATTTTTTTCACAGAAATTATGGAAATTGTTTATTCTTTTTAATAACTATACTCTATTTCACCATATGAACATACCATAATTTATCTAACAATCTCCAGTTGATGAATGTTATGATTTGCCTCCAACACTTTAGAAGCATAAATGATTATTCAGTGAATACCACTGTAGGAATACCATTTCACACTATGGAGAAATAAAAAGCATTTTAACAAGTTTGAAAATGGAAAGTTATGGCATCTTGGATACAATCAGAAGTTACAGGTTGGTCTCTAGTTGAGGGACAATGGATGTTTTCTCATTAGAAGATGAGTTTAGAATGTGTGCTGAACTATGCTAGGGATTGGGCACATGTGTAAAGAAAGAAAGAGAAAGAAAGAAGAGATTTAAACTACTTTCAATGAAGGAAACCTTTTAGGTCATGATTACAATGTTGGAAAAGTCTAGCTTGTTCTTTCAAATTTCAAAGACTTCAAGGTTGTTAGTCTGGGAGGCCAGTAAATTCAGTTCAGTTGCAAATTTACTGAGTAAGCAGTTGCCCATGTGCCAGGATTCTCATTAGATGAGAAAAGGAAGAGGAAGACCATAAGCCCTCTGACACTTGTCAATGTCAGCTCCCAGAAGTTCTTTAAAATCCATTATGGCAGGCACATAGGATCTAGGAAGTGTGTGAGTCTGGGAAAATGAGAACAGTGTTCATTTACAGCTAATGAAAAGTTCTGTGTCCAGCATCTTGCATGCTGTGGGCACATGATAAATATCTATGGTCTAACTGACCTTGCACATGGCGGGAGGTGATGAACTCATAGTAGTCTCTTCTTACATCAATGACAGAGTAGTTTTCTTGCATTTACAAAAATTACCACCATTCATATTTTGGCAAACATGAATGTGGTTGATAGTGAGTGAATCACAGAAGCATATATTAGATGGAAGAAAGAAGAAATAACATACAGAGAGACCTCTAACAATATGAATATTAAAAAAAAAACAAATTGAAGATGATATCCCCACAAATAATGATGTATTTCCTGAAATAAAATTGGAGGCTATGTTCCTAGCAAAGTAGGAGGATATAAGATAATCTAATAGAAAGACAATGAATTTAAAGGCAAACATAGCCAGGTTTAATACTTACATTAAAAACGGTGATATTGGTTGATAAGAGAAAAATTCTTTAGCTTTTTGAGCCCTAGTTTCCTTGCTGTGAAATATATATGGGATATTTTTCTGTACAAAATTAAACATAAAATGTTGAGCACAGTGTCAGGTATATGGTGAATGTTCATTAAATGCTATTTCCTGTTGCATTTCTCTCTTGTAGTTCCAACTCATATCTAGGATAAAATGATGACATTTAGACTGTAGTAAGAAGTGAAGATCTAGGATTGTGGGCAGTACAGTGTGATTTCAGGAGCATAGACTATGGTGCCTGGCTGCATGAATCCTACCTTCCAACTATAGGACTGATTCAATTACTTCCTTTTCTATCACAGGCAGTAACACGGAGATAATCAGAAATGTCAGTTCATATGGTTGCAAGATTGGTGGGAGTCATGTATGCACAAGTGCTTTTCAAAATGTGAGCACTCAGAAAATGGTATTGATGAATTCATTGACATGTGGAGGAAGCAGCTCCCACCTAGGCAGCTCTTCCATAAGCCAAATTTATTTATATTGTTTGGCTATTGACTACCTGAAAAAGCACAGAGAACTCTGTACATGAGTGGCCATATAATTATTGACTAAAATGTGTCTAAAGAATGGCAATCCTAGGTTCACAGGTTTATGGAATTTTCATATTTGAGGAATGCTCCTAAATCTTTGAGAAAGATATTATTGTTTCTTTCTTTTTTGCATGGCATGGTAAGTAGAAACTAACTGGACAGTTATGCTGTGTCTAACGCGTTTGTGCACATTGTCTAAAATCTGTTTTAACAGCATAATATCTATTGAATATGTTCCTCTGAGAACAAGTCTTATTATTAGATTATATTATACTGGATGAGACCAGTCAATAAGGGACTTTTTTTTCAACTCAGTTCACTAATGAAAATACCTGTTTTTAAATTATTCTAAGACCTTCTTTGTAGGAGGCTAGGAAAAATATAGCCATGAATCATAAAATTGACAAGCCCTGGGGGTGGTATGGGACTGATGTAAGAGATGCAAAGAATCAAGATGAAGGTGCACTATGGGTATGCAGGACAGGGAGAATTAAAAATAAATATAAGAAGATATTAGCAAGAAGGGGCCAATCAGAATGTTGAAGCTAGAATGCAAAATAAAAAACTAAAATTAAAAAAAAAAACACTTGAACTGCAAAGAACAAGGAAACAGCTCTTATTTCAAAATTTAAGAGGAAAATCCAGATAATTCTATTTCAGAACCCAGACTTTGTCGGGTCAGAGAATGCTGTCCTTTCCCTTTCAGTTCTCTTCCTTTTATTTTTCAAATTACTCTGTCTTCAGTCACCAAGGTGTTCTTCTTTTTCTTAATTTCATATCATCACCAGTCACAGCTCACCTGCTTTAAAAATAACTTGACCCGAATAAGAAAAACCTCTTTTGAATTAATTACTCCACATGGGACAATGAAAGGATGTCTCTTCATTCAAAGTTAGATAGGCAGGATAAAATGGAGAAACAAAAACTAAAAAGAACAAAACTCACCTCTTTTTCCTGCTGGTCCATCTAATAGGGGAGGGGGAAAAGTATTACATTTAAATATCTGTTTTGCCTATAAAGGTTTTTCATATCGCACAAAGCCAAATTCTCCTGTAAGATTGACATTTCAGAAGAGGAGGAAAGGCAGACAGGTGAACTCAGATCAAAATGGATTTTGCCAACCTTCCATTTTAAAGGTCAAGGTTGTGGCAGGCTAGTGTTGTTTTTAGTCTAAAACTCCCAAATTCATTTTCAGGATTCAGGAAATGCCCATGAACAAAAGCAAGAGAATTGTTCCCTTGCTCTTTCAGGGACTTCAAATGCCGGCCTACGGATGCCCACGTTTATGACAGCAAAATGGCTTCCTGTCAGGTGTTCTATTCTTCTAGAGGTGGAGGAAGGATGTTTCATCTATGAATTTTGGATAAGTCTGAAAAAAAATGATGCATCAGATAAGTTTCCCTTTAAATCTTCGGTGCTCATACTGCAATGGTTAATTGTGCTCACTTGTTCAGTCCCCCTCTGGGGACACCTTGGCTTCCATTTTCTTCCTGCTTTCCCCCATCAGGCCGTTTGCTGTCACTCTCTGGTTTGTTTGGGGAGATTTCTAAAGACCAGTGAAAGCCAGACATGCTGGTGCATGTCTGTAACCCCAGTACTCTAGGAAGCCGAAGCAGAAGGATTGCAAGTCTGAGCCCAGCCTAAGCTATTTTGCAACTTAGTAAGAATCTGTCTCAAAAATAAATAAATAAATAAATAAATAAATAAATAAGGTGGGCATGTAGCTGAGTATCAAGGATCTGGGTTCTGGCAGTAGTGGAAAAAAAAAATCAGTCAAAATGTATATCCTCTCATGAACCAGGGCTCAGCTGATGACAACTTGAACTAATGTGCTTATATTGGTTTGACTCTGTTCATACACTGCCCTCTAGCCAGAAGAGAATTCCACATGGATGATGCCCCTGAGGAGGGCAGGGGCAGTCAGAGGAGTTCCTTGTACAAAGATGAATTTAGGTCTTTTGTCATGGGAGAGGATGGACCAGTTGAATACAAAGTTCTAATGTCTACTATTTTCATATGAACTGAGATTAAAGGCATGGAGATCCTTTATAGTTGAGAATTATTTTAAATTTAGCCCAATTATTCTATAGATGCTAGCTTTGCGCTGGCATTTATAGTGTCTTTAACTCATGTATAACGTTTAAATGATTATGTAAAATATCATATATTGCTATGGTATATTTTGCCATTTTGTAATACATTACAATGCTTTGTAATTTCAAATATTATGAAGTAACTGCACAAGCTTTTGTATTACATTGCAAGCATACAGTATATAATATTATACATTGGGTAGATGTTACACACATGCACATATAAACACAGAGAGTAAAAACCTTGTGTTTCCTGAACTCAGAAAAGATAAGATAATGTTGATGATTTATGGGTCCTTAGAAATGATTGCTAACAATGGCTGAATTTTAAAATGATGGATCAGGACCCAGGATGTTTAGAAAGTTTGCCCAGTGCTAGTTAATGGCAGATGAGGAGGCAGAATCTGATCCTCCTGTGTCCTGGTCAAAGCGTCTCTCAGACTCTAATACTCAGCATCAGCAAGAATTCTCCATAGACTTGAGATGCTCAGGAAATGCCTTCAACACCATCAGATTGAACAAAATAAGCACATGTAATTGAACCACTTAGATTCCAAATATTTGACATTTAACGCCCCACACCGAGGAATATCTTTGACCCATCAGTGCTCCATCTGAACCTGAAAGGAAAATGTTTATGTTTGTTATTGGACATATATGTGCCTGTCTCCCTTCCCTGCTCCTAGAGACATATGCCGCTATTGTCAGCTCTGTTTCCTGTGTTTAACCCATGCTGTGTCTCCTCTGATTGCTCCTAATGGAGCTTGACAGTTGTAGAGTTAATCCAAGCTCTGGTCTCCAGGTTTCACCTCAGGAAACAATCGGTCCCTTGAGCTTTGGGGTTTCTTGCAAAGCTATATTCCCTGAGAGCCCTTTCCCAGCCCAGCTGGGGAGCCTTGGCCATTGTCTGCCAAATGGACACCAATTAAGTCAACTGTTCCTCAATTAGAATTTTGTAGAATTTATCTTGTTCTCTTGTACTCCCAGCTCCCAAGCAGGAGTCTGTTTTTGGAATTAGTTACAGAAGGAAGCAAATAAATAAATAAGTGACAGCCCTTTCCTGTAACCCGATACCCCTGGGTTTTTGCTGTCAGCCCTTCACACTACATGATCCCGGGGATATATGGCAACTGCTTGGTAGCTCTGAGGTTTCTCATCTGCATAATCCTTCCACTCTGGCTGTTTTGAGCTCAGGGCCCAGAGCAAGGGCCAGGGGTAGCCCAGGAGGGGTACTCAAGTTGCTGGGAAGAGGCGGGAACCCTCTTCTTTGTACCAAAAAATGAGGATTTGCTTTGAAGAGATGAAAGCCTGGTGTTTTGCCTTCTGGAGGGAGTACCCCTACACTTGGACAGCCAACTTTAAGGCAGATGTGTTCTGGTGATGAAGGATTTTGCAGAGTGAGGCATTTCCAGGCGACATTTAAGATGTCAATCAGTGGTGTTTGAAATCACTCAGGCTGTCACAGCTGGGTGACACTGGGGCTGCGTTGGGAGTCTTTAGAGAATGGGGACGTGGTTGACATCAGAATGCACTTGTTTGTGAAACACAGTCAATCACAAACAATATCTTCTTCAAAGAATCCTATTTATTGTCATATATTTTAAAACATTTATTCAGTGCTTTCACTGGCCATGCTCACAAAGAACAAAGAAAAGCAGGTGGCTGCCAGTCCCACTTGTTGAACTTCAACAAGCACAGGAATCACCTGGGGCCTTATTAAAATGCAGATTCTGGTTCAGCAGGTGTGGGATGGGGCCTGAGATTCTGCATTTTTCATAAACTCTAATGATGCTGTGCCTTTGCATTCTAGCATATCTGAGTGACAGGGGTTTGGATACTAAAAGTTATGTCATTCCTACTGGATTGGGGCCACAACCACAAAATGAAATTTGGACTTGAATATTGTATTCCGATATTTCACCTAAAACACTTTGTCTCGCCCAGTCGACTCTTTCTCTATCTGTACTCAATCGTTTGCACACTCATTCACTCCTCTGCTACTGTTCATTTAAAACTTAGTAAGATACAGAAACAGAAAATAAAGATACAGAAGTAGACAATGAAGTCATTGACATCCAAGAAAAACATAAGGAAGTGGAATTTGGGCATGTATGAATGTATCAATGGCCATACAAGCAATGATCCCAGCACTTTGAGATTTCAGATAGCAATGGGGTACCCGGATCTCTTCAAAGTCCTAAGTGTCACAAAAGTCTAGTAGCTAAATCTGCCTGGCTTTGTCTTGGATGTGAAAGTGGGCCAACATCACATGGTCCTGGTTAACTTCATTCGAAGGCCCAACCTCTAAGTGCAGAGGGAGGAGACTGTACAACTCCACACATCCTGGGAACGAAACTCCTCCTGGGGTGTCTCCAGATGCTAACAGTCACTTTCTGGAATGCTCAAAATAAAGAAATCAAAATTAGAGACTATACTAGTTCAGAGGAGAAAATGATCAATGTATGCCTTATTTTTAGGAGACTGCTTCACCTATAAGGCAAAAGAAGAAGAAAGAGTAATTTACAGTAGTTGTGTATCTGCTGATTTCATTATTAAAGTTAAGTAAATGTGTATTCAAATATGTTAAAAAGTAATGAAAATAAACAAGTTGCCTATAATACAATTAATAGCTGGCTAACTGTTTTAAATAGGTTCTTCTCCTGATAAAAGCAATATAGCACCAAAGAGTAAGATCTGAAACAAAAAGCTAAAGGCCATACAGATAATTATATGTTCTGAGCAAAAGAGCGCTCTGAAAAGCATAAGATGACAATATATCAATGATCTAGGTTGGTTTTAAATAATGTGCTGCACGCTTACTGTAGGCTGCAAAAGGAATTCCTTAGCTTGTCACAAATCATGAACAATCCCTCCAGACTTCACTCAACAGTCAGATACAATAATGTGAAAATATATACCTCCATGTGCTTTTCAGCTATATGCCACTGCCTAAAAGAAAATACCAACTATTAGTGAAACAAAGCTCTCTCAATTTTCTCTGAATTATATTTGTTTGGAAAGTGATCAATAAACCTTGTATAAAAGGAAAATTGACATCTACATTTTCAAAGGAGAATGGCTGGCTGAGAAACCATTTCTATCTCTCTGTGGTAAAACCCAAATATGAAAAAGAAAAAAATATCAAGTGAATGTATCTTAGGTCCATGTTTATAATAATCAAACACCAATCATTTATCAAGCTTCTAACATTTAAAAATAATGGCTTAGCATTGTGAAACACACTTCGCCATTCCTTTTCTCCTATTTCTATGTTCAGTGTATTTCTTTTCTTTCTCTGCCCTTCTTTGCTGCATCCATTGCCAGCCACCTAATGCTATGTTCTGGGCAGCTTTCCAGGCACGGTATTCCTTGATATTCTTTAGTTGTTATCCTAAGAAAGTAATGGCATAGCACTGTTAAATTATCATTCTGTGGGGAAAAGTAAGAGAATGCTTTTATTTAATTTTCCATTAATGAGGCTACTTGGACAGGTGCCCAAAGGACCTGCTCCTCCTTTCTCAGATTATGGGAAAAATTCCAGATCTTGGTAGGACCTGGTATCAACCATTTGCAGGAATACTGGGGGACTTGAGATTGCCCTGCCATTTTTTTAATGAGGAACTTACTCCCACTGTCTTGGTTGTCATCAACCTCAGAAGTGCAGAAATCAGGCCAGAGAGCTGTAAAAGGGGGATATTTCAGGCTTGACCCAAAGCAGTGCAGCCTGAAACATTTACAGGAAAGTTTGTTTTTAGGAAATTTCCAGTTCAATTATGCTTTCCCTAGAGACATGAATAGTTCAGATAGCCTTCAGATAAGCATGCACAATTTTGGGAACTTCATAAAAAACAGAACTAGTAATGTTTTGAGGCTTGGCCTCCCCCGGATAAAATAGCTATTTCAGGGTGAGGCATCCTAGCCTGGTGGTCTCAGGATCCAGGCAAAAATCAAGAGATTCTGAGTGTTAGAACTCTAGCTTCCTCTCATGCTTCATGGGTGGCCTGAGGAATAAAATGAAAGCCAAATTCTGGGTTTTAGATAAAGGAACAATAGTCAATTGCACATTCCTTGATTGGTTTAATGCATGGTGCTAAAAGACAATCACTTTTCAGCCTAGAGTCCAGGTGGGCATCCTCTTTTCTGGTTGTACTATTTGGGATTCTATTCTATAAATCACTGATATGTGGATGCCCATTTCTTCCTCGAGATTCGAAAAGTTTTCTTTTATTTCCCTAGCTTGGTTTTCTGGGCCCTTAATCCTCATTTTCACACCTTCACATAAGTCCAGTGATGAGGATACTAGGTTACTTATTAGTGAATCACAGATTTTGAATGCTTTCTTCATTCTTTCTTATTCTTTTCTCTTTTTTTCATATGACTGTCTTCCAGCTAAAATTTCTTACTTCTCCTTCATGTAGTCTGCTGTTAAGGCATTCAACTGAATTTTTTATTTGACTTACTGAGCTCTTAATTTCCAAAATTGGTGTTTGGTTCTTTTTCAGAATCTCCATCTCTGTTGCATTTCCATGTAACCATTTAACTGTATTCTCTTGGAATCCATTGATTTTTAGTGTTTTCCCAAGACCACTCACTTCCAAATTCAGCCATATGGCTGTTCCTTTACTTCTACCTGGGGAGGACCTGGGGAGTGCTAGCTCCTGTATTCTGCCATCTTGAAAATCTTCCCTTCACCCCCTGTAATGTGTAATGCTATATGTCTATAATGATACTGTGGATATTTGTAAACACATACATTTGGATGATTTAGGCTGCAAGCAGTAAAACTCCCAAATAGCTGACATTAAGCAGTAAATAAAAATTATTGCTTTGTGCAACTATCTGAAAGTTGAAGCAGGACAGGTTTGATCACAGTCTTTCCTCCATTTCTCAGTGTCTCTGTTCTCTACTTCCTTGGTTTGCTCATTTTGTCCATAGGTTAACTCTCCTAATAATGGCAAAATGACTTTAGAAATTCAGAATTCACATCCAGCTACAGTAGGGTCCAAGAAAAGAAAGAAATCCTTCAACCTCATTCAGTGTCCTGATTGGATCAGTTGTCCATCTCTCAACTTATCACTTGGTCAAGAGGGACACGATTTGACTAATCAACTTGGGTAAATTAAACTTAATGGGGGCTGAACTTCTCATCTATCCTTCTCCACTGGCTGCTATCCTGTAGTATTCAGCTGGAGCAAAGGAAAAAAAAACTAAGACAACTTCCATGCTTACCCCTCTGACATTCTCCTACAACCCAGTGTTACCTTACTGTAGCATTTCATCATTTCTCAAATTATTTGGCAACCAGCCATTTGCCCACAGACAGTACAGATTCAAAGTTAAAAGCAAGATCTTTGGAGACAACCAGCCAAAAACCTGAGCTCCCATAGGACACTATGCTAACAGACTCGATCACGTTTAGCCTGGCTTCCACCTGAAGCTGATTCCAGTCTTGATGCTGAGTCTTTGCTCCTCAAAGGTCTATGCTGTCAAATTGTAGCAATACCTTCTATAGGTTTCCACTTCCCCATTGCCTTCCCTCTCTCAAGTCCTCATGACTTATTTGCCCCCCTTTAAAAACCACAATCTGATTTGTTTTAACTGGAGTTAAGCCCAGATTATAATGGATTCTCTCTTCCCTTTGCAGTTGCCCGAACAAAGTCTGTCCTGCCACCTTTGTCATGTATCCAATGCTATTTCTCTTTGACAAATTTTAGAATCCCAGATCTACCCTTTAAAAATAAAGAATGACTTTAGAAAATTAACATCACTAAATCCTCATTTTGCCCATGTACATGATGATGCTCTTCTCATAGGGATAAGATGAAGATAAATATGTTTAGTGGACGATTTGGCAAGAAGTAGACCTTTCATAAATAACAGCAATTATTAATAATCTATTTCCAAACCTGAGCAGATCCCAAACCTGAAGGGAGGATGGGGCTATATTTTCTTCGATTTCTTCTCTCCTTGCTGAACTCTTAGATTTCTAAGACAGCCAGTGATCTCTTCCTTCTTTTCAATAAATCTTATATACCTAACCCACCTCCAAAGTTTTCTCCAAGACATCCTTGAGTCTTTATTAGCTTGCTCATCTGCTCCTCTCTCAGGCCTTTCTCTTTCAACTCTGGTGATAGCTATGTGATGGCACCTGAATTTCTCCAAGAAGGACAAAGAGTGTATAAGTGGCCCTTGACTTATGTTTAACTTAACATTTTGACATTATGATGTTGTGAAAATTATATACATTCAAAAAAATAAAACTTTAAAGTGTGGTCTTTTCCCAGCCTAGCAATATGTGCTATGATAAACTCTGAAGACCCTCTGTAGGAGCAGTGAGCAGCAGCTCCTATTAAGCCCTGCAACCACCAAGAGAACCAACTGATGCTCCATAGTGTGCTGTGTTGGTAACTATGAAATTCACTATTTAAGGTGTATTCAATACATTTTTGTCTTACAATATTTTTGGTCTACATGCGTTTATCAAGACATTGTCTCATTGTAAGTTGAGAAGCATCTCTAATCTTTGCCCTGGAATACTTTAATCAAGAGGCTTCCATACCCTCAATCTGACCTTTGACCTGGAAATCTTTAACTAAATTACTTCCTTGCTATTTGTGGCTCCAAGTAGCATAATATCAGCCTCATTTCTAGAAGTCCTCATAGTTTTCAATCTTACAAGGCCTGGAGTATCTGAAACCAACCTATTCCTTTCCATTACTGCCTGCAAAATGGAAAATTCTTTTCTGAGACCATTTCATCTTTGTATTTTCTTGCCGTATTCCAGTAGCAGCTACAGATTATATTTTCCAAAGTTTTTTCTCTTTTTAACAGATAGAATCTATTTTCCAAATCAACATTGGTGACAGGTTTTCCATGTATTTCTTTAAGAGTTTAAAATGACTACTTTTCATTATTTCATTTTTAATGGACAAATAATTGCACATATTTATGGGGTGCAATGCAATATGTTGGTATATGTACTCACTGAGGAATTATTAATATATATAATTAACATATGGATGCCCTCACTTATTTATGGTGGCAAGAACATTTAAAATCTCTTCTTTCAGCTATTTTGAAACACATCATGCTTTGAGTGTGGCATGACAAGTAACAGCATTTCCAAAATTTCCAACATATAACATTAATTTCCTCACCTCCTCTGTCCCAAAGGTCATGAAATATCTTCTACTCTTTGTTTTTATTATAATAGATTCTCACATCTGTTTCCAATTTTTACATCAATTAGAACAAAAGGCTGTGCTTTGGTAATAAATCTCCAACTCTCAGTGGTATATCACAAAAGTTGCTTTCTATTTTACACATAGTCTTCTAAAGGTCCAGCAGCTCTTTAGGATAACATGTTTCTTGGCAATGAATGGGAATTCATGCTTCTTTTGTCCAGTAGGTGAAACTTCTGGGACACAAACCTTTGTGGGTCTCTGTGGTAGGGAAAGAATATTGAGAACTTATCCTCACTTCAAAACCTCCAACTACCAGTTCCACCTGGTCATTGTTTATTCACTCCTCATTGGTCAGAATCCATGGTCTTCCTCTAACACGAAGAGAACCTTGGATATAAAAAGAGCAAGTGGAATAGACATAAAGAGCATTTCCACTTTGTTTTGTTTCACTCTCTTTGTCTCTTCCTTTCAGATTTTGATTTAAAATTCTCCTTTTTGAAGTATCTTTGTTTTATAAATTTAAAAACATAAGAAAGGAAACAGAAATGTAAAAAAAACACCCATCATTAATGGGACAGGAAAAAATTTCTAATGTGACAAGAAAAACAATAGGAGAGAGATTAGTTTAACATCAGTACATTCATGTGGTATGATTAATGGGTGTGTGATGCTGATCTATGTCCCGAAGGGAGGTTTATTTTAAGACATGTGGGATTCTTTTTTATTTTGTTTTTAACACTAATATGTGGGCCCAAGTGTAGGAATTCCAATTGAGCAATCCAAGTAGAGGTACATATTTCAACTCTTATCTAGGAAGTGTGTATGTTCAGCCAGGTTGAGTGATCAATGGACATAAGCCATGTAGAAATATGGGAAATCACAGGTGCTGGTCCCAATACAAGAAGTGAGAGATTGAAAATGGTGGTAGGAAAATTACAATACATTTAAGGAAGCAGAGGATAAACATCCAATAAATGAGAAGATAGAAAGTCTGGTCACAAGAAGAAGGGAGATTCCCTTCATCTGCAACAGAAGAGAGAGGATGGAGAGAAGAGATTGTGAGTTACACTCCAGCCTCACACTATGCACTTACCATCCATTGGTTTATTCAGCATTTGTCTAGGCTCTGGCCTCCAGCCAGATCCTCTCCTAAGTGCACAAATGCAGTGCTGGAGAAGACAACCACAGTCCCTCTGCTCACACGAGGTGTACAAAACAGAGACAGACTTTGACCTCTCGGCCATAGGTGCTGGAAAGAACATAGATGTTGAGATCAACAGACTTGGCTGCCACACCAGCCTCAGCATGAGCCCTTAGGGCTCAAGTGTGGACTAAGCCTCACTTTCCCCAGTTACATGATGAGCATTTTAACACCTACGCTCCTTTGTTGTTCTTGAGGATTCAGTGAAATCGCCTGTCTGGACCTGGATTTGAATTAGTGACAATTTCTTCTCCCCTTCCCTCCACCTGGCACCTTCTAAGTAAAACACAAATACTAATAATGATAGTAGTATCAATAATATAAGTATTACTTACTAATTACTACTACTTACAATGTATATAGACATTTTATATGCTATATAATTTAAACCATACTCATATACACATAATTATTCTGAAGTTATCATTGCCTGTTGTCCTTGTTTTCCTTCCTCCCTTCCTCCTTTCCTCCTTCCTTCCCCCCTTCCTTCCTTCCTTCCTTCTTTTCCTTTTTCCTTCCTTCCCTGAAAAGTATTTCAGCTTCCTGAAACTGTATGTTAAATAACATAACAGTAAATGAATTAAAATCAAAGAGGAAAACAAAATGATAATGACAAAGTGACATCAATAAAAAGTTTGACTGCAAATGTCCTTACTTAGACTCTGGGCAGATATGAGTTAAATTTCAGCCTTCTAGCTCCAAAGTGAAATGAGAGATATTTTCAGATACATAGTCCATAGTATCTCTGAAATAAATAACCACCCATTGCTTTAGAGATTCACAACTGTTATTGGTGTGAATTTCAGACAGGTATTTCTTCTTGGAACTCTCATAAATGGGCTACTATACTTTGGAGCAATCAGGGCAATCACATGGTGACTATTGCAAGAGTAACACCGGGCTATTTCCTTCAATATTCCTATGTAGGCTCAGGATTGACAGAAATTCTCTTAGGAGAAAGATGATACAATTTACCAATTCTTGCCCGATTTGTTTTGATCTAAGGAGAGATATCGTATAGAATTTGGGGTTGTAGTATAGAATTTATGAATACTGTATGTGTTTTATATTTATTCTCCATAGAATAAAAGAAAAGTTAAATAGTAGCAAAGAGAAAAAAGTACCATTATCTGTTAAGTCATGCAAATTTGTCTCTTAAATCCAGGGTTTCCAACTAAAAATCTCGGAATCATTTCATTAGGAAATATAAGCTCCATTAAAGCCTCATGATCCCTTGGGCCCTGCATAGTATCATTTCTTCCTAATTTCCTTCATCCCTAAAGAGCATGTACCTGGAAGGATTACTGGGAGTTTATTTGGGAAGTGAATGTTGAGGACTTTACTAGTGCCTAGTATACTGCCTCAGAACTACATCAACTCCTGTCTTCCACCCTGATGGGTGGAATTGATTTGATTTTTCTTGTAGTTTTTTTTGTTTATTTGTTTAGTTTAATGGTGCTTTAAAATTAACAATATTTTCTAATAGTATTAAGGAAAGAGCATAATTGAAACCCATCTGAGCTCAAGGAGGCACTTCAGAGGCCTAAAGCTCAGTGCATCAGCCCATCGTTGGTGCAGGGGATTGCAACTGCTCCTGGAGGGCAGCCTCTGGAATGGCTGTGGCTTATTGAGCCTGTGCCCACTTGGCAACCCCCTGTTCCTCACTGTGTCACGATGTTCTCAGCAGCAGGAAGAATCAGCTTACATACAGATGTTTCTCTGCAAAGCAGTGTTGGGCACAAGCACCTCCACCCCACAGGGTCTGCGTGTACAAGGAGAGCTTTCTCCGGCATGCAACCAAGCTTCACTTCCACACCCAGAAAACAGATCCTCAGCTGACCACTTAAGTGGGCTTAAGTGGAGATTTAGGATTTTCCAGCCATTGGCAGTTCCAGAACCACACAATCTCTACCCAACTGTCTTATTAATCTTTTGTCTTGGAGGTGTTGTGAGAAGCAGCCAATGCGAGGCCCCCATGGAACCCCATGCAGTTAAGTGTGAGAAAGGTACTCCTCATCACCATCAGTCAGGGTCCTGAGTGTTGGGTTAGAGGTAAGACATGGCTCTGGAGCCAGAAGCCTAGGTCCTTACAGGGAGTGACTGAGCCAAGTTACTCTACCCCTCAATCCCAATATGCAGAACCAAAGGTGGTAGCTCTGTAAGCTCTTGAGGGGGCTGAGTGATTTAAAACATGCAGTTGCTTAAATGGTTTCTGACATAGATTTTGCCTGTTTTCTTTTACTAAAAAGCTATTGTCTTGAGTTACTACAATGGTGCTAAATTTAATGATAGCTAGCTCTCTTTTGTCTTCCAACTGCATTTCAGATTAGGTACAGGTTTAAGGGACTTGGATCTTTAAACTCAATAAACAAAAGAGAAATAAACATTTTAATTTTCTGTACCAAAACCCAACCATTTACTAAGTACTTTATATATACGATTGACAGTTATCTTCCTGGCTACCATTGAAGTAGGTACCGTTACATCTAATATGAAATTTAGAGAAAGCATGATCACCATACTGAGTTTCAGTATTGATTTCACTGCAGGAAGAAGTGAAAGTAAAATATGATATGTGAAATTAAATTTAAATTTCATATTTTAAAAATTATGAATGATTTAGTATAAGCATACCCCAAATATTGTATGGGTCACACTTATAATAAAGAATGATTCATTCATTTATTTAAAATAAAAATTAAACAACATGTTCTGTATTTTTAGTTGTCATTTCTGAAACTCTACCTACAAAGAAATCTTTTGGTGCCAAGCACTAAACTTAGCCTTTTATACAGTTTATCATATTTATATCATACAACAAGAGGAAAGCCTTTGAGAAGGACGATTACAGAGCCATTTACACAACTCTCTGCCAGCTGCTCTGATCTTTCACCTAGCATACCGACTGCCAACCTTACTTTTCATCAGGGCATTTGGTCATATGACCGCACATTTTCACATAATTAGCCTTCAACTGTGCTGGTTAGATTCTCCAGTGATGAAATATAGGGAAAGCTATCAAAAGAATTAATAAAAACAATAAGAAGCCATCTGAAGCAAAGACAAGAGCTTTGAATTTAGATCCATGTAAAATTCCAGTGCCAGGTCTCCCACACTGGATGTCTTTTAATTTTTTGAGACAGGGTTTCACTATATAGTTCAGACTGGCTTTGAACAGACTATGTAGCCCAAGTTGGCCTCTAACTTGTAGTGATACTCTTACCTCAACTTCCCGAGTGCTAGGATTACAGGCTTACACCACCATACCCAACTCCTCCCTCTGGGTGTCTTCATGAGTCTCAGTTTCATCATTTGAAAATTTAACCACCTCTTCCTATGAGGTGCAAAAAGATTAAAAGGGGACATCTGTGTAAGTTCCCAGTTCTTTCTTCCATCCTTTAATCATAGAGAATAAGTATGAAGATGTTAGATTCTTCACCACCTCCATTTTCTACTGTTTCCTACAGTGAGGGCCATATTGATAAATATCCTTTGGGAAAATTTGTCAGGTTATAAGCCAGCTGGGTTGAATCAGTAATGGGAGAGAGATGGAGTTAAAATGAGCTCAGTTTCCCGAGGAAATCTCCTTTCTAATCGATGTAACTTGTTCTGTCAGTGGGAATTCTTCTGTGAGGTGATAAAGTAAGAATCTGAAGGTTAGGATTTTTAACCAAGTGTCAGAAAGAGGGTGGATGCAAAAAAACATAATCCAAAGCCTTTTCCCAAGGGACTGTTGAATCTCAGAAGACATCCTCATGAAATCAGAAAAATTAGTGTGCCATGGTCTGGCCAAACTGATTCTTCAGCCCAGGATTTCCCTTTGGTGTGATATTTACAGAACATACTGTTGCACCAATCAAAGAATGGCTTGGTGATTATGTCAGCTTTACATTACTGTGACAAAATACTCTGGAGAATGCACTTAAAGGGAGAATAATTTTATTTTGGCCTACAGTACTAGAAGTGTAAGTCCATGGTTATTTGGCCTTACCTCTTTGGTCTTGTGGTAGCACTGTGCATAATGGTGGAAGTATTTTCTGTAGAAGCTCTGTTCACCTTATGGCTACTAGGAAGCAAAGAGAGACAGTGATTAAGAGTCTCAATATTTCCTTCAAGGGGACACCTCCAGTGACCCAGTTCTTCCCACTAGGCCCACATCCCAAAAGCTCTACCACCTATCAGTACCATCACATTCTGGTGAGTGGCCTTTAGCACTTGAACCACTGTGGAGTCAAACTGTAGCACTGATGAAGCTTATGTTGAAAATAACAAATATAATCCTGGTGCTTTCCAATCAAACCCTTTGGTGGAGCCACTGGGTTTTGGGACAGTTGTATTGTACAGCAAGGACAAAGACATCTCAGGTTAAGCTTGAATCTACATATTCAGTGCCGGTCCATATTGTACACCTCCCTTATCAGAGTTATCCTCACTTTGTCAGACCATGAGCCCTGCTCAACACATATCAGCTTGTGCCCTCTTTTATCTCAGAATGACATGAAGGAAATGAATCTGAACTTCAGTTTAACTTCCCTCAGCAACTGGTTCAAAGGCTAAATTCCATTTCTCTACCTGAGCTAGGCCCTGTAGCACCTCCAACATAATATGAAATTTGCTTATGAAATGAAGACAAACACAGGCTTGGCAGAAATGGCATAAATAATCAATCCTTCATATATTTATATAGAATCCAGGTGCAGCTAGCTCACAGATGATAGCTTCGTACTTCATTTCTTTGCTTTTCCAAGAAATTCTGATAGATGTAGTAGGGCAGTTTGACATCACCTGGGAATATCCCTCATATATATCTTGAAAAATAATCAACCCCAAATCAAGTCTGGAGATTGTGATAGAAAAACAGAGTGAAAATCTGAAAAGAAATATCTTTAGAGTTAAGTAACAATTGACATCTTAAAATCTCATTTGAGCAATTTGCCAAACATATTAAAACATATGTATATCACATTTCATTTTCATGGTCCAAAGTCTTGTACAAGGAATCGGAAGCATTTTATGGGATGAATTTATTGTGAAGTTTCTGGCCTCAGTATGTAATCCCACAATAACTTGGGTCCATTCAAATATCCTCAGTGAAGCATAAGAAATGCCAAGTTCTGTAGACAATTGTGTGGATCACATGTTTGCTGGATGTACTTCTTCTCAGCAACATGGTATTCCATGTATTACTTCTGTTTGTAGCAGATAAGCCATCTTCATGTGTAGCTAATTTTAGTGCTTAAGTAAACATACGTGGAGTGTTGTAATAAAAACTCAAGATATCCTTAAACAAAAAGCAAAAACTGTGTAATCGTGTAAAAAAGCCTGCTGGAGCAAATCTATTCTAACACAGTTTTGGGAAAAATCTCTTCAAAGGCCTTGAGTTTGTGGATCTCTGCATTTGTGATGAGGCGGGAGTTTGAGGGGGAGTAAGGTATTAATCAATGAGGTCATCGTTTGCAAAAGCAATTAGAGTGATCCTATATTTTTGCACAATAATTGCCACATGTTGATTGTGCAGATGTCCAAACACATAGGAACACTGCTCTTTCCAAAAGACAAATGAAGATTTTTACTTCGTTTGGTAAATGTGTCAAGATTTATCACTCAGTCCTGTCCCATACATTAGAATGTTTATAAAATATGGTTCTCTGCTCTCTGGGTATGTAGTTTTATGATTTCAACAACATGGCAGTGAAGAAATCAATGTTTTCTGGATCCCAATGTGTCCCAAGTCCCGGAGTAGACTATGCATAGAAGCTCAGTGGTTAGAATCAGGAAAGAGACCAAGAAATCCCTGTGTATATACATGGCAGCAAAATGAGCCTTCCCAAGCACTTCTCTGTTTCTAGGAAAATAGTGCCCAAGTAGAATGGTCTTGTCAAGAAGTTTTACTGAAAGACGCTTTGGCTATTGGAGTTTCCAGTTTTTCACTGTAGCCTGACCATCATAACAATGTCCAAAATGCAGCAGAACTGAACAGAATATGAAGCTTCTGTGAGTTGCATGAATGAAAGGAAGGGGTAAAAATGAAAGGAAGGGTCTCCTGAGGAGAGAGTAAAAGCAAGTCATACAGTATGTCTGTGCAAATCACGGATGAAATAAAACATTTCAGACAGACATACATCTTGCCTGAGAAACAATGCAGAGTTTAGACTTGTGCTGGAACAGAGCTCACAGTGTTTGGGATGGCTTCTTTTGCAATTATGAGTTTTGATGGCTTTTTCAAAATGTGGTCAATCAACTAAAACTATGCTTTGAAAAAAGAACATTAAAACATATTCATTGATTATAAAGATATTGCTTTACTCTTGAGTCTTTACAATTAAGGAAACTCAAAATAGCCAGCATACCACCACTCTTTCTTCTCTCTCAGATGCCCACAGAAGCTCAGGATTCATAGAAAATATAATATTCTCCAGTCTCTCTGGATATTGTTACATTCATTTTCTGCACTGTCCTAGAAATACAGCACTTCATAGAAACTGAGTATGATTAATATTCTTAACTTACGCAAAGGGAGGGAATTTTTGTAGAGAGACGAATAGAGTACTATCCAATAGTACTTTAAAACAGTTGCCAATGTGAGGATTGTTTTTTCAAGCAGACTATAGAATTCACACAGGTGGAGGAATTCTTTGCAATATTTTATATCTCCTTTTCATAGTACTAAGCATATGGTTGATAACATTTTAATTATGTAATGGTGGCATGGCCATATCAATTTTCTTAAGCACTGTTTGCTATTATTTAATATAGTACTTGGCATAATGTAGAAACAAATATGTTCATCAAGATGATGAATGGTTGAGATTCCTCAGGACAGGGCAGCAGGGCTATGGCGCACTGGGCACCCTGATGATGGATACATATGAGCAGTTGTGAGCATGATCCAGAAACATCTAGGCCCTTGCCCAAGAGGAGACCAGAGTTTCCTTTAAATGGCATGGTATGCATCCTCTGACAACTGCCTGGCTGTAGTTAGGACCAGTATAAGGCTATGTTTTGGTACTGGACACTGTGTTTACTTTAAGGAATCAGAAAGTCTACAGCAGGCTCAATGCTAATGGCAAATGCAAGGCATCTGTGGCAGCTGGTGAAAGCTCTGCTCCATCCTCTAAAGGATCATAGTTGTGCCCCACCAATGCTCTTTCCTACTCAGGTAAAAATTACCTGGGAAATTGTGCCCAATGGCATGAATACCCTAGTAAGCTTCTCCAAACCCTTCAGGAGAATTCTTGTACTTGTGTGCCTTACTGGAAGTGGTTCTAGCTTTTGGAAAAAACCATTTATTATTACCCTATAAAGAACCCAACTTGGAGGAATGGAATTTTAAAGACCACAGGAATGGAATAAGATGCCCGGGTTGATTGCATGTTCGAACACTGCCTAGTGTTACAAAGCCAAGGACTTAATACAGTTAATAATAATTGACTACTCTGAAATGTTGAAAAGAAGCATCATTCCTGTTAAAGATAGATTTAACTTTCTTATATATGCACCACTCTAATGTGAAAGGGTGGTAGAAGTGGCGGTCAGTAACATGCAGGAGAAAGTTCCAAACGGGAATTGCTTCTCCATTACAAAAATTTTAAAATAGTATACAAGGGAGATTGACAGAGCTAAAATGTATATGCATTTAAATCTTTTATAATAGCATATATATGCTATTTTTTATCTTTTCCCTACTTTTATTCTGGTATAGAGAAGGTTTTTTTCAAAAGCCAACTACCCAGATAGTCAGCAGATGTGCAGAGCTTTCCACGAGTCTCCTTTAATGTAAACACTTGCCCTGCCTTGCTGTGACACCCTCACAATTTCTGTGTGGCTGGGATGGCAATGGGACATTCTCGTTTAGGAGATATAAATTCTCCTGTTCTGAAGCAGACACCAATGTTTATTTGTAAATTTCTATTACCATTGAAAGGCCTGGAGAATATGGCAAAACTTTTGATACTAGAAGGGAAAAAATGATTTTTGTTGGCGTTTTAATCAAATGTATCCTTTAACAAAGTGTTAAGGACAGGTGAAATTCTGTAGAAAGAATTTAAACACATCTTTGAATACATAGAAGAGTAATAAATATTTTCAACTTCCTGTTAACTGGACACCATAACCAAATAGATATTTTAAATACTAAACAACAAGGAAGAAAAGCCAGTACTGCCTGGACACTACCCTTCTAGACAGCAGGAGCATTTTTTCCAACAGTGTCTCCCCCTGCAATTTGAGATGCAAGTGAACCTTATATTTTTAAAAATGTTTATAACTTGTTCTTGTTCTGTTATCAGCTAAGATGTTCTGTCTTTATGCTTCAATACTGTATGTGCTCTTTGTTGCAAAGAATCAAAACCCTTGCATTGTACTTTTTGGACAATTTGCCTTTTTGTTTCTCAAATTCAAAATAGCCATATAAAATCTCCATGGAAGCCATAAAGATGTCCCTCTATGGTTTATACCCTTTCTGGATGGCCTGCTTTTGTGCCTACAGTTGGGGGCGGAGTGTGGATGGTGCAAAAAAGCCACTGCTATCTTTTATCAGACAAAGAATGTAAAGAAATCCAGGCAGCATCCCAGTACAAAAGCCTGACCTCGCTGTCCCCCGAGGCCTGAGGCCTAGACAAGCATCCAGGCCTGGACGTTTCCTGAGAACAGCTACAGAGAAGATCTGAGAAGGGACAGACATTCCGTCTCTTAGAAGCAAAGTCTGGTGTCTGAGGATCTAACAGGTTCTAGCTGTACAAAGAACACGTCTGCACATCCATTCTCTAGGTAACTGAATAAAGCGAAAAGTCAGCTGTACAGATCTTAATTCTTTAAAATTTAAAAGCTAATTTTGTGTCTTTTCGTCAATTTCCTGCACAGGAAGGAAGAATTTATTAACTGCCTTCGGGTACTAAATGGAGTGCTAATGGGTAAGTACAACAATTCAACAGGTGCAAGGAGATCTATGGAGGCATTATATCAATATTAATCGTAATGCAGTGTAAATGCATTTGTAGAGTGATAGCTTTTTATTCTCCCTTATTGAGTTTATTTTGGAAACCTGTCTCACTCCAAATAATAAAATGTCTCTTCTATCTTATTCTGGAGTGCTTAATGGCCTTATTTATAAATTCATCCTATGGAAATGTTATTGAACAGTTGTAAGTAATAGGGAGTAGGTAAGAATAATTGTTCAAATTTTAGAAACCAGTGACACAAGCAGTTGCAGGGTTGAAGCAGACTTAGGGAGAAATTGTATGATTTGAAGCCCAACCTTGCAACTCCAGAACATGAACATTTATATAAATATACTTGCGTGCACAGAGAAATCCTGTCTACAGGAAAAAAATAAAACAATGGTCACTGTCTTAAATACTTCATTTTATTTTTGTTCTCCATCATTTTCCTATAAGTTTAGCCCAATTCAGTTGTCAATAGGAATAAAACACATAAAGCCGTAAGCTGTATATAAATTTGTGAAAAAAAATGAAGAGCAATAATTAGTGCCACTCCTAATAAACTTGTTTACATTAAACTATTCTTTCATCTGAATCAGGTGCCATTCAGAAGAAAAAAAGAGATTTCTGCCATAATGAAAATGACTTAAGACCACGCAGTAGGGCTACTTACTTCTGCAGAAAGAATCTTTCACCCTCAAGTATCCCCAAACTGTGTTCTTGGCCATATTTATGTACAGTGTTAATCATTTAGCCTAGACATTTTCCTTCCTAATGGAAAGAGAGATAACTTTAAGTGATATATAGGTCATCTCGTTGCCGCAGTGACAAAACACCTGGAGAAATCAACTTAAAAGAGGGAAAGATTTATTTTGGCTTACTGTTTCAGAGATTTCAGTCCATGGTTGCTTAGCCCCATTGCTTTGAACTCATGGTGAGGTAAAACACCACAGCAGGCAGCGTGTGGAGAAGTAAAGCTGCCCACCTTATTTCAGCCTGGAAGCAGAGAGAAGGAGAGTGAGGAAGAGTCTGGGTTCCATAATATGCTTCCAAGACACACCCCTAGTGACCTACTTTCTCCAACTAGGCCCTACCTCCTAAAATTTCCACCACCTTGCTGGGTGTGGTGGCATATGTCTATAATCCTAGCATTTGGGTGGCTGAGGCAGGAGGACCACATGAGTGGGCTACGTAGTGAGTTCAAAGCCAGCCTGAACTATATGGTGAGACCATGTCTCAAAGAAAAAAAACAAATATATATATATATATATATATATATATATATATATATATAAATAAATTATTGGCAGTTTGTGTTTCATTTATGTCTAATACCATGACCATGTTAATTAACTTTTGTACTGTACCCAGAATGTTGGCTTTCTATTTGAGTAAATTGTCCCTACTTGTGTATTCATTGTTGATGACGTTAAATCCCAAATTCAGAAATGATGGTAAATGCCAATGAGAAAAACAAGTTTTTTTGTATGCGCTACAAGATTTAAGTGTGAGTTAACATTAGTATGAGAATGGAAGACAAATATTGTAGTGGACATGGTTCGAAGTCATATACTGCCACTTCTGCTTATGTAATATTAAGCAAGTTATTTTCATCTGTAAGCCTCAGATATCTGATCTGTAAAATGAGAAATAATAAATAGTATCTACCTAAAAAATATAAAGATTTCCACCACCTTTCAATAGTACCATTAACTGACCAGAAGACTTCAAACACATGAGCTTTGGGGTATATTTAACATTTAAACCATAAGGGTAGAAATCACTAGAGCGTCCAATAATCATATTTTCCTAAAGATTTAGTGTTTGGGGAGTAAGCCCTGTGTTCTTTTTGATCATTCTTTTCACTTTTGTTTATTTACCTCAAATTCCCTTTTCAACTCTGGACTTTTTGGTTTTTAAGACCCTGAAGATGTAGCAAGCACAGGCAATGGAAAGTTCATTGCTGAATGAGACTGTCATCTCCGGCATGGACAGGGAAAGACACTGACAAATAGAAGATCAGGACAATTTAAAGTGATGGGAAAATTCGAAATGGGAATATGTGAAATCTGAAGAAAGTGAAAACTACAATGATCAGTGTTCAAATTTTCTCCACTGAGACATTTTTTGAGACAGAAATTTGAGAAGGCGGGAGGACCGAGGATGAAAAAGTTTTCACTTATCCTAGGGGTCCCTAACAGTCATTTAAAATTCTTTCTCACACAAACATGTTGCATGATCACAGACAGTAAGATGGGAAACATTTTCGAAGCCTTTCCTGGCCTTACAGAGTAGACCACAGGAAATGACAGACGGTTTTGCTGTGAGCCTTGAGGCAGAATGGGCGGCCCACGGGGAGCGTTCTGTCATGAGCATTCCTTTTTTTTCAAATACAATATTAGGGAAGTTTAATGTACTTATGTTTGGAAATATGACTGTGTGTAAACACAAAATTTTAGCTCCTGAAAAAAAATCTCTGTATCGTAGGCCAATTAGAGTTTTAGATCTCAAAGATCAGGGTCTAAAATTTAAATAAAAAACTGAGGTTGTAGCTCAGTGGCAGCCTGTTTGCCTAATGTGTTTAAGAGTCTGACTCTGCAAAGTATTAAATAAATAGAATTCCTAAATTAAACTAAAACTATGAAAGTTTATTTGAATTATAATATTCTGCTGCCTTGTTGATTAAATGTATACTTTGTTCAAAGGAATGTTTTGTTCGTATGTCACAATATTTTTGACATAGTTTTCTAAGGTAATTTTAAAGAAAATTAACTAAAGTTTTATTTAATATCATAATCCTCACTCTAAAGTTTATTTCCCACCTCACAAATGTTAAGATTGAAACACTAAAAAAGAAAAAGAAAAACCATGAAAAAAAAAGCCCTGCACATATGCAAAACCAATTGTTTTAGTTAGAAAACTAAAAAATTATTATTTCTAACTTAATGCAATAAAAAATAGGAAACTTATTATGAAAACATGTTCAACCAAATAGGAATTTGCGAAGTATTAATTACATGCATACATAGAAGTTACCACACATATGTAAATAATATTACTTCAAATGTACCGTAAAGTTTAAATTACTTTCCACACTAACAAAATAAGACCAGTATTTTAAAAAACGAAAGAAAAGTAAAACAAAACAAAACAAAAAACTAACCTCTGTTAAAATAATATTGTGACCCTCTAAGGAAAAACACAAAAGAAGTAGTAGTTGACAATGTAGTGGTTACCCTGAGTTTTCATGAACATGTCACTTCCAACATTAAGCACCATTAGTTTCTAATTTATCAAAGCTGAGAAACCAGAGGTAGTTAGACTCATGACATTTCACCTATGTGTTTCTCAGATTGTTATTCCTCTGATATAGAAATTTTGTTAGAGTTTTACTATGACATTATAAAAATACCAGTGTGCAGTAAGCAATTAAGTTTCCACTGTTCTTTTGAGTTATAAGCTTAAAAAAAGGATATGAACTATTCACAGTTATTTTCCAGTATTCAGGTATTTGTTTCTGTAAAATAGTAAAATACACAATGGTTCAAGATCTTAATCAATAAAGTGAGAACATTGATATCTTTTGCAAAATAGCAAAAGCCATATTTTCACAATTGAGGAAAACCAGGAAAATGTGGAAATGTAAAAATAAAAAAGGAAGAAAATTCCACCATCAACTTTTGCTTCTCATAAATGTGTATGTGTTTTGCAGTAGATCTTTCACTTATAATACTGATAAATTGTCATGCTGTTTATTATACTTCTATATATAAATCCTTGGATAATTTACCACATAACTTTCTGTATTTTCGACATGTAATCTATTAGTTGTTAGTCTTAATTTTTAGAACTTTTGTAGGCATATCTACTACTGCAGCGATTGTTCTTGAGCTAAAGTTTCAGCATCTCCCTTTATTTCCTCCACAGGATATTTTCCTAAAAGTGAGATGCTTAAGTTATAGCATTTTGTCCTCTGCAAGAGTCTGTATCACATAGTATCAGCACATGCTGGGCATCCCTGTGGTGTTAATTTGTCCCAATCTGAAAAGGAAAAGTTGGATCAAAATATTTCAATTGGCATTCTGTACTTGCAAGTTGTATTTACAGTCAATAGTCATTAATGTACTGACAAATTTCTATTATTTGCTGGTCATTTTCCTACTGACTTCTAAGATTTTTATTCATAAAGGTAATTATGCTCTAGTGAGCCAACTTTTTTGAATATTATAACCAGGTATTATTTGCCTTATATTGTCTTATACTGACGTGTAATTAAAAACTTTTTTTAAAATTTATATTAGCACTTTTTTTTTTTTTTTTTTGGGTACCGGGGATCGAACTCGGGACCTTGTGCTTGCGTGGCAGGAGCCAGAACCACTGAGCTAAATTCCCGGCCCTATTAAAAACTTTTCTAATGTTGTGGAATATCCCAATGTTCCATTGGTATTGAGCCTAAAAGGATTTCCCCTTGCAGTAATTGTTACTAACATTTATCAAAGACTGTTTTAATGTTAATGGAAAAATGTCTTTTTGTTAGGAGACATGTTAATTAGGTGAAACTAATGATTCATTTTTTATTCTTTTTATTTTTAAGTTTTGTAACTTTGAAATTTATTTGGTAAGTGATATAAGAGAAAAATCCAACTTTATTGCTTGGGCAATGACAGCAATCTGTCCAGTAGGATTTAGTGAATAATTCTATCTTTCAAAACCTAATATGAAATGCCACCTTTATCTAGTATGTTTTTACACCAACTATGGATGGTAATCGAAGGGCATACATGATATCCTTCTGTGCCTTAAAAAGATAGTACTGTTAATCGGTGTTTTAAAATATGAGAAAATACTTGTTACTTCTGTAAATTGTATGATTCTTGGAGAATTTTAGTAATATTAATTAGGAACTAAAACCTACTTTTACAACTTAATTTATAATCCCAATTCTCAAGCATATGTAAATTTTAACTGAATAATATAAAATAAGGCTGACTAGTATTTTTACTATAAAATTGTAACTAGAATCTATGACAGAAACCTTGTCCTAGACATTCCATTAAGATTCTACCCAGTGAAAATATTGTACATTTATGTTGCATATCAAGGTATTAAAAAGGCATAGTATGAATAACACTGGCTTGAATGCAATTTATAAACCTTATTTTATGTGTGTGAAAATACTGAAATACTTTATTTCCGATGAGGAATTAGCTTCCTGTCAGGAAAAATTTAAATTAAGACTTCTTGCTTTACACCTTGGCAAAATCTGATTTGAAACCCATTTTTTAAAGCTTTATAAATCAACCAAGCTCAGCACAGTACAATTTTGTTGTTGTTGTATGTGAAAATATTTAGACCTGGACTGGGAGTGTTTCCCAATCATGCCAAGCAAAAGCAATCACCTAGATATTAAATTCTGAAAAAAGTCAAGGAATATAAATGCACAGGAATTAAAGAAAGAGCCTGAAGCACTATTTCTCCATAGAAGTACAAATACTAAAAATAACTGATGGGCAGAATCTACAGAACATGCTCCACTACTCTTTTTTAAAAATGTATAAATATTAAGATGGTGAAAACTCTTTTTAATCAAAAGTCTACCCAGGAGAACTAGCTTTCTTTACAATCTGTTTGAAATACATAGTTAATATTTTCTTTTACATACCTTTCTTTCCTGGGTAGAAAGTAACTATCTTTATCCACACTTACTTTTGGGGGGAAGGAAATGAGATCGTTCTGGATTAGTTTGTCCACTTAGTTAAGAAATCTGGTTACATTTGATGCCTTTGCCCAAAAACTAGAATAGGCACTCCTACAGAAGTGATGGCTGCAAGGTAACTTTCACATCTATTTTATCACAAATAGAAAGACAAAGCTTCCACTTTCCCATCCCACATTGTGTGAAAAGTGGGTCCTTGTCATACCAAATTAGAATCACATTAATTTGTGATATAGTCTAACAGAATCTCTTGGTCGTGGGTGACGCTTTCTCAGAAGGAGTGTGGATTAAGAGCTCGAAGGAAGGGTACCAGCCCTACCCACCTGGGTCTCCAGGACCACTTTGTCACTTACTATCTGGGTGAGGCCGGGAAGGTCTCCTTTGCCTCAGTTTCCAAGTGTATAAAAGGAGACTAAAACAATAATAAGGTTGTTGTTAGGCTTGAATACAGCAGCTCTAGAAAAGTCCTTGGGATACTCCCTGGAATCATTGGTAGATTCTAGAAAAGGTGAAAATGTTACCAGTTTTCTACCTGCAAATTGAACAGTTTTCAATGTTGGCTTCTTTAGTTCTGTGCAGTTTTTGAAATTGACAGCAACAATATAACTAGACTTTGTATTTGATTGGAACAGAAAATAAAAAAGCTTTAAGAATGTGACCAAAAGATAAAAAGTCAAGTCATCTGTTTTAATGGCACTGACCAAGGGCTCCAGATGCTTTTTGGTGCAATTTTAGTTTAATTTAAACCTGCAAGTCACTGTGCCCTTGGATAACGGAAATAAAATCCTAAATATGGTTTTATGGGATAACGTAAAAATGGAAAAAAGTCTCCTTTCCTTAAAATAATACCAAAGAAAAATAAAGCAACTAGGCCATACTTTATTCCTATATAACCAAAAGATTAGCCCAGTGTGTTGCTGGTTTTCTTCTACTTTTCTTTCAAAAATTTTCCATTAAGCAAGTTCTTTAAAACAAATTTGAACTTTTCCCATCCCAGTGATTCCCACGGACAGTTGGCAAAGACTCTTGGATAACTTGCAAAACTGGGATTTTTTCCAGGCATGAGTAACTTGTTAAAAAGCCACTATTTCCTTAATACTAACAGTAAATAGAGTTCACATCCACATAAATCCTTGGTGGCCTAGTGGGGAAAGTTTTATGTGTATATCTGTGTGTATGTGTGTGTGTGTATGGAATCTTTTTTTATTCATAAAACACTTGGCTCTCAGTGTGTCTGTTTATATTTTACTTCTTAAAAATAAATACACACGTTTATGCCAGTTGAAGTTAAAAGGGATCCTTTTTCCAGTTGCCTGCTGTGTGCCAATGATTTTATGATGGATGAGCTTAGAGTACCTGGCTAGAATTTCTGACTCATATTCTTTTCTATTTCTCCTAATTTTAAAAAAGGGATAAAATTCATTACTTTATAGTTAAAATGTATGTTTTTATGAATTCTGAATGTATTTGGAAATTGCAAGTAGTGTAAATATTTTTAAGACTGACAAGAAAAACTAAATGTCTGATTTTAGATGCAAATAGCAAAGTCATATTTCTTCGTGCATAGGGTTGGACAATCTTTCCCAGTTACTGCCCTGAGTATGCATCTACTTATCAGTGAGTGATAATAATGACTTACTCCTATTCACAGGACTTTTTAAATGATACATGTTTAAAGTTACTTTTATGTCCTCAAATAGATTTTATAATGCAGTTTTCATCCTTACACTATGATGTTATGGGATACCTATAAAGGTAAAATATTACAGAGAGGCACATTACTCTATCATCTCACATAATTGTGTGTTCGTGTATGTGTGTGTGTGGTGTGTGTGACAAGAGCAGCTGAAATCTCCTTATGGAACCCCAGTTTCTAACATAATTTTATTAACCTTAGTCCTCAGGTTGTATATTAGGTATTAAAATTGCATTTGTAGGTGTGTTTAATGAGCCATGCACAGGTCAAGGGCAACCTTCCAAGGTCACAGTGACAAAGCAGTGGGTCAGGGACTTAGAACCAACAGGGGCATTTCTACCCCCCACCCCTTCCCTCCCAGTGATGCATCGATAGCAGAATTCTCTATGCTTCTTTTTATCTGGGCTTTTGACAAACAGACTTCTCCTGTCCTTGCAATGCTGGACTGGGCATATTTTGATAACAGGCAGTCCCATGAGATATCTTGCATTTCCTGCTTCCGGTCAGATGTTCCACAAGAATAATTTTTCTACATATGTTTTTGCATTTTTGATCACAATCCCAGCTGGAATCAGGAAGTTTGGAGGGAGCATGGAAAGGGAAACTAATTGAAAGTCACAGTGGCATTGTTTTGACTTTCAAAAATACTTGATTTTCTGGTGGTCTTAAAGGAGAAAAAAACCCTATATCATCTGTTATTTACTTAAAACTACGCTAGCACTTCAGTTCCTTATTGAAGATAACTTTTAAAAAATATTTTAAAGTATAGGATCACAGTTGCAAGGGAAGATTCCTAAGGTCACAAAATCAGCCACAGAGAGACATGAAATTGGAACTTCAAAAATTCTTAATTGAAAGCCTGATTAAATCAGTATTCGGCATTAACACCAGCCAGTTATTTCTTGTGCCAATAAAAACATACAATCTTATAAGTTCTCTGATGAATATAATGTATTTCAATGGAGGAAGAGAGTAGAAATAAATAACTTTCTCCTCAAAAGGCTTAAAAAGGAATTGTAAGCAGTATTTTGATAAGCCATTCTAAAAAACTACTCAGTTCTCTGAGCTTCGCTTTGCTTATCTGACAACTGGTATAACGATAGCTTTGTACACACTGGTGTCTAACTGGGATTAACTTACAGTGGGTATGAAGTGTTTCAATGGAGTCTGCCCCCTAAAATAGGCTACTAATAATCTGAACTCCATTTCTGATGGTTTTCTTTTTTCAGTTACTCCTCTCCAAACATAGGCTTGACACTTTTTAGCAAGCTGGATTCTTCAGCAACATGAGTAAAATCTGTATCCACTTTTCAGTGAATTCTGTTGACTGATTAAGGTTAGTACTGCAGTGGGAAAAGGCAGGAGACAAGTTTTCCTGCTCATGTTTACCACCATCATTTAACCTATTAGTGTTTCATTAAATTAAAGTGAATAATAATCCACAGACTTACTCCTGAAATCCGGAACCATTCTGTGATTGGAGATCAGGCCCAATTCCTGTCCTGTGCTGCACGGAAGTTGAGGAAATTCATTGGAGAAGTGGTCAGGCTTCTTTCTCATTCTGGTCTTTTCCTACGCTGCTTGAGAGTTTATTTTGATTATTATTGTAATTCATTTTATTTAGTTTTTAAATTTAGATAACTTTCTCTGTGAGAATTTCAAGGGTTTTAATTTTTTTTAATTTTATTTTTTTAATATGGACCACTTAGAGAGAAAATCAATATTTTTTGTGGATCAATCATGAGTCAGTCTTCTTGTGTTCCTTGTTTTACTTTTTAATTTTCTTGACTAACAGTCCACTGGTATATCCATTCTTATCCCCGTTTCCTGTGAGGAAATGAGGTTATTTGTGTTATACTGGGACAAGTTAGTGGATAATAAATGACAGAGCTAGGACTCAAATCCAACGTAGTATCTCTCTAAAACTTCTGTACTTTACTCTGAATTTCCTGCACTCTCTTTCTCCGAAGGGGTGGAATTCTGTGTACCAATTATCAGAGTTAATAGGCACAGTTCTTTAGAGTAAAATCCATCAGGGCATGAATACTTAGGAATATGGTTTAAAGTTGTAGCTCTCTTGAACTTTCAGCCAGCGTTAACTTTCTTGGATGGGATGACTATGTGGCAATGTAGAAGAATGCTCTTGCTCTTAGAGGTACCAGATGTGCAGGATTTGATATCTTCAGCTCACTATTAAATAATTCAGGGAAATGTTAATGATTGGTACATCTGGCTGCAGGGGTTTACTGTAGTGTTCTTTTAAAAAATTTATATATTTTTTATTAGTGGAGGTTTGCCACACATAATGATCACAGTCATCATGAGAAATTTGTACTTGTGCATAATATATCTTAATTCTTCTTTTTTTCGATTCCCCTCCCCTCCCTTCAACATTTCTTACCCTCCCCATTGAATGAAATACAGTACTTAGGAATCAGTCTAACCCAGGAGATGAAAGACCTCTACGTTGAAAACAATAGTACTCTGAAACAGAAGATTGAAGAAGACATCAGAAAATGTACTATTCTTTTAGATCTTCCATAGACTTAAAAGCTTTTTAAAATAAAAAGTGAAATTGGATATTACTTTGAGCATTTTGAAGGCTACATAAGTATGGTATACATGCCATGTCCCAGGGAATCAACTTTCCTATATATTCATTTGGAATCAATGTGACAATAGCAGTTTAAAATTTGTAATTTATAGAAGACAGACTAGGCAAGCAGATGTTCCACTGTTGGTGATTATGAGTTTCAGTGCTGCTGTGCATTACTAACCAAAATGTTGTGCTGTGTTTGGAGGTCCCTTGAGCAGCAGTAAGATAATAAATGGGTTCTATAGGCATTATTAAAAGTATAGTTTCCCCTGAGCTTGGGGTTCTTGGTTCATTGTCCTTTGATATGTAGGAGCATATCTAAGTTTATTAAATGGTGAATTTAGTCAACTGGGAGACTTCATGAGTCCTTTGAGCCTTTGAATAAAAGGGCAGGAAGGAAAAATGTTGATGGGTCATACAGAAATGAAATGTTGAAGAAAGAGAAGATATGAACCACAAATAGCTGAGCACCTATTATATATCAGCTACCCCAATGATTCTGCCTTCCTTACTTTCTTTATTCTTTTTTTCTTCTCCTCTTATTTTACTTATGAGGAAAATATTTATTATGATCCTTTTATAGGATGAGAAGTTGAAATCGAGAGTTTAGTAATGAATAGTAAATTGTGGATTCAAACTCAATTTGTTTAGATCCTCAAATTTGAGCACTGTTTATGTGTCAGGCACTAATGGTTTCCAATTACGGCTTGTTTATCTAGTGAGTGAGAATTTAGATTTGGAGCTCATGCTCTGCAGGGAAGGGATGAAGATAGGAGACAAATATTTATTTGGCATTAACTATGTGTGAAGAACTAGATAAGTTTTATTTTTTTTATTATGTTTAGATCAAGTTCATTAGGAAACAGTTGTAAAAGAAAATGAAGGCGGCCACATGGAACTCATCACCTGACTGAGGAAAGACTCAGAACAATGTTAAAGACTATGGATGGACAAGCAATGTCCTCTGGGTGCCCCGAATCTACTCCCCTTCATAACCAGTACCAGCTCTCTCTGTCTGATGGAGCTTGTTCAACCTGTTCTATGACAGATCTATAGACAATCATAAGGAGATAGTCATCCATGCTTATTTGATTAACAGAGCATGCTCATTTCATCGGTATGGAGAATATACCTTTGTGTAAGCCGGATGTCCATGACAGACCAGTGTAATTCAAAGAGTTCTTGTCCTGAATGTGGAATATTTAAATGTGGAACAATGTAAAAGCTGCTCAGGAAAAATGGCAGAAAATCTGTTTTGTGCAAGCTACGACACCAGAACTGGGTCTCCTGGGGCCAAGCACTGCAGTTTGGATCATCAGTGAGATGCAAAAGCCCATGTGTTGAAGGCTTGGTCCTGAGCCTAGGGGGCTGTTGGTATGTGATGGAGTCTTTAGGAGGTGAGGTGTACAGAAGTTAAGTTAGGTCACTGGGGATATGTCCTTGGAGGGGATATTGGGATCCTGGCCCTTATTCTTCTCAATTTCACTTCCTGGTCACCAGAAGATGAAAGGTCTCCTTCCCTGTGTGCTCCTGTGGTGTGCCACAGGTCCAAAAGCAATGGTACCAACAAACCATAGACTGAAACCTTTAAGACTGTGAACCAAATAAACCTTTCTGCTTTTAAGTTGATTTTCTCAGGTATTTTGTTCCAGTAACAGAAAGCTGAATGATACATCTTGTACTGCTGTGTCCTACTTGCTCTGGATTAGGTGGACAACAAAGAAACCAACTTAGTGCTTGAGTACCCTGGAAAGGACTGCTGTCCTAAAAATTCTGGCTGGATACAGGATGGAGGATCCTTCTCACTGAAGTTTAAATCAGAACAGACAACTGTTATCAGATGGCACAAAACCACATCTACATCTTAGAAGGATGTGAATCCTGCAATGAGACATTAAGAATCCCTGCTGGATCACTCTGCCAAGCGGCCCAGGATTTTTCACCATCATCCCATTACATAGGTCTATAGCCTATGCTGTTGAATTTCTTGGTTTCTATGTATCATATTATAACCAGACATTGCAATAATATTTTAAGACTGCATAACTGAAGTCAGTTCTTGTGTGTGTGTGCATGTGTGTGTGTATGTGTGTTTGTGTCTCTGAAAGAGAGAGAGATTTCAATGGAACAATTTCAAAAGCCATTTTAGATATAATGGCACCAGACCAAAACTTTCTGCTTTATATAATTAGGGACTGAAAGAAAATTCAGTAGAATATTACATAGCTAAATAGAACCATATAAAAACTCTTTATTGCTGATATAAAATGATTTCAAATATATATATGTAATATACATATATTTATACAAAGAAGAAACTATATACAATATATTTAGAGCCATGTAAATACATATAGTCATATATATACATATATGTATTTATTTTGTCCAATAAAAATATCTCTAGAAAGATTTGCAAAAGTTGTATAGAATGGTAAAGCATGGAACATGAGCTGAAAGAGGAATTTTCACTGTATCATGTTAGCAATTCTAAATCCATTGAAGCTGACACTTGTACAAAGAATAGTTAAAATATATTTTTGATGCAAAATAATTGAAAAGGAATGGAATTTGTAACTACTTGATTTAAATCATCCATTGTTTTTGTACCTTTTATATTTTTCTTATGCTGTCCTTTGAAAAGCACGTCTAATCCTATGTCTAAAGCATTCCACAGAATTTCAGGAATTGTAAGAATAAGGAAGCAGGAAGAGACCAGGTGAGAGTGCAGGTGGAGAGGGCAGAGAAAGACAAGGCATGATCAGTGCATGACATGCGCACGTTGGGAAATAAATATCACAAGGAATCCCACTAATTTGTACAATAAATGTCTTTAAATTATAATAAGAGAATAATAATTATAAAAGGGGACCTGTTACTAGATACAAGTTTACTTTTTTCTAAAAATAGATCTTCTCTTTGGATAATGGATCCCATACAATCACGATATCCATCAGAGGAATGAAGATATTGTCCCAAATAGCAGGAAGGTGTTTAACAAAGAGGGAAATTGAATACAAGTTTAAAAGAATAATAAAGCATGGATGTATCTAGTAAGTTTCAAGGACTGGCACTCAACTGTAATTACTTTCAAAACTATTTTTGCCAAATGAGTGCAGCCACTATACATTTTTAGCCTCTTACGTGATCTTCATATCCTTCATGCCATCTCAAAACTATTTCTAGATCATGCATTATTACAAAAATGCAACTTGGGTATTCATTAGGTTAAGATGGATGAGAATAAAGCTTTATCCTCAACAGATGCCCCACTTAGGCATAACAATCTAATTCTATTTAATTTAGTCACTGGCATCCTCGCCTTCCCCTGTCAAAGTGAATCAACCTGAGTGCTAATTTTTGAAGCAAAACCTCTGTGATCATTTCACTCGTGATTTAATCCAGATCTAACCTCAGGCCTTTAGAGGTTCGAGGTCAATGACCCAATTTACTCTGCCATCGGTCTCTGTAGCAGTAACCATTGTTATTCCTTGCAAGGCTTTTCCTACATACATTATTCCTTCCCTGTGTAGTTTCACCACATTATGCAGGCAGTTAAAGGTGATTCCAAATTGTGACTTGGTGAGTTAGCAAGAGGTGCTGGGGTTTCTGGCTTTGGGTGAAGGTAGAGTAAGGGTTTTGAATGCAGTCTTCACCTCTATTATTAGCAGAAGTCAACGAGGAAGGGGAAGAGGTTTACTTTCTCCAAAGAGAAGAAATGTAGTCAGTGGTGACCTTGCCAGTTGTAAACTAATTATTTTACCAAGAAGTCCCGGAGTTTAAACACTCCAAATAGAATGTACAAAGGACATTGATTTATGGGTAGTAGGCTACATGTCCCTAAAGACGAATGAACATACAGGAGCCGAAATCCAGGGTTCTTAGGCTATTTTTTAAACAACTTGTGTCTTCTGAGTCTCCTTCATCCATAGCAGTTAATGCAGTTTTTGAATTTCCTTTTATGTTTTAAATAATTTTCCCTTCCCTAGCGTTCCAGCAGCTCCCTGCTGCCGGGAGCAGCAGGCGCGTTGAAGAGACTCTCCTTAAGTAAAGGAGGTATCCCAGGGACGTGTGGCCTCGCGCGGGGACTGCTGCTCCAGGGCTTTGCTCCTCCCGGGAGAGGTTAAACTGGGTTTCTGTGTCAAAGATGCTGAATGAAATTGGAGGTGGAATTGTTAAAATTGGAAATGACCTATTTAACTACATCGCTCATTCCCCGGGACTGGTATAAATACGTCCAACTTTCTGATTTTCTCATCAGAATGAATTTATCAAAGACTTTGATGCAGAAAGTCTTTGTAACGATGTGTGAAAGGAGAAAGGATATGTGTGATTGATCTTTATAAATCTTTATAATCTTTATGGCTTCTCATTCTCTATCTTAATAACAACACAAAGATGGCTTAAATCCCACCGAAGCCTGGAAGAGAAAAATAGGAGGATAGGGGATGCTAGGGGAGATAATGGAAAAGAATTTATAAATTAAAACAATTTATTTTGATCCCTTTACAAACCAGAGACAGAATGCATAGTTATCTGATAATTACAATATCATGTTGGATTGTACAGTATTTGAACAATTCCATTGCTGTGGGTTCATGATTCAATTTTTCATAAAATTACATAGATAGAAAATCACCTAATAATTTCTAGTTTACCTTTTGGAAGCATTTAGTTATGAACTGTAAAAGTAAGGACAATCCCAAAAGTTATTGCCAAGGAAAGCTAACCAGTATTTTTTACATATAAAATTATATTTTTATTAATTATATATATATATATAATCCCTTGTTATTACTACAATAAACGCATTTTTAAATGCTCTAAAAACAAACATACAGATAAATTAGAATTTAAATCACAAAAATCAGCTAGGAAGTGGCTGTAACATTTTCTTCTCAGAGGCTTATTGCCACTATGTGTGAACATTTCTGTTAGAGGTCTCTAACATCTATTCAAATGGCATTTGCCAGTAGAGTCTAAAAATGCATAATTTTAATTTTGCATCTGACTATAGGCCAATAATTTTGTTAGCTAAAATTTTCTAGACTGGGCATGAATTCATCTAACTTCTTTATTTTAACAAAAGGATATTTTGTTTTTAGAAAATTACATGACTAAGAAAAAAAATTTGGATATGTGACCTTTAAGAAAAGGTTGGCTATATATTTCAGCCACCAAGAATTGAGAAAATTGCATCAACAGTAAAATAATATTCTTATGGCCAAATGTACAAATACTAAGAGCAACCTCATTCTCCAAGGCCCTGAGCAGTGCTTCAACATCTTTGCATGGCGGCCGTGACACAGGGGCCTCTGAAATCCACCCTCCTCCATATCATTCACAGCTTCTGATTCAAGCCAGCTCCATGCCCACATGCCCTAGCTGACCCCTTTGCTCTTAGTCAGGGGGTCCTCAGAGGACTTTCTATCTGGGCTGACTGGAGATGCTGACCACTGGGACTGCTGTCCATGATTTCTCTTTTAAACAAAAAGCAAGACAGTCATAGAAAAGCAGGCTTGTATGCTAGTTATAAATACAACTAATATATGCACAAGCATACATACATATATAGATACTTTGATTTAGGTTGTTTTATGAAGAAATGAAAGCTTATAATTGTTATCAGAAGTATATGCTTTTAAACGGAATATTGTTGGGAGGAACTCAGGTAAATGTTGATGATGTTTGTATGCCTCAAATTCTACTTGTAGAGGATAAATATCCAGTCAGTTTAAATGATGATATAAATAAAGAGATTATTTCTGAGTCTGATCTGAAATTATTCCTTCTCAATGGAGAGCAGAGTGAGGAACAATGGTGATATTTCTTATGATTTTCAGTGGTAACCAATGAATTCAAATAGCATCCTTTAAAGAGAAATCTTTGATCCTTTTTTTTTCTTTTTTTGCTTCCCTGAGTATGACTGGGAGAATCAGACCTTTGGCAAGTTCATTTCTGGGCCAAGTCTGCCAAGTTATATGATGTGAATTGATGCCCACTAGGGCTTAGAATAGCAAACCTTGATTTAAGTTCTTAGATTGAACTTGTCTACAATTATTGGGGTGAAAGGCCAGTTCATATGCATTACTTAGTCTAATCCATCTCCATCTACTTCATTTTATTCCTTATGGGGTATATAGCTAGGTGAAGTATATTTGGATAGTATATTTGGATAGAAAATTCAGAAATACAACAGTTCTATAAAAAATTATGGAAATAGCTATGTTTTGTTCTCCCTCTCACCAAGATATAGGGTTTTAGATGATTTTTTACATGAATCCTTGCCAGTAATACAATAACTTTATTTGAAACAGCAGTGGGAACATTATTCTATGAACATGGAATGAAAATATTAAAATAATTTAGACGTATACATGATTTTGTATTATGGCAGGCATGCAGTTCTCAAAACTCATTTATCTTCCACAAGGACTTCCCTTCCAATATAGAAGTTCTATACAAGTATTAAATCTCCAAACAAATTAATTCCTGCCTATCACTTGAAATTTTTACAATTTAGACATTTAAATATACCAGAGTTCCATTTAATGGTATGAACAGGTTGTAGAGATTTCTTAATTTGAAATTCCATTTGGTAACAGATGCAATAACTTGTCTGGCATTAAAACCGAGTTTAAGGTAATCACTGCACTTGCTCTTTTGTTCTAAGTGCTTTATAATCCTTAATTCACATAAAACATCTGTGAAATTTAGTTAGGAGTGTGGTGACTAAAATTTAATCCGTGTTTTTATACCAGTATGTTCAGAAACATGCTTACATATATTATAATCTTCCTTGTGTGAAAATACATGTTGGGATCTACAGGAAAGCATTTTATTGATATTCTAAATCTCTTGAACAAAAGAAGATTAATATGATAACAGAATTAAAATGATTAAAAGCTAAAGACTGTTTCACCCATTGAGTTTGACACCAATTGGAGGAATAACTATGGAAACAAATGAAAATTTGGAGGTTATTTGGTGGCCAAATATGTATTTGTGTTAAAGTGAAAGCAGCTGGTTTCTGTTCTATGTAATGGATAACATGTATGCAAATAAGTCCTTTTACTGAGAATATCACTGTTGGATAAGAATGGCATGTACCACCACCACCCCTTTATTCATCGCACAGAACATTAATCAATCCTGTTCTTCAGTAGGAGGCTGACGTCCACCTCAAACTCCAGGCAGGCATTAGCAGAGCACAGTGACACACCGAGCGGAGTCTTGTAGATATTTCTTTGGCAAGTGGTGACGAAGTTAATGCTTTGGGCACATTCTCCAGGATAGATACAATAGGAAGGATAATAACAATAAAGCTACCAGAGAAATCAACACTGATGTTTCAAAGAAAGCTCATTTCCCTGGTTATTAATCTGAAAATATTAATCTAGCACCTTCTGTATAGAAGGCCCTGCTATAGACACTGAGGCTGAGGGATCAGACACACACACACAATAAGGCATATCCTCATTTATTTATGTCCTCCATCATTCTACAGAAAATTTGTGATATGACTGAGTGTGTGCACGTACGTGTGTGTGTGTGTGTGCATGTACTCTTTGATGTGCATGAAAAAAAAACTGAGGGACTCCTGGTAAAGGACGTAAGAAGACAAAGTAAAAGTTAGGCCGACCTATGACTTACCAATAATGCATAATTTTCATGAAATATTTTAGAGTTTCAAGGTTTAAGTCAACATTTTGTTTTCAAGTTCATTTGCCAGTGATCAAAGTAGGAAATATAACTAATTATACACACTTATAAGATAATATCTCATTTGGTAAAACCAACCAGGAAAAATTTTTAGATATTGAAACGAGAGGGCAAATTTCCTCCATGGATTTTCATTTAGAGACCATTTACTCTATGATGACTGAGAGGCTTACCAAGTATTAAATATTCAATTTGATGTGATGAGTCTTTTAATAGTCTTTCTATCATGTCAGGGGTCTAATTCTCATGTAAAATACGGCAAAAGCAAGTCTGTAAATAGGTAAGATTTTGCAGGAAAAAGTGTAGCTCTCTTATAATCTTGCCTGAACCCACAGTAGAATTTAGAAAACTGCCTTTCAAACTGAACTATACGGAGGTGATCATGCATGAACAGGGGAGGTGGCTGTTAGTGAGTCTAGAAAGTAGGTAACCATGCAGCATTCATGGTCTTCAGAACTGCTGTCTTTGATCTATGCCATGCAGGAGACGACTAAGGTAATATTGATAAGCATAAAAGAGGGTACTGTTGAAGGTAGAAATCTTGGATGGGTAACATAGGGAGGTCATTAAAGGAGCATCTTATGTTCTAACAGATAACCATAGGCAGAGGAGTGGTCATGCACTTTCATCACATTGTAGATGCTTCCTTTACCTCAGCCCGAGACCAGAATGTTCCTCATGAGTTGCTCCTATTCTGTGCCAGGTGGATAGATGGGTAGATAATACCTCCAAGTTCAACCCATAGAATATTATTCTTTAGGAAATGTTATTTGTTTTTCTTTTCTCTTCTTTTTCTTTCTTTCTTTTTTGTTTTTTGGTACTAGGGATCGAACTCAGAACCTTGCGCTTGCAAAACAGTCAGCTGAACCACTGAGATAAATTCCGGCCCTAAGAAATGTTATTTCTACTGGATAGTATTAAATACATTTGGAAATCAATGGGAAAAACAAGATTCAACAAATTACTTTTTTGAAAGTCCTTCACAGTCTCCCAAGAGCTGTACATTTCTGAGAGCAGTCACGTTTTCCCACACTGAGTCAATGAAGGGCCCTTCTCTTTATGAAGCATCTCATTGAACTAGCTTTCCACAGTGGAATCCTGTGGCACAGTAGTATGCATTTCAGTCCAGAACATTTCCTTACAGGGCATTTCCAAGCAGCCCCGTTGAAAGTCCTGCAAGAAGCATCAGGTGCATATGAAGTAAACCACCTTCCTTTCCTAAGGAGCCTTTGAGCGAGCACACGGTCTGCAGAAGGGCTCAGAATTTAAACCATGAAGATATCCTGCTCAACTGTGTCACCTTGGGTAAGTTCTGCCTCATTGTTTCTTCACGTGTGAAACGGCAACAATGAGGCTTACGTTGTAGGTTTATCATAAATAATGTGAAACAATACCAGGGAAGTGCCTGGAATTTGTTAGCCTCACAAAGTGCTAAGAGAACATGCAGAGAGTTCAAAGAACGGTAGATTAGAATGTGATGATTAAACTAAGTCTTGAATAAAATTTATTTGGGAAAAGAAAGAAACTGTGGAAAGAACCCAGCAAGGCTACCCCTCCCAGGAGTGTGGTCTCTCAAGGAGGGTGTAAAAGATGACAAGATGCTTATAATTTCTAGTATGTTGGAAAAGCCTGAAGTGTAAATTGGCGAGTTTGGCTGGTGGCATTTTTGGCAATATCCACTTACATGTTTCTTCTCATTAAAATTTAGCTCTATTTTAGAAGTGAAAACCAGACTTACTGTGTTGAAACTAAAGTATTTGCTTTTTAATTGAAAGGAAAAAAATATTTCATGACATAATCTAATAGAAAATGACCACATGATAGGATCTGAACTTGTGACTAACAAGAGGAATACTAATAGGCTTTTCACTTAAACCCTTCCCAATATTTTGGCTCTACAAAAATCTTGAAACCAAGTAAAGATTCACACAGTGTTTTGCTAGTTTTTCTTTGCCTTCTCATACCAGGATAATTAGCTTTAGGAAAGACAATATAATAAAGGCAAGTGTTTGACTAATATTTCCATTTCACATTTTTCTGCTTCTCATCTTCTGCCAAACCCAGGAATAGAGTACTGTTTTTTTGAATTCTTGAGCAGGAAGAGACCAGGGAGATGATAAGAGGCCAAATGACTGTGAACCAAGGTGTTTCATGTCTCAAAAATGTCTTATTTAAACATAGTAGGAAGAAGCGAAAAGACCTCGAGCAGGATATCTGATTCTCTGGAGAACTTGAATCCTAAATCATATGTTTGAATCTAGATAAAACAGCACCGGGTAGAACAATACACCTGATCAATGGGAAACTTTCTATAGAACAATAGCTTTGCTTTCCCATTTTGCACTGGAAATGATTCCTTATATTTCAGCCTGTTCACATACAAAGCCTATAAACAATATCAAGCTTATATTGTTCTACAGAACAGGACTTCTCACTAGAGTAAAACAACTATGTACTACAACAGCACAGGAAGGGAAAGTAAATGTACTAAATGAAGATAGTGGTTAAGAAATACAAATATTTGAGTTCCCAGGATCTTGGAAGAGAATCCTAAGAAGTTTTGAAACACCTGTTCAGATGCAAGAATTGCTGCCTTTATACCCCCATTCATCAGCTGACTGTTAGTTTATCAAATATGGATGTACAAACAACCAAGTGGTATTGTGGTTGGAAACTCCTGGACTCTTGTCAGGTGTGGTGGTGCACATCTGTAATCCCTGCACTTGGGAGGCTGAGGCAGGAGGATTAGGAGTTCAAGACCACCCTGGCCTACATCTGAAGACCCTGTCTTAAAAAAGAAAATCAAGTAAAATGCACAGGAAAGTGTTATACAGTTTCTTCACACTGTGACAAATTACCTGAGAACATACACTTAAAAAGAGAAAATGTTTGTTCTGGCTCACAGCTTTGGATGTTTCAATTCACTGGCAGGCTGACCCTTGGCTTTTGGACCTGTGGCCAGGAAGCTCAGGACAGAGGAATCCACTCAATTCATGGTGGCTGTGAAGCACAGAGGGAGACAGGTAGGGGCCAAGATCCCAATACTGCCTTCAAAGGCACCATCCTGGTCACCTCACCTCCTTCCACGAGGACCAGCTAAGGGTCCTGTCACCTCTTGATAGTTCCGGGCTGGAGACCCAATGCATAGACTTTTGCAGAGCATCTAAGATCTAGACTACAGTAGCAAGTAGTTGGAATTTTCACTCCACGTATATGAAGAAGGCACACATTTGCGGTCTTCATCACAGTTTATAAAAACAAAAAAGACAATGAATGTGAAAAGACTTTGAAAACCATAAACTCATATTATTAATATTAATACTATTATTATTCAGCTCAATCACATTTCTAGATCTCCCAGTGGCTTACTGAGAACCATTCTGAAGAATAGAAGGCGAAAGCCAACTGTCAAATAGAGATTCAGAATTAATCTGTGAATTTTTGTCTTCCACCAGGTCCCCCTGATAATTGAAAGTTGATGTATGGTTCCATTTGTAGAAATGGAAAGAGGAGGTCTGACACTGACTTACTGAGTTTTCAGCAAAATAAATGTGCCTCTGACAGGTTTAAGATAATGAGAACTTGGAATGGGGCTGACTAAGGAAATTTGCTGTTTTCGACTTCTGTGACTGAAGTTCACCAACGGGCAAAGTGCTGCTGCTGTAGATCAGCAAATAAACACAGGGTGCCTTCCAGTGGCTTCCCCTTAAAATGTTCTGGGTTTTTCAACCCAGGACCTTGCAGACATCATATAGCTCTAAGAAGGGATTCTGTGAAGAGCAGAGACTGCCAGCTGTGTTTTATCCTAGGGCCAAGGTCTCAATAAAGGAGCAAACTAGAAACTCCAAGAGAGGCCAAAGAAATGTCACTGCTGGTAAACAGCCCTAATGAATGCATAGATTTAGAACCTTATTTACATTGAGATTTATTTAGTAAGTGCACTTGGAGTCTAAATGCTGGAACAAACTGTTTTTTTCATTTGTTTAATAACTCCAAGGACCTTGCTAGTTGTAAAAGGTAAAGAGTTGCTTCGTTTACTTATAAGTCAGTCATGTTTCTCAGGCTTGAATAAAGTGGTAATAATAAAACACCTACACAAACACAGGCAGTTCCTTGAGTAAGTGGCTTTTAGCTTTGATTTTGTGAAGAGGGTTTGAAAAGCAGTCTCTGACCAGGCCTGAACAAAACAAAGTATCTCCCCTTGCGCCCTATTAGACACTTTCTTAACATAATATACCCGTGAAATGTATACTTTTAGGGAATTTGCATACCTGGCCAACTAACTAGATTATTTTATGGGACCATTACCTTTTAACAGGTACTACTTCTTTGCCAAGGATGTTCACAAATCGGCCATTTTACCAAATCTGAATATGAGAACTTTCTACATAGTCATCAAATGACCAAGATCTCCTTATATCGTTAAACAGGGAGAAAAGGCCAAAAATAAAACAAAACAAAGCTCTTATAGACAGCACTCATGAAATACATTAACCTTTGAGGGAAAAGTGGCCAGACTGGTTCGTCAGCAGCCATAGGACTCTCACCTCTTGGTTTGGCTGCAGTGAGTTCCCATTTGCAGCTCTCCACTCCAGCTAGTGGATGAAAGCCACACTCTACATGCTGTGTGGTTGGAGAACTTGGAGTTCCATGAAGATCATTAAAGTCTGCCACCATTTAAATCCAATGAAGGAGAAGCCAAGCATCCGTGAGGTCAGGTCTCTGTTGCCAGTTACAGCAGTTCTGTCTTTATATAGTATATATTGTACCTCCACTTTAAGGTTTGGTTGAGAAAAATAAGTATCCCTTGCTTTAAAACAATAGTATTTTTCCACACTGTAGGTTGTCTCTTAGCTCTGTTGGTGGTTTCTTTTGCTGTGCAAAAGCTTTTTTGTAAGATGAGATCCCAGTTGTTGATTCTTTGTGTTAGTTCCTATGCAACTGGGGTTTTGTTCATAAAGTCTTTGCCCACGCCAATGTCAAGAGTTCTACCTATTATATCTTCCAGAAAATTTAGTGTTTCTGTTTAAATGTATAGATCTTTGATCCATTTTGATTTTAGTTTAGTGCATGGAGAGAGGTATGGGTCTAGTTATAATCTTCAGCATGTGGAAAGCCAGTTTTTCTAGCACCATTTTCTAAAGAGGGTATCTTCCTTCCAGTGGAGGTGTTTGGCTTCTTTGTTAAGAATAAGGTAACTGAGTGTATTTGGAGTTTTCTGCATTTTCTAATTTCTTCCATTGATCCTAGGGTCTGATTTTTTTTGCCAGTATCATGCTGTTTTTATTAGAGTAGCTTTGTAATATAATTTCAAGTCAGGGATTGTGATGCCCCTGCCTTGCCTTTGTTGCCCAGAATTGGTTATGCTATTTTAGGTCTCTAGGTTTCAAATGAATTTTAGAATTGTTTTCTCTAATTCTGTGAGTTATGGTATTGGAATTTTGATAGGGATTGCATTAAATCTACTAACAATTTTGGAAGTATGGCCATTTTCACTATGTTTTTACCATACTTCACTATGTCTTCCTACCCAAGAAAAAGGGATATCTTTCCATTTTCTGATAGTCTCTTCAATCATACAAAGGACTAATATCTAGAATATATAAAGAACTCAAAAAAATTAGACCCTCCAAATTTAAAGACTTGGTCCAAAAATATAGGCATCTGAAATGAATAGCTACTTCTCAGATGAAGAAGCAGAAACAGAAAATAAGTATATTAAAAAATATTCAGCATTACTGGTCACTTGAGAGATGCAAATTAAAGCAACACTGAGGGTCCATCTTACTCCAGAAAGAATGGCTGTTATCAATAAACCAACCAATAACAAATGCTAGTGGGGCTATGTAGAGGAAGGAACCCTTCTCCACTGTTCATGGGAGGCAGGCTGGTGCAAACACTGTGGAAATCAGTGTGAAGATTCCCGGAGAAACTAAAACTAGAGATTCTATTCAACCCGGCTATTCTCATTCTTTGTATCTTCCTGAAAGAATTAGAAGCACCATATCACAGTGATATATGCACACTCATGTCTATAGTGGCACAATTTGTAATAGCTAAATCTTGGAAACAGCCCAAATGTTCATCAACTAATGAATAAAGATGTGGTTTTTTAAGTATATACAATGAAGTACCATTCTGTCATAAAGAAGGATAAGCTTGACCCATTTCTAGCTAAATGAATGCACCTTGAGTGCTACTCTTTAGTGAAATAAATTTGACACACATATTTAAATACCACATTGTTTCTCTGGTGTGAGAAACCAAAAGTGTAAATAATGTATAATAGATATTGGGAAATGGGAACAAAATGTTCAAATGAGAAGGGGAACAAAGAAGGGGGGGGAGGAAAGAAGGGACAAGAGAAGAAAAAGAATAGAAGGAAAATACTGAAACAAAACTTTTGTAGATAAGGAGGGAAGAGGGACTGAAGGGAGGGGAAGGGAACTGGAGAAAAGAAGTAGCAAGATATATCATGTACAGGTGCAAATTCCCTATGATGAATGTGATCATTATATGTATCTAAAATGTACCAATAAAATTTTTTTTAAACAATGGTTTTGAAAAACTATATTTTTTACAGTCCAAAAGCTCTGCTTTTCTACAGGGACACTGCTTTATCTTGCAATGTTCAGCACCTAAAGCAACACCAAGTATCTCCTAAATACTAAGAAGATGCTCTACCGGTCTGCTCTGAAATGTTCAGTATATCCACAGTCATGAATTAAATGTGCATGTTGAATTCCAGGGCTTACCATCGCATGGTGCAGTTCATAAAGACATGTAATGGGCATGTTCAAGTTTAAGGGATAAATCTGGCAAATATTATTCCATCTTTAAATTTAAAAGATAATTTTCAATCTGATTTATATTTAAATGGTCAGCCTCTGTTTCAACTGGTAACCCTACATAGTAGGACATTGCAAGAGATGAACTCATTAGTATTTGGAAAAGAATTTGAATTATTTCATATAAACTACATTTTAGATAACTACATGTTATGTAAAGGTGACAAAAGTGGTAATTGTATAATAAATTGTCGAGAAAATCTACTCTTAGCCATTTTGTCATACTCTATCCAAAACCCCATTCTATCTAGCCCAACATATCTTATCCAGATAGATCAGAAATCCATCTTCAAAAGTCAATGAGAATAATGAAATATCCTGAAATATAGGACCCCGTTAAGCAGGTTCCTAAGCCCCAGATCCACAGAGACTACATGATAGTAGACATTTTAGTTTCCATTGGGCACATTTATGATTTTAATTTGGCGACTGAACTAACCAAATCAAATATAGTCACTCTTCATTCCTATGTTGCTAAATGAATTGGTGGCTAAGGAATTGAGGAATTGTATATAGCATGTACATAACAGTACAGAAGTCGAAGAAGCCATCATAAGACAGCACTTCCACTCAATTTCCTGTGTCATAAGTCCAAAATGTGGATCTTAAGTCCGAGTGGCAGATTGCAAGACCAAATAGCATGCCCTAGTCCTTAAGTCCAAGCAGTCATTAACCAGGTAAGTTGTTAAAGGAGGAATATCTGTATACTACATACAGTCATTTGAGAATGTGTAGGTTGGGTGCTGTCTTACTGTTTCAAATTCTACATAAAAGAGGATTAACACAAAAGTATTTGTAAAAGCACTTTAAAGTTACTTATTTGGCACAAAAGCCAATGTTCAGGTTCAAACTGACCCTTTTGTTGTTATTGCCTACATGAGCCAAGAGCTGAGGATAAATTTGATGGTAAAGTTACAAATTTGTAAGACATTACACTCACAAACAGCTAAGTTGCTATCTGTCTCTTGTTAATCAGCCCAAAGGGAATGTACTGAAACTGCATCACCCTGGTTCTTGTGAAAAAAACAAATGGACTAGGATGGAGTTAAACATTTGAGTATCGACCATCAAATCACTGATCTCACTGGTTCTTTTCACACTGGCACATGCGTGTGCATCACACACACACAGACACCTCATGCAATCCATTTGCTGAACTTTAAAATTGCATCTTTTATGCAAAGCCTCTGGGTAAAAGTGGAATGAAATCACTTCTTACAAAATACTCTGAAAGTTTATTAGCAGAGACATTTAGAAAATAAAAACCTAACTCTAAGTCCATGTATTTTGTATTATTCATCTGCATCTGGCAGGCTTTACCTTGTCCAACTTCCTTACAAGTCTAATCGTATCTCATGGGCTGTGGTATCACGCTGGGGCTTTTGTTTAACCTATTAGAAAAGGAAGAACTTGGGCCAGTGGAAGAGTGGGCCCTTTTCGAGAAAATGTATCTGATTCTCATAAATTCAAATAGATAGAATGTGTTATTTTGTTTAAAAAAGATTAAATAGAGAGGTTTTTAGTGGTCAAAATTTGTCAGTTAAGCTGCTTTAAAGGCAAACAAACAAATAGTACTTTTATCTTAAGAGTCTGAGCTATTGTTTCACATATTTCCTGGAGTTTAACATAGCATCACTTTTCTTGTTTAGCTCTATTAATATTGACACACTTGAAGATTTCTATTTTTTCTAACTTTAATTTTGTCTGTTTCTCTATTTCGTCCTAAATCTGTTTATCAGCATCTATGTTACTTATATTACTCCCAGTGTAATGTGTGTTCTCTGATATCCTATAAACTCCTATATTTATATACAAATTATGGATAAGTTATAAAAGCATTGAATTTGATTTAATCTGGAAAAACGTGCATGTTTATGCACATACATATACATACATATACATCACATATATGTGTGTAGATATAGGTTAGCCAATATTAGCACTAATTAGAATAATATATTAGCTACCTTGTACTATGAAACAAATTACCACAAAGTTAACAATATAAGCAGCACATGTTTATTATCTCACAGTTTTTATGGGCTAGCTACTTGGGCACCTGGCTTAACTGGGTCCTCCATTTTCAGGGTATTCACTGGGCTCTCATCAAAATGGCAGCTGGGACTAAAATGTCATCTGAGATCTCCAGGGCAATGGACTAACACAGGGTACCAGAAAAATTCAGTATCAGAGAACTGTTTGATTAAGAACCTTAGTTCTTTCCACCTAGACATTTGCAATCAGGCTGAGACTTTATTAAAATATATCCATCTGTAAGATAGTGGAAAGAGTCTAACAGAAAAAGGAAGGGTCTGTCTTTTGTAATTTAGTCACAGAAGTAAAATCCAATTACATTTATCATATTTAATTGGTTACAAGGAATCCCTAGCCTAACCCACATTGGAAAGAGAGGACTACCCAAAAACTATCAGGAGGTGAGGGTCACTTCAAGTCCTTTTAGTATCAACCTGCCACAAACACATAGGTAAGGAAATTATAGAGCAGCGATTATGTCCCATTTCATTCAACCTGTTACAGTAAATTTTATTTTAACTCAATTTTATATCAAATTTTACAAAAATGTTATATGAGAGGTCTTGTGTATGTATGTGTGTGTATGTGTGTGTGTGTGTGTGTGTGTGTCTGTGTGCATGTGTGTGTTATGGGGAATAAAGCTGAGGCCTTCACACTGAGCTACATCCCTAACATTTTTATTTTTCATCTTGAGACAAGGTTTCTCTAAGTCTCTAATTTGCCCAGGTGGGACCCAGATCTTGACCCACTGATCACATTTCTTCCGCCAGATAAAACAACTGTTTGTCAGCTTATGGTGCAGCTATGTGACTGATCCAGACAGTGGAGAATGGGCTGAAGTGAGAAATAGCCTTCCAACCTGGCATTATAGCTCCTGCACTTTTCCCCCATACCAACACAAGATGAGCCCACGAGAGGTCTACCTGGTCAAACCAAGAGAGGAACTAACAGATTACTTTTATTGCGTTAAGCCCTCGCTATGCATTCCAAGTCTTAGAGAATACAAAAACACCAGTAGTGATTGTTCTTTACAAATACCCAAACAATCAAGGTACTCATATTTCTATAAAAGAGAGACTTACATCCATTTTTCATTGAGAACTTGGATGTGATGGGATTTGCCCCAAGCTTTTACTTATACTGAAGCACAGAATCTTCACAAAAGATTAAGGTCAATAATATTATCCCAGGTTCAACATGGAGAGAAAACCCTGTATGCCAATCACTATTGATTGAACAGTGGATGGGTTTGGAAAATATATCTATAATCTATAATTGTTTGAAGTTAAGGATAAAAATCACAATAACTATGGTTGTTAATTTTTTCTACATCAGGAAAAGTAAGGAATGTGAAATACAGAGAGAAAAGCTCGTAACAGAGTAAATAAGAGAGCAAACAGAAGTGAGAGGTAGGAAAAGTCAGGCAAGAGAGGCAAGGTGATGTGAGGCCTTCCTTTTACTGTGAAATCATTGATAATTTTCACATTTCTCATCCATGCTGTATACATATGTGTGGGGGGCATGTGAATGTGTGTGTGGGTGTTGGTGTAGAGGTAGGTGTTATTAGGAGACTTCTAAAAACATGGAAAAAGGAACTGCCAACTGCCGCGATCTGCATGATATAGGGTCCGAAGCCGGGGAGTGTGGTCGGAGATGAAGAAAATTGAAAAATACCAAAAAGAAGGATACATCCCAAGATTATGCTTGAAAGCTGGGACCAAGAGGAGCCATAGCCTGTCAGGAGCTAATGGTCGCCTGGAGTCCAGTGTGCTCATTATTTATAGTGTTAGACAAACGTGAAGAGAAGGCGGGGTCTCGTGAACGGGGCATGCGCAGAAAGGGAACAAGGAAGAAGGATACATAATGTAACTGTCTCCTGGGGCTATGCCATCCAGGGTCTACAATCTAGTCTATGGAGGAGAAAAGGGAGTAGGGAGGAGGTGAAGGACCATCTTCAGGCTCGGCCCACTGCAGCCAACCTCAGGTCACAGTTCTAAGTATAATTAAAGCACAGAACTCCTGCCTGTTTAGTCTGTAGGTGAGCAGTCATGGGGCTGCAAAGCTGGACGGCAAAATGGAAACCCAGATGTGTTGGTCTCTAAAACCTGTCTTCCTACCTTATGTACTACATGCTTTCTTTTGATCTCCAGGGGAAAAAAAATGTCCCTTCTTCTCAGAACCAAAGTTTAAGAAAAAGAAGAAATAAAATAGAAAGGAGGGAGAGAAATGTGATTTAATTCTGGAATTCGTACTGAAGTTGAAGTGATCAGATTTAAATAAAAAGATAATAGATCCAACTTGAGAATTGAAGGACTGAACTTGTAGACCAGAAGGAAGAATATAGATTTTGCTCATTTCTTTCACATACAAAATGATCTAAATCAATTTTCACTGGAGCAAATTCCTTAGGCAATTGTCCTTCAAGTAGTAACTCCCTGAACCCAGATACTGATCTATACCTCTAGAACACTGGCATCCCTAGAAGCCATGAGAGAAGTAGAGGGGACTGGGGGTTCAAACAGTGCCAGGGAAAGGAGCACTTTCGAGTGACATGTATCATTTCTACGCCATTTTATTAGATAAAAACTAAACACAGTCTGCTTTTAACTTCAAGGAGACTAGGACTTATTTACTTCTAGGAACCTGGTCTTAGAAGATAACCAAATATTTGCATAAGTAACACAGCTTGTCATGCTCAGTTGATAGTTAAAAAATAGAAAAGAAACCTTGTCCCCATCTTTTAGGGTTTCTCTGATGCTAAATGAAGTTTCATTGATATATCTGAAACAATTCACATTCCTAGCCCCGATTCTCACTCTTTTCCCATCCAATCCATTAGAATGGATCTTGGAAAGCAAAGCCTTCATCAGAATATGGTACTATGTGACATTGTAACCTTTTTCCTTTCCAGAAAACCACCCTTTATGAATAAAACATGGGTGACCTTTAAAAACTTAGCAGTTGTACCAGGTGATTGCATATTAACAAGCTTTTTGAAGAAATAGGACAGGCACTGCATGTTTCAGTTAGGGATAGATAATAGAACTATTCAAATAATTTATTATTTTATTCAACACAAGAGAATGAAACAACTATTTTACAAAGTCTGCTTACATTTCCTGAGTCTAATTGTATGTGACTTCCCACCTATTTAAATTGTACATGTACCACTAAATTGAAGATTCCCACAGACATGACATGTCTTCATATCTTTTTGAATATTTTTTGTTAAACATCTCTGGAAAATACAAGGTTGGGGTAAGTATAAAGCGAAGGAGGAAGATTTATGTATAATGGAATTGAATCACCTGACTTCTAAACACATATCCTCGGGTTCCTCAGAATCGATTGCAGAGAAGATACTCAATATGTTATTACCAAACAGCGTGGGTGTCCGTGGAGAGTGGACGAAGATGAAAGTAAAACCAACTTACTAGGGAACTCTGCAATGTTATGAAGGAATATTTCACCAAATCACAAAAAGTGATGGTTTTAGGTTGGGGTTAAGGAAAAGAATATCAGGAAGTGAGTGAAAGAAGTGAGGAAGTTGGAATCCTCTCACCAACAACACAGGAAGGAGGAGACCTCTGTTCGAGGCAACGTGTTACCAATTCATTGTTTAGGAGAATGAGCTTCAAACCAGACTTTCTCCAGCTCTTGGATGCTCAGGGGATATTTCAAGAGTCCTAAAATGCATCAAGGAACCCTCTTCATTGAGGAGAAGTTAGTATTTGTCTCTTTATAAAAAAGGAGCTCAATGTAAGATTTTATGAGATTTTTAAAACTAAAATGTAAGATTTCTCACAAATAATGAGAAGATTATATTTTACAAAACAAGACTCAACAATCATTCTTTGATAATATGGTGGTTCTCTTAGGCATGACCTGGTATAATGGTCTTAATCAACACAGTGCCATGCAAGGTATGAAGTTATATATCTTTCTTTCCCATCAGTCTTGTGTCCACCTTCCTTCAAAATTCCAAATATGTGTTTGGTTAGTAGCAATGACACACTGGGAGATAAAGGCTTAGAGCATTATGGTGTTACTAGGAGGTACATAAAAGGGCTTGTTGTGTCTATGTGACTTTCACTTCACAGGAAACAGAGTAGAACTTTAGAAATGTAATGACCACCAAAATTATTTGAAAACAGCTCTAAGAAAATTGTATTATATAAGTCATCGATTTATTTGTTCTGCCATAATTCAAAATATGTAGGGTTAAAAATTCCCTTGAAAATGTTTGTTACTCCAGGGCTGAGTGACCCAACTCTTCACCCCTTATACTGTAATTTTTTGGTGAAAACTCTTGCTCCTGGGGACATTATTAGAGTAAATATTGTACTTTTTTGTGGTAGTAAAACTAAGGCATGGCTGTAGCCCAACCTTGCTGGAGGATGGTGCCATTGGACTCTATCTTCACATAACCTGGTCTGACCTTCAAGGATATGCTGGGGAATGCATCTTACAGCAGGTATGGCTGAGAAAGGGATAGAAACAGGAAAGGACCTTTCTGAGGAAGAGAGGATAGAATGTCTCTGGGAAATCAAAGGATTCTGTTGGAGTTAGGCATGCTCTGGGCCACACCTTGGTAGGAGGCAGAAGACTTTTGGATTCATTTGCGTGGTAAGCTATGAGAAGATCTGTATTAAAGGCATTGGTTCCATTGCCTGTGTCTATTGGTCACTATAGTGTCCCACTTTGAGGATGGTCAATCAAATACCAATCACCTTTGTGACAACTGCTCAGTATTTAAGAATCCCACATGTAAATTATCAGTGCATGATACAGAAGACTAAAAAGTATTTAATATAAATTCACAAATATTGAGCATATAGAAGTGTTCCACACATAGATACAAATTCTTAAACATGTGGAGAACAATGTACAAATGGCTCACAGAACGTTCGATAAACCTTTGTAAGGCTTGATGGAGCTAGTTAGAGACTTACATGAGTGCTGAACATGAGTTTTCTTTCTAAGCTGTACAATCTTCCAGTGGAGAATTTTAAAAATTTCCCTTGGACTTATAAATGTTCTTATAGTAACTGAGAATTTAATATTTCTCAAAAGTTCCAGACTCTATGTTTTTGAATATTTATTGCATTTTTAAAATTTTTAAAAATGACATTGAACTCAGGACCTCATGCTTACCAGGCAGGTGCTGCACCACTGAGCTACATCCCTGGCCCTGCATTTCATAAATTATCATCTGTTCTCACAGTAGTAATGAATGGAACGACTGTCTTTCAGCAATTATCAATACATTCTGCCTGGGCTTTTACCATAAGGACATGTCTTAAATTATTTAAAACCAAGGGGTTGATAGTAATGGTTCCATCTTGTCTAGTACTTCTTTAATTCAAGTATATTGGGATCTTGTCCCTCTCAATCCCCGTGAGTAAACTAGGCAGTTTCATTTAATCTACAATTATGGCAATAAGCCTCATAACTTTGCTTTGCTTTGCTGGGCAGCTTGGATAAAAATTGCCTCTAGGTGGCTCAGCTCTGCTTCATCTTTCTGTTATCTGTACTGCCTCCCCAGAGAGCTGGGGATGGATAGATCAGAGCATTGAGAAGACAAAATCACTTACATTTGTCATTTTAGCATTTAGGCTCCTAGAATTGTCTGAAGGATTCCTGAGACATGAAATGAAGACATCTCAGTTCAAGAGGGAGTGGAGAGATGTTTGCATGGGCCTTTCCCTAACGCATGCAGCATGCTCAGCAGCTCACTGTGGAGCCGAGGGGGAGGAAGGGAAAAACACCAAGCAGGGCCCACTTGAGAAGTTTTCTCCAATGTGTCATTAAGGTGTTTCAGAGCATATGTGTGGCTGCCATATGAACTGGATGGGAACACAAAGTAATCAATTTTAGTTGAGAGCACTAATTTATCACCTTGCCATCTTTTATTGCAAGGTACAGAATCTCAAACTCTCTCTCTCTCTCTTTCTCTCTCTCTCTCTCTCACACATACACACACACACACACGCATACACACACACATTTATACTTAATCCATCCTTTTTTTCTAATACCAAACTCTTAAGTCAGAAATTTATCATCACTTTTTGCCTTTAGTTAGCTTATATTTGGGGTTATAGAGATGTTTGGTGAACATTTTTCTTTCATTTATTAGAGGTTTTTTGTTTGTTTGTTTGTTTTTGTTTGTTTGCAGTACTGGAGAAAGAACCCAGGATCTTGCACTTGCGAAGCAGGCACTGTGCCACCGAGCTAAATCCCCGGACCTATCAGATGTTTATTTTAACACGACCCTCCATTGACCCCTAAAATAAGTTCAAGGGTGATTACCTAGTAACAAGCAGGCCCCAATATGAGCTCTCTGTCAGAAAGTGAAGAATTTAGCTTCTTGGAGTTTAAAATTCCAATCTGAGGAAATGATTTAAAAAGGCAGTTTAAGTCTGAATTTCTACAGTCAACGTGGCTACGAGTCAAACTTTTTAAAATCAAAACTCAAATCTTCCAACTTCTTAGAAGAAAGCCTTTAAGACCACAGCATCCTTGCTGTGAGCATCACCAACAGCCAAGCCTGGTCACTGCAGCTTATATCTGCACGGCCTGAGGGTTGTCCGCATGGTAAGTCCAAGTTAGAACCCCATTTCTGACACAGGACACAAGGGACGAACAGGACAGCACAGGACACACCATGCAGAAATGCAAATCATCTTTCAAGAAATAAATTTTACAAGACTTAAAATTCCCTAAGTTTCAAAGTATTTGCTGTGCTTTTCTCATTATTGGAAGTTAAGATTTTGAAGGAGAAGAAAAATAGGTGGGATATTTGATGAACCCCAATTTTTAAAAACTTTTTAACCAAATTTAAATCCAGCTTTGCCATTCTGCCCACCTAATTCTTTTTATTAAACCCTGATAAAAGAGCTCTTGTTATTTGCAACTAAACTCTTCAGAATATGTTTTTCCTGGAAGCCTGACATTTATATGTGTTATTTATATTATATATAATATCTCCCCTCAACAAAAAAAAAATCTCTTTTGGTCACTGGGGCAAAGTTCATCTGGCCCCACCCCCGAGATGTGCTTTCCCTCTGAATCCCTACACAATCTCAGTGACTTTTTCCATAAAATATAAAATCCCACCACAAACATTTTTTCCCATTTTAACTCCTAATATATTTTTTCTGTAAGCCCTGATGTTCTTTCTGTAACTACCAATATTTCTCCCTAGACCCAAATTTCCTAACCAAAACACATTACTGATCTGATGCTTTCAGCAGCCTGGTAGCACATCAATAAACTAAAGATTATTGTGCTTTGTCAGGTTTTATTTTGTAACGTTATGGGAAATTCTCTGCTGTCTTAGATGAGTGCATAAACTCTGATTGCTTGACAATTAACAGAGCTAGTAATAGAAAAGGCAATGTAATTTACCTTCGTACAAGGGATCTCAGTTAACAAAAATTAAACTATTGAACTCTCCTCTCCAAGGAAAGGGATGTCGCCTCATTATGTTAAGAAGAAAAAAAAGATTCCAGTGCCAAGTGGGCCCTCAGTCTGGCTGGGTGAATTTATTATTCAGATTATGTGTTTTTCTGACATGCATACAAAATTATGGCTTTTAAACTGGACCAAACTCTCTCTTCATTAAATGAGTACTTCCCTCCTTTGGTACTATAACTCAAAGCGAACATCGTAGATAAATAATGTCAAGGGGGAGTACCTTGGTGTTGTTGCTGGTTTGTATATTGAGGATGTCTGTTATCTACAGGGCTGGAGTGCAACCCAGTGCTATCTCTTTCAGTCTCTAGGTCTCTGTTTATCTGCATCACGGCACTAACGAAGAAAATATATGGTGTAATTAAATGCAGAGCCATCATGCTACAAGCGAAGAGGAGACAACCCACAGAGGAGAGTTCTGGGTTTTACGGACTCCCAGGGAGACCATATGAAGCTTGCATTCAGAATGGCACCTGCAGCTCCAGTCTGCCTTCTGCCCTTTCCGAGATTTCTACTTAGTTCAAGGAAATACTGGGTTTGAGCATAGACACTCCAATAACTTAGCCAGGCTGTGAGAGGAGATGAGACTTTGCCTCCCTCTTGCTTGGGAATTTCAGTCTGAAAACTCTGAGTGTTTTTAGAGTTCCTACAGGCCCTGAAAACTTTCCCAAATTGGCCCACTAAGATCACTGGTCCCCGCCTAGGGCAAGGTACCCAAAGAGGAGCAAGTGTTGGGCTCTAGAAAAGACTCACATATCTCTAGTTTCCATGGAAGCCACACAACATTGTTAAACCCATTGTTTCTATCTTCAAAGTTGTGATCCAGCTGTCAGAAAACTGTGGCCCGTAAAACCAGGCCAACTTGCTATTTCTGTCTGTACGGTCTGAGAACTAAGAATCTTTTTTATATTTTTAAATGATTGGAAAATAAGAGAAGAAGAATACAATGCAAACATCCTGTGAAAATTACACAAAATTACATAAAATTTAAATTCCAGTGTCCATAAGTGAAGTTTTGTTGGAACATGGTCATTCCATCCTTCCACATATGGTGTACGGTTAACTATCACCCCCTCTCCAAGGCAGAGGTCAGTCATTGTGACAGAGGCTATAGGAGCTAAACCATCAAAAATATGTATGAGCTGGCCTTTTGCAGGAAGAATTTGCAATTGCTATAATTCACTCATGACAGGCCATTGCTATCAACCATTAAATAATAATGCAATATAGTATGTTTCCAATTGTTAATGGGAACTTTGGGGAAAATTGCCATATTAACTCAGGAAGATAAGTGTCACTGAGGACTGTTTTGATTGGAGAGGACTTCAGGAAACAAAAGAGGACCAGAGAAGACTTAAGACAGTAAGTTTTGAGTGTTCAGAGAGTAGTGGGAAGGACATTCCAGGTGGGCCAGACAGAAAAGTGGAGGCGGTATCTGGGTTTGCAAGACTGAGGCTTTGAAAATAGGTGTTTGGGATCTATGAGAGCACAAAGTTGCAACTTTTAAAATATCAAGGACAAATAAATTGTCTTCTATTCTGCTTTTGATATTTAAGAATAAAAGTAGTATCTCTGAGAAGAGAAAATGTGAAATTTAAAAGTAAAATTAATTTCAAGAAAAGACAACTTAGAAATTGGAAGATCTATACTCAGTATCATGGAAACAGTTAATTCTCTTCCAAAAGATGGGAAATTACTGATTAAAAAGAAGAAAAAGAATGAGCAAGGAGAACCTAATGCAAGACAGTAATAATGCCCAAAGGTAAAAACCATGGAAGCAGACTCACTATGTTTCATATTGCATTTGGGTCATTTGTTTCTATATCTTTAATAAGATGAGGTGATTACTCTAATTTTAATTACATGGTTAATCCTAAACAATAACCCAATAAAACCACAAAGTATGAGAAACATCTTAACTTTAAAATAAAACACAGGATACAGGAAGTAAAAAATACCATGAGTTGTTTATCAGCATAGGCCTCCACACTGAGGAATGTTGGAGGAGGATGATTTTAAAATGTGATTGGCTTTGGGAATTAATTAGAAAGTAATGCTCAGAAAAAAGATTTAATTATGACATTATTATATAGTTGCATTTCATTTTTAATGCAATGGAAACTTATTTGCCTTCTTGTTTTCTGTATCAAATCTTATAAAACTTCAGTTTCTACCTTGCTTTTTATTTACTGTTTTGTCCACAAGATATTATATGACTTTATTTCTAATATTGTTGCATAATTTTAAAATAGTTTCCTCTTTCATTTATGGATATGGTATGAAAGAGAGGAAGAACAGATAAATATTTTATTGCCAGCTGTTTGGGATGACTTGCATAACTCAAGAGAAATAATAGAGAAGTTACATGAGCAAGGGTGAGTACCACTGTACCATGAAATAGCTGAAGGATGAAGAATTGTGCCTAAAAGTAAATACCACTAATTAAATATGGGGAATTTAGTGGCAGCAGTCCTGGTATAATGCATTTTGAAACATGTATGGGGAGGTGAAAGGCAGTGGATACATCTTTTTACCTTGAGTAGGTGTAGCTTCAATGTTTGCTTATTCACTTGTTAAGTAAGTATTTATGAAGCACTCTATTCTCAGCACAGTGTCAGGCCTAGGGATACCGAGTTGAATGAGACAGAGGTCCTCTACTTAAATTAGCCATAGTCTAGTAAGAAGGATAAAAAAAGAAACAGATAATCAAGTACAAAGTAATACATGGACCATTAGAAATATACAGTGGACTTTCAGAAAATGAGTTCTAACCAAGAGCTGAGAGCAGAAATACAGGTTGATGCAACAGCTTGGGAATATAGGCCCGAGAACTTCTCACCAGCCCTTTTTCTGTCCTTCCATCCCATTTGAGTGTAGCAAATAGTCTTGGGTGGCTTTAGTTTGCAGTGCAAACAGGGAAGGCCTGAGACGGGGACCTGCCATCCACTCTTTACAACTTTTATTACTCTTATTCTCTCTCTGCTAAAGTACAGTTGTGAAAGACAACGATCTCATTGATAACTTTCAATAACAACTATAAGGATTGATAAAAGCGCTTCAAACTGGAATCTACCCCACAGACAGTAACATGTTTAAAAAATACACGGTCATTGATAAAAAAAAAAGTACTTAGATTCATTCATTGACGACTTCTTTTAAAATTAAGAATAGCAAGTAAATATCTAAGAAAACTCTTGTTTGGCTTTCACAAATACTTAACTGTGATGATTTCTGTCTACAAAAAAAAAAATAATATGATGTGAGTTGTAATCCATTCGTGCATCGAGGATGATTTGGTCAGTGCTAATGCAAAGTCATTTTTTTTTTTTTTTTTGTATCAGGGATCAAACTCAAGACCTTGCAGTTGTGAGGCAGGCGGCGTCACCACTGAACTAAATCCCCGGCTGGCAAAGCCATATTTGAACAGTGAGCTCTGAAGCTGTAGACTGGTTCCCAAAGATACATAATGATGAATGTTATGGATTTGTGTATTGGGGTTTAAAAGTGCCCTATGCTGCCCTGAGCCTCCTTACACATACAAGTAGTACAAAGAGCGTAAGACAGGGGCCTTAGGCCCAACTGGTGAAAAGCTTTCCTCTTCTCTCCAGTAACAAACCTCTATCAGTTGTGTTGAAATCTCCTACTTGACCCTTGTCTAACCTTCAGCCTAGACTGCACAAAGTAAGATAGAGCTAATCCCAGAAAGCAGATTTAAACAAATAAGCCAACAGTCTACTCTGGCTTTGAGAAGGCTGCTTTGCTTACTTGTTTCACACATATGCTGTTTGGGAATAAGAAGACAGTGAGGAGGATTATCAAGTTTGGAGACTGGAAGACTTACCCAACCACTTACTCAAGATATCCAAATCCTCTCCTTTCCTTTTGCTTGACTTTTTTAGACTAAACTTGTATAGCATTACTATCTTTACAGATCTCCATTATATATAAACATTTAAAAATCCTGGCAATAATGTCTTACTTAAAACATCTTTGTTTATTGAGTTGAAAAATTTTCAAAGTTCATTCGTACAGTTTTTGAACTTAAAATATTTCAAATTATAATGTTTATCATTTTGAGTTAGCTAAAGTAGCATCTCTTCTTATTGAAACTTCCTTTCTTGTTTAAGTTGTAGATGACTAGTGCAGGAAAGAAAGAAACATGGGTGAGTTTTTCAATAATACTAAAACTGAGATGATATTTATGCCATGACAAAATACATAGGAAAGTTGACCTTCTGATTCCTTTTAGGAGACATTAAATGAGAATTATAAAATTAACTGAAAAGTTATCCATTACTTGGATAAACAGATACTTTAGATTTGTGTACATTTGGATATAACCAATATATTGCTTTACTGGCTGATGGAATCTATAGGCACTTTCAACCAAAAAAAATCCATTAAGTCTGTAATTAAGTTGCATGCACACACATACCAAGTTACTATTTTTAAATTTTAGAACGAATTTTAGCAACATTCACTTCTTCACAGTGCATGTGTCTAGTCCTTTTCATAATGAGTCTGAGATGCCAAATTTTGAAGTCCATATGCATCATGAAATCTCACCTGTGAATAATCCCTTTTCTTTATGAAATGCTGAGTACCTTTCTCTGTGGGTTATGATGGAAAGGCAATGTGAACCCCTTGGAGGTGATTTAAAGATCAAGACCTTCTCTGGGTCATCAAAGATTCACTTTTCTCATCTGTTCTCCATACATGGGCAAAGGGACAACAAAAGGCCTGAAGCACGTTGAGGATGTTTTGATCCTACTGAGGATGGAAACATGAGGCGAGCAAGGTGCAGTTGAGGAGAATCAGGGAGGCTGAGTGTGCTAACTGAGCAGGATACACATGAAGGAGTAGTCTACAAAGCTACCAAGCTGTGAGATCCATGGTCTTCAACTTCTCATTTTCCTTCTGCAGAAAACAGAAGAACAAGACTGGGCCTTTCTGATCCCAGTGAGGTGCTGTACTGAAGGCCACAGATTTTTAATTCCTAAGATAGTCTAATTGCATAAGCATATATTCCTTTATTTGATTTTTTTTATCTGATACTCCATGCCTTTCATCCAGAGGAACAACCAGTGTTGTGCCTTAAGCCTGCTGCTGGCCTCATTGTCACACCCTATAGCAAATCTACTTTTGTCTTCAAAGTTGTAATTTCAATATAAAATAAGTGAATGTAGACTTAAGCTTATCCTACTAGTACTAGACAGAACTTTTGGCTCCTTGACTTCTTTCTCTTTTTGAATATGTATGATCTTTGATTCTTAACTTGGAATATTGTCTCTCCAGCAATCTCTTTAGTTTCTACCCGAGGTACTTCCCTCAGATACATCAGAGCTCCTGTTTCTACTCTTTAGATCTCATATCTGTAAGTGTTATCATTTCAAGTCTGTGTGAATTTTTTTACCTTTCAATTCTCTAATTTTCTTTCCTACGGTGTCTAACATACTGTTCCAATAATATTTTGAAGACTTGTATTATAAATAGAATTCTTTTACCAAATTCTACCTAACTTATTTAACTTATTTAACTAACTTATTATTGTTTTATAATTCCTTATTCTGTTTCATAGGTATTAGCCCTTTCAGTATATCATGGAACATTTTAAAACCTAATTTAAAATTTCGATTGTTATGTCTCTCTGGGTCAATTTACCCATTGAAGGTGTCCATAGACTATTTTACAAGGTATTACACTTCCTCAAGTTTAATAGTTCTGAAAACATATAAGCCATCTTTATTAGATATCTTACAAAAGATTAGATATCTTACAAAAGATTCTGCAGTTTTGAGGATGCCTGTATCCTATCCCTACAACTTTTGCAACTTCAGCTTTAAATTATCTATAATTCGGGGGCATCTATACCTCAGAAATAGTTTGAATCCAGATTATCCATGTTCCAGCAGTAGAGTCTTAATGCTCCAGTTTCATTCCAGTGACTCTTCATCTCCTTCCAGTAACTCTTTAATCTCATTTCAGTGATTCTTTTCTAAAAGAGTTTAAGATGCATACAACCTAGGTGCACCTGTGAACTACGGTTGAACATTAAGTTTCCCTGTCACAAACTATGGACTTATTTTATGGTCCCAGCCCAAATTGCCTATAAGAAACTCAGTTCAATTATTGACCCTGCAACTTCAAATCTCATATTTCCAGGGTGAACATTGGAACTTCAGTGTCCAAGGTCTCTATTCAGACTAAAGGTACCCTACTTGCTTATGATGGATGACAGAGTAGTTTATGTATTTTTCATCAGTGGGTTTCCTTTTGGTTCTACTTCCTAAAGATTTACTTTCTTTGCTCTTTAGCTCTGCTATGATACTTAACCCTATATACTAAAATATTTTGTTTAGTATTTTTATGTTTGAAGTAGAAGGAAGTACTTTAGTCTGTGTTTACTTTGACAAAGACTTTTATATGACTTTTTCTTGTCTTCAAATAATAAGAACTCAATCCTTGCCAAGGATATTTAATCAATCAATGATGGGTTAAAAGTGGTTGTGAAAATGAGTAAGAAATTACAATATTTAAAATGAAGATTTAGTAGAACAATTTAAGGACATCCTGCATTATCTATTGAAGTATTTGTCCAGAATCTATTTGTGATGAAAACGATTACTTGGTAAGAATGGCAACTTTCTGGGCATGTAACTCAGTGATAGAACACATGTTTAGCATAGACAATTTCCTAGTTTTAGCCCCAAAACAATATGTACAAAAAAATCTACTTTAGGAGAATATGTTTGTGTCATCATATACTAAGCATTTTTAATAGGCTTTGTGCCCTATGTTGGGTGTACATTCTCTACTTTTGTATTCTCATTCTGATTGCTGCTGTGGTTTTAATAGAACACTTTATAGTTATGTTTACATATATAAATTCAGTCTTCCCAATTAAAATAGATAATATATTTTGGTATGTTCCATTGTGGAATTTTGAATCTGAAGGAAATAAGTATCATCATCCTGATTGGTAGTTCCAGGGCAAAAACAAAAAACAAACAAAAAAACACTGGTTGGTGAGGAAGGCAAATTTGTTCTCTTTGGTGGCTTCTCTAATCTCAGTACCCCCTTGGAAATTTATATGCTTTTATATGCTGTGTTTCTCCCCGTTTCTCCAGACTTTGGATTTTGGTAGTTCCTAAGTACACAGTATTGTTTGGGTGTGGAAAGACACATTTATTTTGGCTTCTCACTTTGTTGGTGTGAGAACACCACATCTCAAAATATTTAGGTGACTCACCCAAGTCCATGCTGCTTGTGGTTGACAAGTGACTAAAACATTGTCAATATCTCCCAGTCCCTTTTCTTGCCAATAGCTCCTCGAGCCTGTGTGTGATCATCAAATGTGAAGCCAAAGAGGATTGTGAGCCTTTGGGTTTACTAAAGATAATGCTAGCTGAAGGTCCGAGTAACCAGCTATTATTCCTTTGTAAATATGAAGGGACAAACCAGTAACCACAGCTATACAGCACTGACATTTAGTTCTAACAAATGCAGATGTTATGCTCCCTACTTCTTAAGACCAAATCATTTTCCTTGTGTGTTAAGAGTCTGAATTGGCAGAAACTATTTAAGAAGTTGTGTCCTTAATATTTTGATTCTAAGAGATGATATTAATTCCATGACTAACTATGTATTAAACAACTGCTATGTACTCTTGATAGTTGTTGTCTGTCTCAGCCTGAGTCTCATGGGAGTGAGAGCCTTAGACAACACTTTTGTGCAGAACTGTTTTCCATGGCATCATATGAATCCATGTGTCTTGAGATGGTTCATGCAGGAGGAGGAAGGAAGCTATTTCTATTCTCTGACCCCAGACACCCAAAGGGTTCCACACAGTGTGCAATTCCCCTGAATTTCTGAATTGCACTGACTCAGCATCCATAAGGAAACCTTGGAGAAGGATACCCATGCAGTGTGGGCCAGGACTCTTGGATCTTGGTGCAGCACTAAATAAAATGGTCTCTTCAATGCTAGCTGATATGAAACTTAGTAGCCAAAGGACACAGGTGGGGGAGAGTCTGTCCATGTGCTAAGAAAACGGTGATGATGCTATTCTCTTTCTAAGAAAAGGAATGACTCAATATGTGCATCAACAACAAAATTCCAGTTGCTCTCTGAGGTCTACACAAATGACAATGTGAAACTGCATGTGAAGGCAAGTTAATGAAGTCTAGAGAGGACAAGGAAAGTGATATTTAAGCTGATACACAAATATAAGATAAGAGCTGTCTAATCAAAGGGGGCAAATGAAAGCAAATGATTTTTAGGGTGAGAAAACAGAATACACATGGTTACAGGAAAGCATACTTATGATTTTGAGAGTTTCTGTATGTGTAGTTAAGAAAAATTTTGTACTTGTAGGCCAGCTTATTCATTATGAAAGAGGTATGCCAAAAGAGTTTTGGAGAGAAAACTTCTATCAGAGAAAGAAAGCAGCTAAATTTGAAGGAGAGAAAGAACACAGCTCACTGCCGAACTATCCAGTCCCCATCACATATACTTATTAGAATATAATAACAATAATTAATAAATATGATGGAAAACCATTTGCATTTGCAATAAAAGAGTAATTGTTGCTCATTTTCTTTTGGTTGTGCCGCGATTAAAATAATCATACCCTTGATGAATTACTGAATCACAGCCTTATGCTATTGTAGGTGTCCTTATTTTTTGCAGTTGTTTTTATTATGAAGTGTCACGGCTTTGTAATGGCGAAATTAAAGAACTGATAGAAGCAAAGGAAAAGGTAACCTTGGTGGCTTTTAAAGAAATATATCTTTTCTTGCACATTCATGTTGAACATATGAATTGTGTATGACTGTTACTCTCAAGGGAGGACCATGTAATCTTTTAAGAAGTCCCTAAGCAAGACAGAATAAAGAATAGAATTTCTTCTCTCCAATTTTGATGGATGGAAGGCAGGGGCATAATGACAATTTAACATGCTTCACCGTGTCATTTATAAATATAAAACCCATTAATGTGGGAAAGGAAGGAATCACCATTGGATGGTTTGGGGATTAAAAAATAAACATTCCTTAGTCATTGAAATCTTCCTGGTTGGTTTAATTGTTTGCTATTTAGCATAAGATATACAGTGTGACAATTTCAAATAGTTTAAAAATTTGGTATAAACTACTCTGTTCTAGAAGTGATTTGTCCAGTCCGTTTATCCCTACAATGCTGCTAAACTAATTCTACAGAACAAGCTCCCTTCAGTGATTTGCAATTCTCTAAATGACCCCCAAATTCCTTTTTATGATGATTGCAGCATAACTTTATAAAATGTACATGGCATTCTACATGGGTGAAATGCCATATGACTGAAAAAAAATCTTAAGAACTAATGTCATGCTGTGCTGGATCAACTTTGGAAACAGTCAGAAAATAGTGCTTACTTTTTCATTGTTGATGATGAGTTTGACACAGAAACTTAATCTTTTGTTCATCCACTGGGTACTAATGCACAGCAAAAGGCATAATTATATTAGTGAAAATTCCATAAGACCCAGCGTATTATTCTGAAGCAGTGAACACACTGTGGTCCTTATGGTCAAATTTATCAGAGATTCCTTGGCTGACGCTAGCATACTGCCTGATGATATCAGGGTTTTTCCCACTCTATTGTTATAAATTGACAGCATTTAAATGGCATGCACAAACAAGATAGCTCAATCCAGTAGTATTTTCCTGCAATCAGAGAGACTGTATGCTAACAGAGCTCATCACTACATGGATTTAGATGGAAAATGAGTCCTATCTTGTCCCTTCAATATAATTACATGACCATGCAATAATATATTTAGCATATAAGGCAGCTGTTTGAGTCTCTCTAAGCAGTATTATCAATCTGTTCTGTTCTACTGGCTAGAGATATTCATTCTGTGCTGACTACCTTCAAAACTAAAGTTTCTGGCACAGAATTTACTGTGAGAGTCTTTCCTGGGGTTTGTGAAGAGCCAGTTCTGAGCTCACTTAGCTCACTTAGGTAGGAACGGTCACTGCATATGAAAATATTGTCCTTATTCAGGTTGGGTTTGACAATGTTGCCTTAGGTCTGGTTGCCAAGTGGTTTTTCTTTTGAATTCAACTCACCACTGTGTGACAAATTGCACTGGAAACGAGGAGTTCCTGCTGAGGGCAGGGTCTTCTCTGCTCAGCCAACTATGATACCAAGAGAGTGTAGATCATCTGCAGGAATCTAGGAAGCACCTATCTGCGCCAGGGCTGGGGTACTGAGTTCCTCTTGTCAAACTCACCTGTCGCCTGAATCAGCTCCACCCTGGGAGTAAGGACGGAGGGATCAAGAGGACTGGACAGTTCTGCCATGGGGTTTCATTTTACAGGAAAACATTAAGCCAGGGACAGATCTTTCCCTCCTCCCCATACACACCCATACATAGGAGGTCAGAGGATATTGCCTTCAAGACTTTCTATACCTGGTATAAGCCATGTCATGCTATGAAAATATGACATAAGACAAGATATGTCAACCTTTCGGGCAGAGCATTAACACTCAGTTCTGTAATTCTAGAAATGCTTAGACAACATATCCCTTTCATTTCATCCTGTCAGTAGTGCCTGGGTGCCCTCAGGATAGTCACAACCTGGAGGTGTTATATCCAGTGCCCTCTGGCCTACCTACCTCATCTACATGCCCTTCTGTTCTCACCTGCACCCTCCCTTCTAGCTCCAGTGGTTGAGTCACAGGAATGGGTCCTGTGTTCCTTAGAAGTCTTTGTATGAGTAGGCTTCTCAGTGCATCATTGCCATTGTTATTACCATTTGCAGACAGGAAATATGACATCTGCTATATTACCTGCCCACCCTCATGCAGTCAGTGCTGGAGCTGAGATCTCAGTCCAGTTTTGTGTCATTCCAGAAGTTGAGCTCTGTACTTTGAGCACAGCCTCTGAATTTAAAGTGGCTCTTACAAGCCCTGGTACATTAGGCACTTCGTACATGTTTGTCTCCTTTGTTACTGAAAACAGAAACATCTGTTAATTTTAATCTTTTATAAAGAGATTATTAATCAAACCTACATCCAAATTTCATATTTGCAATAAAAATAACTTTAATAGCTCATATTAAATATACCCAGTAATATTACAGATTCAAATTTGTATACAATAATAGAAACATCCTATATGTTCTACAACTAAAATGCCAGCTATGAGAAACTGGCATTAGCCCACATTGTATAAATTTTAAATAATATTTGACCCATTTTTCTCCCAATACCTAGAATTTTCTAGGAAATATGTTTTAGTGTATCAAGAGCACCTGCCTAGTGTACAGTATTTCCACTCTATTCATAATGTAATTTAAATAACACAATCACTGGGAAAATGAAAACTTGTAAAGCTAAATAGAGCTAATTAATCCTATTATATTTTTAGAATAAAGTTTATTCAATTTATTTTTATTGTTAAATCATGCATCTATTGTAAAAAATTTGGAAAATACTTAAAAGCATCGAGGAAAAGATTATCCACAGTGATATTATCTACAGATAAATTCTTCTGGTGTTTTCATATCACTCCTTTAAATTTATTTATTATTTATTTATTTTCTCATTGTTTCATCATTGAGATCAGTGTGTACATAGGATTTTAAATGAGCCTATATCACTTAGAATTTTATCATATGTATTTACTTGTTATTATAATGATTCTTAGAAGCTTAATGGTTATTTATCATTCCATTATGGTACTGCTTCATTATTTTCTATTTCATTATTGTTGAATATTTTTTATATTTAAATTTTCGCCACTTAAATTAGATGATAATGGTTACTATAGGAACATGAGACATTAGACTTTATTTCACAGCTTCACAACCTCTTTGGTCTATGCTCTAGTAACCTGTTCTATGTTTAATAACCTGAATTGCTAGATCAGAGGACACCACATTTCAAAACTTCTGATACATATTGTTAGTTTGCTTTATAAAAGATGTCTGTGTTCAGTTACACTCATACTAATAGATTTTCTCCTTTTGTTTATATGTTTTTTAAAGCCTATTATTAGAAACTAAAACGAAAGTTCAGTTTAGAGAAATTTCCAACTTCCAACTTGTAGAGAGGCTGCAAGGAAGCTGGTTTCTGCAGATGGCCCCCCGTCCCTGCACCACCTCCTTTCCCCATTAGGCAGCCTTTACTTTCATTCCAAGGCTGAGGTAAGGGGTCCTGGGCATGCATCTCCCTATGGACTTGCTCTTAAGCAAGAAGCAGCCTTGCCTAGCCCATGAGAAGTCATCAAGTATTCAGGGAGGGAGGGAGAAATAGGTGGGTGCAAATCCTCGGTAATTTCCCTCCTCAAGGGATCCCTGGGTCTCATGATTCATGCTCTACACAGATTCAAGTCCAGTGAACTCTAGTACCACAACTACTGTGATAGACAAGCCATCGTTTTGCTGCAACTAAGAAAATAACAAACAATAGATCAGAAGGTGTATGTATGTGCGTGTGTGTGTGTGTGTGTATGTGAAAAAGTGTTATATGTATGTGTGCATGCCCAGGAGTGGTATGAGTGTGAAACAGGCAGCATGAAAGAGTCCTATATGTTTGTGTGTCTGTGTACATATCAAGGAGTAAGGAAGGTTGATACCATGTGGAAAGAGGTCTAAATGGAGGATAAAAGAAAAATGAGGCAGAGAGAGAAGACAATATAACACACACATTATTTAATCTGAAGTTAAAATATGTGATCACTTGAAAATAACTTCATGTAGAATTTTGAGATGATCCTATATGAGGAATACTTGCATGTTTTCATTTAGGCTGCAGTAAGTCTCGTGCAATGATAGTAGCTACAATATTTGTCTTTTAGCGATGTCTTGTATCCAAGTAAATAGCAGTTTTGAGAATGTTCACTGACTCAGATTTGTGAAATTATCTATACAGGAAAAATAGAAAGATATAGATGTTTGAAGATTTTGGAAGAAAAGTCATAAAGTTCCCTTTGACAGTGGGTAAATGTTCCAATAGTAATGAAAAACTACTGAGCCATAACTTAGAAGATTTATGTCTTGTTCACCTTGAGTGATAAAATAAGTTTAAGTTCCTCTTGAATTTAATATCAGAACAGTTGATTTTTTTATTATATAATTTTAAAATATTTGGATGTATACACATTTGAAATTTTTTCTTCATCTCACATAAAGTCATAATAATTTGAGTTAGCTTTCTCTTGTGCTGAATTTGTAAAACATCTAAAAATTTTCAGACCACCAGAGCATTTCTGTGACTTTCAAGCCTGAATGAAATCTATCTGATATTTTATTATCTGTTATGGCTTGTGTTTAGATGACCCCCCAAAGGCTCATACAGGTGAGGCTTTTTTCAGAGGTGGCTGGATCTAGAGTGTGTGATGCTGGGATTGATTCATAGTGCAATGCTGGATCAAGGGCATTAGGATTAAGGGTGTGAGTGCTACCTGCTCTAAGTGGCCTGGGTAAGATATAAGGGATAGAAAGAGCTGTGGTCGTCCCTTGTTGCTTTGCTACCTTCTGCCCACCATGAACTCTTTCTCCTCTGTGATGCTATCCTGCCTTGGAGCCAGCCAATTCGGTACTAAAACCTCTACAAACTTGTGTGAGCTAAATAAACCATTTCCCTTTTAACTTTGGGTGTCAGGTATTTTGTCTTAGTGATGAGAGAAAAGTAACTAAGTGCTCTTCATTATGCTCTTTTCTGAGTCTTAAAGTTGTTTCTGTCTTTAAATTTACTTTATTTCTTGTTTGTTTGTTTGTTTTTGCTGGGCAGTGGTTAAGACAGGGTCTGCTAGGATTACAAGTGTGCACCACCACACCTGGCCCTCTAGTTTGTTTTCATAGCATTTAAAATTATTAAATCTTGTTTTGAACCCTAGAATAAGAGATAATCTAGTATGATTCCACACATAGTTTAAAAGGAAAAGAACAATTTTGACATAAATTATGAACAAAAATTATTAACAATTTCTCCTCTACAGTGACTGTATGGCAATTTACTTCTTAATAGAGACAAGAAGTGTACCATAGGCTGGATAACCTTAAAAATGCCCCACTTTGTGAGTTTTCCTTCTAGGAACAAGTAGGTACTCCTATACAGGTGTAGAATTAGTTTTTAAAACTCCGTTCGTAAATACATCCCTCATAGGTCTTATGTCTGCCAGTAGATCTAAAGTAGAAAATTAAACATTTGTGTTCTGCTGTCACATTTCTTAAAATTGTTTTGTTAATTGTTTTATGTTTTCTCCCATGTACATAGGAGAAATTAGTGTTCTGAGAAGTGAGTTTATTATAAGACTGCCAGAACATCTATATGGGGGTGCAGGGAGCAAGCTGATATAACTCCTGTACTTGATTTCAGAAGGAGAGCTCTCATTGCTCTGTTCTTGTAACACACATGGAAAGCAATGCTTTGATAAAATGGTCTGAGATAAAATGGATATGATTAAGTCTTCTGTAGAACTGACAAATTAGTGATATGCTTGTAATTACCAAAATTAATATTATTTAGGTGAGGGCTTATGAGGCTAATTGATCATATACTGTGTGAAAATTAGTTATATTTTTATTGAGGAAGAAACAGGAAGTGAGGAAAACTCTCCAAAGCTCTTAGCATGGCACAAGAGCTCTTCCTTACTAAACCCAATCCTGGCCCTGAATCACCTCCAATCATTCCTTCCCATATGTTCTGCAATTATTGAGAACCTTGCTGTCCCTGCTTGTTCATGCCTGCCACTTCCCAGTCTCCAATATGAAACCCCACCCCCATATAAAATCTTTCCTGGGGACTGATTTTACTTGACTAGAAGATAGTAGCTAATAATGTTAATAGATACATGTTGGCTAAATGAATAATGAACGAATAACCTTGAGTAAACTGTAGCATTTTTGACAGATTATTAAAATAGTGTTAACAAGGATGATGATAACTACAATTTCAGTAGTTTTCAATACCTCTGGAAGGTTAGGCTTCATGCAACTACCAAATCTCTCATTATATTTTAGTAGCAGTGGTGTTTTGTATGTCTTGTATTCCAGGGAAGACCATGCTCATATTCATAATTGTCTTTTTTTTCCCGGTGAAAAGTAGGAGAAATCAGTGATGAAGGTAAAATATTTGATAATGCTAGAGAAATAAGGGGATACATAAAGAGATGTCACACAGAAAACCATGCAGA
>NW_004624768.1:8488502-8518700 GCF_000247695.1 Heterocephalus glaber
TCTCTATGTGAGCCCTCTGTGGAAAAGAAATTTCCTGTAAGGCTCCCGTGGCCTGCCAAATGGCATATTTTGAATTCCATAAACTAATTCATTCCTATGCCTCCTTTCCACCTCTGCCCACTCCCTAAATGTGCATTCTTAGCTGAGGGAGAAATCAGAGCTGGTGACTGTACACAAATCATCTCCTGGCTGAAGTTTTTGGTGGCAGCCAAGAGAGGAGAAGGGAAAAAAATTAGAAAAATTTCAATTTCAGGACCATTATTATTTTCATTAATCATAAGAGCCGCTGTCACCCCTGTCCTTATTCTTTAGAAGGAGATCTATTATACGGTCCATTTAGTCCAAGCCATATTACCTCATATGTTTTCCTGGCTGACCAAATAAGACTTAAGAGATAAAACAATTTACTGTTCATTATGATTCGTGTCACTGGAATCAATCTATTAACCTACATTAACTGGATATGTGACGATATCTCGCATACACGCTTCCCCAGTTTAAAGAAAAGGCAAGGGGAATGAGGAGGGGAGGGGAGAGGGAGGGGAAGGAAATCAGGGCCCATAAAGTGCAGCAGACGTATAATTTGCCAAGCGAATACAACTTCATTTTCCAGTGCCCACTGCTGAGCCCTCCACATCTGTACGCAGCCCCTGACCTGTAAAGAAGTCTAACAAATTGGCTTCTATTGTGGAGCCAAAAGGTGCCATCAATGAGGGGACGGTTCGCTGGTCCTAAAGTATGATGGGAAATCTCAGGCTGGAATAAAGAGCGGCCGTTTTATGAAGTTAACCCATTAAGGTGAAAAGCAAGGCTGAAGCTCCAGCCGGGTCGGCGGGGGGTGGGGGGTTGGGGGCAGTAGGACGGGAGCAAAGAATCACGCCAGCCCTCTCCTTTCAAAGAACAGGGAAGGCAGGTCCAGGTGAAGCAAGAGCCACACGAAGTTAAAATAGAAACAATCATCACCTTATTTTAAGAAATGAAAATCCCCTTGCTTTGTCTCTGGCCAACCTTTGCCCATGGACGAAGGATCATAAGTATCTGAAGAAAAGAAGATGAATCAATAGATGGAACCCACTGACTTGGCACAGAGCTACCTCCCAGCTCTTTTTTATTCATTCATTTTAAAAAAAATAATTAGGGCCAGGGATTTAGCTCAGTGGTTTCGCAGCCTGCTGGGCAAGCACAAGCACCTGAGTTCGATCGCAGGTTAAAAAAAAAAAAAACCGATTGACACAGGGTTTTGTTAAATTGTTGAGTTGCTCAAGCTGGGTTGAATTTATGATTCTCCTGCCTCAGCCTCCTAAAATGCTGGGATTACTGGCATGCATCAATAAGTCCCCAGTGCACCTCTGAATGGAAAAAATACCTTTAAAGAGAGCAGTAAAATAAGCTATTGTACATCACCAGAATGTGGCTGCAGCCTTCCGTTGATCCTGCAACTTGCAACTTTTTGTTAAAAGCTTCTCTGGGTATGGACTTGCAGGTTGTCAGTTTCCCAGGGAGACTCTGGAGCTCAGCTGGTGGCCGCCCCAGCTCACAGGCAGATTCCTTTGTACATGGTGCACGAGTCCACATCCCCTCTGCTGCTGAGGCACTGAGCACTGCCAAGGCACAGCCAGAGCAGGGTGTGAGTGGTGTGGATGAGCCACACCCAGGATTGAAGGGGAACTCTTTGGGCTGTATCTGCTACCATTTCATGGGTGATTTTGTCCACTGATTCCCATAAAAACTTGAAGCATAGAAATACAACTCTATTATTTGTTCAAATTTCTCAGCCCTAGGACCGACTTAGGAAGCACCGGTCGGGTCCATAGTCAGGATGTCATTGGAGTGGGAAGACATCCATGGGTACAGAGTTGTAAGTGGGGGTGGGAGTGGAGATAACTTTCTTGGCAGCTGTACATGAGTTATCACACACCTATATTTCCTGTTTGGAGAATGGGAAGTGGAAGCCAGTTCGCATTATTGGTAATCCATCAATATGAAAAACTAGGGTCTCTAGATATAATGCACAAACATATGAAATCGGAAAAATCATGTACTTATTTTGCATGCTGGTGGCATCATTATCCCTCCTCTCGGGTAGTCCTGGGTGTGTTTCCACCTCAAGCCAGTGAAGTTATTACTTTTGACCCACACCAGTGGTGGACCAAGAGACTTTTGATTCAGTTTTTCTGCTGGAAGATACAAATGCAATCTCTCTACTTGCTCCAGAAGTACCAACAGGAAACCTAATTGGGAGGATGAAATAAGCAAACATAGTTTGAAGTATATTTTAAAACAAACAGAACTATTATTTTCAAATTTTAAATCACTTTGAACATTTTATCAGTTTGTTTTAAATTTACATGTTCTTTCCCCCTCCCCCCATTTTCCATGTGCTAGTGTTAGGGAATAATGTATGTTTTTGTCCTTGTCCTTGCAATGCCCAGAAGGAAGCAGATATTCCATGTGTGTTTGTAGAATGAGGTACAATCACCAAGTCCCTCCAGAAAAGAGTAAGGAAAGGTGGGTACCATGAGGATCTCCTGGCCAGAACCCCTCACCACAGTTAAGTTCCAATAATGATCCCTGTTTGGGTTATGTTTGCAGCTCCTCTCATAGAATTTTACCCACTAATTTTCCTCCAATTTCCCATCCCCGTGTGTATTAAGACCTTCAGAAGCTCTGCTTCCTTGGAAAGATGAAGAATGAGACATTGGTGGCCAGGCCAGGTGTCATGTCTGTAAGTGGGGATTCTATAGTCATGAGAGTGTTTTAAATAATTTTATTCCTTTATTTTTATGAGCTTGTTATGTTTAAAACAAAACAAACTGAGAATAGTACATTAAATGTGCTTAGTCATTCAATACATAGTTCTCGAGTACTTTCCTTAAGACAGTATTCCAAACATGACAATGATAGCAGTGATAAGACACAATCATTGCCTTCCTTGAGTTGTTATTTCATGGCATAGAGAGTCAGCAACACAGAGAAATGCACAAGGAGCTATATGGAGATATGGGAGGTGTAGAGAGAAATAAAGCATGGAAGAGAGCATGGAGTATCACTACGTCCACGGAGTTGAGGGGTGGCTACAGCTGGCATCGATCCCATTTCAAATATGTATTGCTGCACAATGCAACATCTCAGAGCAGAACATATTATTATTTCTCAAAATTCCTTGGCTTTCCTGGACCTAACTATGTGATTCTCGATTAGGATCTTCCTATACTTGCAGTCATACAGTAACCAGAACTGGTGTCACCTGCAGGACTGATTGGACAGGATACCAATAGCTTCTTCACACGGTGCTGGGCCCTCAGCTGGTGGCTGGGACAGTTGGAGTCAGTCAGGTGTCCCTCTATCCTCACATGACTGTATTCCTCAGAATATATGGCTACCACGGGCTTACTCACAGCAATGTGGGCTTAGGTCATTAGGCTTAGTACATGGTATCTGGTTTCCACCAGAGCAAGGGTTACAAGAAATCCAAATAGAAATTGCAGAGTCCTCATGATGTAGCTTTGAAAGTCATGAAACGTCACTCCATCCATGTTCTGTTAGTTGAAGGCAAGCCAAAGTCAGAGCACCAACAATAAGAGAAGAGGAATAGAGAAAGTATGAGTAGCCAAAAGAAGGGACTCTGTGGATCTTTGGAGACCAGCTGCCAGAATGAAGAAAAGGATAGCCTCACAGATAAATTGCTATTTGAGCGTACACCTAAAGCAAGTAAGTGAGCAGGGTATTTGGAAGAAGATATTTCCTTGCAAAGTGAATGGAGAACATGAATTCCTGAGACAGGTGTACCCTAAAAGTGTTTGAAGAATGCGAAGAAGTCAAAGTGGCTGCAATAAAGTGGTGGAAAGAATAAAGAATGGAATCATAGGTGGTGAGAAGACAGAAGACCATTGGAAGGACTTCAGATTTTATTTTGAGATCTATAGAAAGCCATTTTGATGATTCCATCTGACTTTTGTTTTAAAGTTGTGGCTGATTAGGTTTGTTCTCTTGAACAATTGCTGAGAAAGAAAAAGACACAAAAAAGTTATTGCAACCATACAGGCAAGAGCAAATGGAAGTTCAGATCAATGTGGTAGCAGCTATAAGAATTAGTCAGATTCCTGTTGGACAGTATCAGGAAGGTAAATTTCCTAATGTATAGACTGTAGTCTGTGACAGAATGAGAGAAATTACAGATGAGGCCTAGTTTGTCCTTCCCTCCCTGCCTCACTTTTTTTTTATCTTTCTTTTCTTCCTTTGCTTTTCTTCCTTCTATTGAACAACTAGAAGAATAGAATAATCATTTTTTGAAATGGACAAGGCTATATGAGCTACAGTTTGGCTGGAGTAGACATCAGAAATTTGCTTTTATATACATTAAGTTTGAGAGGTCTACGAGGTATCCAAGTGGTGAGAAAACTAGATACTTGGGTATGCAAGTTTCTCATTCAGAGAAAATTCCCAGCTAGACATACACATTTAGGAGTTTGTGTATTGGTGGATTTCTTGAGACTACTACAGTACAGACAGAGAAAAAGATTAGAGAATTGATGCTTTTTTTGTTGGTGTTGTTTGTTTATTGAGACATTGTCTTGCTCTGTAGTTCAGGCTGGCCTTGAACTCACCATGTAGCCCAGGCTGGTCTCAGACTCATGGCAATTGTCCTGATTCAGCCTCCCGAGTGCTGAGATTACAGACATGGGCCACTGTGCTTGGGTGAGAATTGATTCTTAAATCACATGTAAAGGAATAAATGAGGAAGAACCAGTGAAGGAACACAGAAATAAATGGCCACGCAGGTGGGAAGAAATCCAGAAGGGAATGAAGCCCTGGAAAGCAAGTGAAGAAGAGGGCCAGGTAAAGAATGATCAGTCCTTACGTTGGCTCAAGCTAGTAGCTGAGGACTGAGAACCAAAGTTTGGCTCAGTGCTGTGGAACTAACTTATTACCTTGACAAGGTTTATAGTAGATGATAAAAAGCTTAAGTGTGTTTAAGAGGAAGAGGAGAAAAAGATGTGTAAAAAGTGAGCACTGTCCCCCTGTATCTGGATATTTTATGGTAAAGAAGAACAAGAAATATTTAGAACAAGCAAGAAGACTTATTTAAACACAGATTGATGGGCCCCACTCCTGGAGTTTCAGATTTAGCGTGTCTAGGGCGTAGCCTGAGAATGTTCATTTTAACAAGTAAGTCTGGTGTTAGTCTGGGCAGCAGACTTAGGGAGTCACTGGTTTAGAACTATCCATGGTTCTCAATTCTAAGTGCATTTTGGATTAGCACATGTTGGATTAGGACAGTGCGTCTCATACTATAATATGCTTATGGTCATGAAAAAAAGCAGATGCTAATCCAGGTGGTGTGGGGTGGGGCCCAGATGTCAGCATTTCTACTGAGCTCATTGATGTTACTAACAATGTCTGCCTGAGGATCACTTCTTGAGCAGCGAGGAATTAGGTGACCCCTGAGGTGAGGCTGAGTCTAATCTTTAGATTCTGCAACTCTAGGAATGGGCAGAATATCTGAAACCTGGCATGAGGGTCAAAGTGTAATGGGGCTGGGAAAGAAAGGGAATGAAGCACCGGACAGAGTGAAGAGAAGGCACCTATGTCCTAGAACGAAGGAAAGAAAGACCCAATCAAGGCAGCCCAGACTTAGCCTGTGCCTGCTACCCTGAATGAGGCAGGGAGCTCCTTCCTCAGAGTGGAAAGGGCAGCTATGATAGCACCAGATTGTTGCTGTCAATATTCTACAAGGCTCCAAGTAGATTTCAAAGCCTATAAAACAGCTCCTCTGGTTCTATCCATGGGCAAAGGAAGCTGGAGATCAGAGGACCCTACTGGGAGACAGGGCAGTGGGCAGCTCCATGCTCAGAACTGTCAAACTGCCCCACACTGAGTTCCTGTAAGTTAAGAGAGGAAATCAAAGGCTGAAGTTTCTATTACATGATTGGATAATAACCAAGGGGCACTCCAGTACTTGTACTGTCAAATATAAAGAACACTTAATGTTTCTTTTTCTCATTTCAGGTCAAAGGTGAGTTGCAATTGAGGTTTTGGAGTTAAGTAGTCACATAGCAAGGAAAAGGGAGGAAAAAAGATATGCCAATCCACCGAGGAGAATCCCAGGAAAGGCAGGTGGCGTAGAACATCTTCTTAGCAGAATTCCAGTGTTTCTTCAGCAGAGTCAATGAGCAGAAGAATGACAGGAAATTAAAAATCTCTTCCAAACTACTTTTTTGCAAAGCTGTTTTCTTCCCAAATAGCACAGAAACCCTTCAATCATGTAGTCATGAAAAATGTTTATTTTTATCTAGTTATAGTCTATGACCATCAACAGAAATATATTTAATAACTATGATTGTCTGGTCGTCCATACACAATAACTTTTTTTCCCTTCTACCAGAAGGACAAGGAAAGGGGGAGAAAGAGAAGTTAAACCATCCGTAGCAAAACACCTCTTGAATTTCAAGTAGACAGTCAGCTAAACCAGACCAGGAGCTGTCCTAAATACCTTCTCCCCAGTAACTCTGATAAGCCCATATGAATGTCTCGAAGTGTGTTTGCTTTATAAAGCTTTTTAATTCTCTCTTTGTCTCTCTGCCTCTTTCTTTCTGACACACACAGGTGCCTGCATACACAGACAAACACTTACAGAGTTCATATTTTATAATCCAAATGCCACACAGAGGGAAAAATGTGCTGGAATGAAAAGAGTATTTTAAGAGTAGAACTCAACTTGATTCTTCGGCAACATTGTTTTTCGCTGAATTTGGAATTTCAGACAAGAACATTTCTCTCTTGTCTCCAGTAAAAATGACTCTATTTGTTTTTTTTCAAGGACCCCCCAAGGGTTTTGTCCCAGAACAAAATGAATAATGATGCTTTATTTTTCATAGTACCTTTTCCCAAGAAATTCAGAATGCTCCAGAAAAGTCGTCTCATAAATCTTCAAAACATTCTTGAAAGGTAGAAAGTCACAGCCTCACCCCCATTATACAGGTAAGGAAATTGAGGTGTACTGAGGGTGGGGGAATGATTGGCCATGGCCTTGAATTATGAAACCTGAAAAAAAGCAAGTCTTATCCATAAAATGCCTGCATGCTTTCCTCTTATGTGCAAATATTTACAGCCTTAAGATACTAATTTCAAGAATTTGAAGCCAGGTGTGGTGGCTTATACCTGTACTTCCAGCACCTCTTGGAGGCTGAGACAGGAGGATCACAAGTTGTAGCCCAGCCTGAGCAGCTTAGTGACTTAGCAAGAACCTGTCTCAAAAAAAAAAAAAAAATTTAGGGCCGGGGATTTAGCTCAGTGGTTCCTCCGCCTGGCCAGCAAGCACAAAGACCTGAGTTCGAGCCCCGGTCCAAAAAAAAAACAAAACAATTAAAAAGGAACAAGAAAGTAGAGTTCATGTCCCAGGATTAGAAAAAAAAAACCAGAAAACATCTTCACTTTAAAATAAAAAGCATCATACTAAGTCTAAATTGTCTGAGTAGTGGGTCAGACATGTAGATGGAGTTGAATAAATGCCTATGAATGTGTGTATGTGCAAATGATCATGGTTTGCAGTTGTAGAACTACTGTGAACACATTTTTATGTGGATTTTAGAACCAAGAATCTATTCGAATTCTAGACTCTAGACTCAGCTGAATCCCCTCTTTGTCCAGCTTTCTTTCGAATCAACGAGACAAGTAGCTGCAGATGTTAGCAGATTGAGAACAGCAGTGGAAATGAGACTTCCATGAGTGTTCAGTGACTCTCTGTCTTTGTGTTTGCCTCCTTCTTCCAACTCCTGGTGCTGCAGTATTTCAATGCACATTACAAAGAGAAACAGGAGTTCTGGGTGTAGTACCATGGGCATATTCCCTGACATTAGCCCCCTTCTTCCCTTAAAAGGTGTGGGCCTTTTAAACAGCAGAGAATTTGTCACTTAAATTTGAATTTTTCACGCCTCAGCTCAAAGCCTAGTTATTGCCTTGAACATTAATATAAATGTGATCAACACATGACAATCTATGTTCCAATCTGCTCAAGATCTTGAAGGAATATAATGATGTTCTTACTGCTGTGGGTGGCTCCTGGGGTGGCCTTTTTGTCAGGAGACAGGTAGCTTAGGGGCCTGTAGCATAGAGACACCAAGGATTAGTAGGAGGACACAGAGAACCACATGAATTAAACTGGTAAAATCTTCTCAGATGCTTGAGACCTTAAAGATTCATCTTTTCTCTTCTGCCCACTACTAAAGCATTCATAAGACAGCCAGTCTGCCAGTAAAATATTATATATTCCTTCATGAATCTGTTTTCCACTTTTGACCAGCTTTGACACTTTGTAACCAAAGCCAACTTTACTTATGCACAGCTTGTGAGAGATGAATCTCAGCCTAAACAAGAAGGAAGATGGATGTGCTATCACCCTTCCCTCTCCAACTCGGGTCCATGATTTGAGGTGAACGTTCCTAGTGCTGAACTACACCACTTCCTAAGCAAACCCACTCCAGTCTCTCCTCTTTTTCAGGTATTTAAAAGAAACAATAAGCTTTCTCTCTCCTCACTTCTCTTTTCAAATGTTTCAACTGCTAACCTTGTACTACTTTTTCTTAAGTCAATTCTATGCTATGTTAAGCATTAATATAAGGGAAATAAAGAGCATTCTTTTAAGATTAAGTATAGAGTTAATTCACCAACTTAGGCTCATACAGCATTACTCAGGAACATCACAAAGAAGTATCCTGGCTATTGGAAAAGAACATCTAAGCTCTCTATAAATGAGAAAGATGAGAAGATTTTCAGACAGGTGGGGGATAGAAATGGCTCAGGCCTAAAAGGACATGGGTAACTGAGATTGGATTTAAACAAAACAGGAGAATAAAACGACTGGAGAAAAAAAGATAATTACGTCTTACAACAATTACCCTGGCTATGAAACAAAATTAGCATAGTCCTTTCTAATTTAAATGCGTTGAAAGTGGCTGAGCATGACAGCAGAAAATTACAAGGTTTACGACACAAGCTTTGGTTAAAGTGATGGCAATCGGGTAACGTAGCTTTTTTCTGCTGATAGTAATGATTACAAAGTTACCTATAAATATTAACTGTTTAATGCTAGGTGAAGTTCTACTTTGCTGGCCAGTATAGAGTCATTCCACAAAATAAATTTTGTTTTATTTACTTTAGTTTTGATTTCCTTTAATTCATTCTTCATAGGTTTGACTGCTTTTTAGTACCAAATAATTGTTTCTTTTGTTCTTTCTTCTTTGCCTTTACTTTTCCCTTTTTCTCTTTCCATTTCTTCCTTCCATTTTCTTTCCCTTTTCCCTTCCCTTCCTCCCTTTCTCTCCCTCTCTTTCTCTCTCCCTTCCATTCTTCTCTCCCCTTTCTTCCTTCTTCTATCCATCCTTCTTTTCCTCTTTCTTTGTTTCTATCTTTCCACCTTTGGATCTAAGAGGAAAATGAGGACTAAGAGATGAGATTTTTCTGAAATTTTTATATCTTTTTCAATTTCTCATTCTCGAGATCTTATACCAATGTCTCTGTTTTCAATTCAGCCATAGCTTCATTTCCATAAATTTACTGATCTTGCAAAGCCTCCTTCAGTTCCCCTGGCCGCATGGTTTTCCTGTCATGTCTGTGCAACATCGATCCATTTCAGCGGTTGGGTGCTTTCTCATGTTTCTTCATATCATTCTATTTTTATGTAAGAAAATTCATGTGGCCAGTACTTAGTGTGTTATTCTCTACCCACCCCATCTAATTACAAAAACAAAACATGCTTTTATTTAGAAATTATTATTTGATGCTTTGGAGAAAAATGACCAATTTATGGGTAGTTAAATTCAACAGATGGGATCACATTTTAAAAAATTCATCATGAACTCATGGTAAGGTGGGCTGTGTGTGTAACTTAATAAAATATTCCTCGAGGTTTCTGAATTTCAGCTCTATCCATATTGGGTTCAGTTTTTGTTGTTGTTGTGGGCTTTGTCCTATGCACTTTAAGATATTAGCAGCAGGTTTGGTTCTGTCTGAGATAGCAATAAGAAACCTTTGCCTCTGAGCTGTAATATCAAGAACGTCTTAAGGCATTGTCACACATGGGGGGGGTCACCCTCAACTAAGAGCCACTGGTTTAATCCAATAAAAAGATTTTTAATAGTCCTGGAAATAAACAACATAATTTAACACACTAGTACTCATAGAATTAGTGTGTCTGCCACACATCTAATTATTTGTGATAGCATTTTAGAAGGGTCTGAATAAATTAGAAAAAACTATGTTAAGCTACTAGTAATAGAGAAAGGACTTGGTAGCAGTTGAAATAAGCTAAGAACTTAGCCTTGAATAATGCTAAGGCAGTCTAGAAGTGGGCCCTTCCCTGAGGGCTGAGGTCCTACAGTGTTGTCAGGGGCCTGGGCTCCCTCCATCTGTTTTGCCTTCACTGGAACTTGGTTTTCAAGGACAGCTCCTGGGCCTTAGTGCTGTGCCAGGCGAGTTGTTCAGGTTCTAAATGGGAGGCAAGAACAAGGACTGGTAGGAATAAAAGGAGCAGAGGGAATGCTCCAAGAAGACCCACAACTTGCTGGAGCTGGAAGGAAGGCTATGCAATGCATTTTTGTGGTTCAGAGTTTTGATGAGAAAAATGTTAAATTGGAGAATCTATATCGTGTTTTTAATCAGTAAAGTGCCTCATTCATTTATTCTTCTTTTTATTCAAATAGCTCTTAAATATCTATTATGTGCTCAACTTTCTGTCAGAAAATTTAGATAACTTATAGTAGGAAATTTGCTACCTAGGAGCTTTAGAATCTACAGAGGTAGGCAAGAAGGGTGTGATTAACTATGTGACTAATAAATAATCTGTCGCTGTTATAAATGTTACAGAAGCAGAAAGGATGCTCTAAGCTTCTTGTAGGCAAATGCGTTTTTCTGCTTTTCATTTTCAATGCTTATAAGTGGATTGATATCTCAGGCATATTTGGTAAATCTCTGGTGAAAAATGCACTGTCTCATCTGGACCCATCTGGCTGCCTGAGATACTTATGTGGATTAACCGTCACAAAAATTTTGAAGTCACTGTCATACTGTAGCTCCACTAGTCACATCCAGCGGGTTCACATCACATTTCAGTTTCACAGATCATTATTTCACAGACAGGTTGCAAAAAATATTATCTCAACTAAAGTCCTGAAAAATTCTACCCTCATGTTAAGTGAATTTAACTCTCTCTGTCAGAGAGGTAAACTGCTCAAATATTTTTATGTATTAAGTTATTTCAGCAATAGGTATGAATTTTGTTCAACAAGTTGGGAGGTGCAAAAGAAAACTGGACTCAATTATTCCTTCAGAATCTTTTTATAATTTTTTTGCATTTTTATTTAGCTCCTTATGTAAATAAGTCTTCTGTGGTGGATGAGCAACTTATACTTATTTTAGGGGTGCCTAGTGATCAGTACAATAAGAATAAATGAATATGGTCCAGGGATTTAGTTCAGTGGCACCACGCCTGCCTTGCAAGAGCAAGGTCCTGAGTTCGATCCCCGGTGCTAAAAAATAAATTAAAAAAAGAATAAACAAATTCATTTCAACTGTAACAGCATCAGCTCTTACTCTTACTTGCCTACCACCTGAGCATACCTACATCTGCACACAAAATTATCCAGAGTCAGGTAAGTAAGTGGCTATCACAAAATCCCTATGACTGTCCAGTTGTGTCAGCAAACAACAACATTTGAAATGTGTACTAGCAGGCAGATTCTTTTTATTGCCTTAAAAGATATTTCTCTCTGGTTTTCTTTGCTGCAAGTAAGCAACGGGAAAGGTCAGAAAATTTCTATTTCTGGTGAATCTAAATACTCATCTCTGTTGTGGTCATTGTATATGTAAAGGTCTTCTGTGAGATTTTAACTTTCTACTTCTATTCTGGCATCATTAGAAGTCTTAAAGACTACAAGCTTCCTGATATCATAGCCAGGAGGGTGTGGTTTGATCTCGAGATATTAAAATTGGCAATAATGCTTTTCTCCTTCCTCCAGAAAAGTTGTCAAGGGAATTTCTAGCTTTGAAAACTAATCTGAGATAAATAACCATTATATTTAGAGTTAGAAGTCAATTTATTTTATAGATATTAAAATTACTCGTATTTTGACCACTGTTGAGAATCAACAACCTAAAAATATTTAGAAAATTACACGTGTAGTTCATTAAAATATACATAGTAATTAAGCAAGTATACCAGTTAGACATATAATTATTACTAATAAAATGAGAAATAGTGGAAATTTAGTTTCAAATTGAAATTTTGTGTACCCATGAACATGATAAATGTTGCATTGCAATGAATATTGATACCTATTCTGAAGTCAAATGCATTATGTTCCTATTTTTTGAATGATCTCTGGGAACTGTGTAGTCTGTATGGCTCATGCAACCTGTAGAAAGGCATCATTAACCGGTGATGTTTGTATAATATTGACCCTTTCTGCCTGCCTTTTAGTAGGAAGGCCCATGAAAGTCAAACTTCAGGAACCTAATACATGAGAGTGGAGTGTGAATAGACTGTATTAGCTGGAAAGGCAATTTCTAATGAAACACATTCTTTGGACCTTGAGTTTGCTTAAAAGGAGATTTAAGATTTATGGGTTGATTTGTTTTGGAAAGTTATGTCAGATTTCCCTAAGGGTAGGTCTTCAACCTTCCTTTTTTCATTGAAATACTCTAATAAGTTGTTTCCTTCCAATGCAATTTGAATATTTAACTATTTTTAAATTACTGAAAAGTTTGGGTATTTAATATAACTTGAGTTTAATTTTCAAGAGATTAACCTCATTTTTGTTTTGACTTTTTAACAATTTTAGTTTTATAGATTTACTATAAAATAATACGGACAGTTCCCCTGTAAATCACACTGTTTCCCTTGTCATTATTATATTCACAAGGGATGGTACATTTGTCACAATTAATTAACCACTGTTGATACATCATTGTCAACTAAAGTCTACGCTTTTTTCAAATTTCCCCCTAGTGTCCCTGTTCTGTTGTAGGATCCCATCAGGATTCTCCTTACAGTTAAGTCCTCATGTCTTCTGCAGTTCCTTTGAATTCTGACAGGTTCTATGCTTTCCTGCTTTTGATGACCTCAAAAGTTTTGAAGAATACTGATTAAGTGTTTTGCAAATTTCTTTTTAACTTATGAGTTGTTTGTCTGAACAGGTGTTGTGAGTCTTTGGGAGGAGGAACACACAAGTAAAATATCACCTCATCACCTCCTGCGAAGGGTGCATTACAGTTAGCGTGACTAACTTCTGCTGAAGTTGACGTTGCTCATCTGGCTGAAGTATTTTTCAGGCTTTTTTTTACCATAAAGTGCAGAATTTTCTACTCTATTTGTACTATGCTTAGGGAAGGAAATCACCTTGCACACCCTATACTTAGGGTTGGGGAGCATATAGACAACAGCATAAAGAATCTGTGCAGATGATTTGGAATTTTCCTAGGAGATGTACATATTATACTCCTCATTCATTTATTTATATCAACATGCATTGTGAACATGCATTGCATACTTTGAGTTATCATTTAATATTACCTTATTTTGTAGCACATATTGTTCCATTTTTTGGTCTTTGGGGTGTCTTTTATCAGGCTTCTGTATGCCTGTGACATATCCCTATCAGAGGAGATTTTTTTTCAGTACTTTCTTACTTTTAGCACTAGATTCTCAGCTTATATCTTCTATAATCCTTGAATTAGGCTTTCTTTAAGAGCATTGCTGTTTTCTCTTCTTTTTTCTTTTTTAAGATGGAGGCTCTCCATCTTGCCCAGGCTGGCCTTGAACTTGTGGCCTTAAGCAGTCCACCCACCTTGAGCCACTGAGCAGGTACTGCAGGCATGTCCCTTCACATTTGGCCTTGTTTCATTACATGGAAGAATGTTACTAAAACCCAAAAACTGGGTGCTGGATCTTAGAATTACTACAGCTTAAGCATTGCAGATACTGTATTCATCATTATTGTCAGTCATCTTCTTAATCGTATGCTAATATTTTTTAAAGGGATTATTTTATATAAATGTGTAGAAATTTTTCTAGCTAAGAAATCCATATTGCTTATCATTTTTGTCTTGTTGTTAGAAATATCTTAATTTCCTAAAAAAAACAATGGGAGGAGTTTGGCCAGGGGCTAATTAACCCGGCAAGGAAGCAGAATATGGAACACGGGGTCATGTTAGCAGAAATAAGGGCTTCCTTATAATGTCTTATTCAGTTTTTATAACACATCCTTCAGCAGATAAGTATTCTAGTGCCTCACACTGATTGCATTGTAAAATTGGAAATGTCTGTATGTTAAGAGGCATATGGAAGTGGCACCAAGTATTTCTCATCTGAAGTAACCTATTCAGCAAATACCCATGTGCCACCTGGATACCTCCAGTGTGTGTGGGTGTCCATAAATGTAGGCACATACACATGCAGTGTGAAGAATCACACATCCAGGATCCTTGTTTCCCTTACTGTTCATTTTGTCACTGATTTTTATGCATGTGCTCATTTACATTGCTTAGGGGAAGAAAAAGCTGTACATAAAAACAGATTACCTTTTAGAGCACTCCAGGGTTAGTTTTCTTATCACCTCTTCTTTTTATGAAAAAAATGGAAGGAAACATAAACCGGCACCTTTACAGAAGAAAATCCATGAAATGAAACAAGCAAGCTTTCAAAACTATGCAGAACGCGACAGGCAGGCCTCCAGCCTAGCAGGAGGGCTGGGGGTAAAATATGCACCAAGGGCATGTGCCCGGTATATCTCCAGCACTTAAAACAAGATAAAAGTGGTCTTGAAAGTGAATGAAGTTGACTCTCAAAAAGTGGGTTTTAGATGTTGAATATTTAATTCACTGATAAAAGGGACCTGATTTCCTGCACAAGGCTGCCATAAATAAAAAAATAAAATAAAAATATAAAAAAGCACATCTTAAAAGAGAAGCAATGAGCAGAAACTGACCTTTCTGTGAGCAAGCAGATGAGAGAAGGTATTTGGCTAATCCCAGCTGTCTCTGATTGGCCAGACAGCTCCGTGTTGAAAATGTCTCCATCTGGGCTAATCTGCTCTCAGTTGGATGAGCCCAGGCCTTCAGAGTTAACCTGACATTTAACAATAATTACCCTTTTGAATGACCCCGGCCCAATCGCCTGCTCTCTTAGAAATCTCTTTTTTTGTGTGTGCTCCCAAACCCCTTGACTTTTGTGTTAAAGATAGGGGGGGAAAAAGATGAGACGATATTGTTTGTTTGTGCAAACACATAGGGGTGTGTGGTTGTGTGTTTGTGTATAAATACTAATATAACATAGGTGATAACCAGAGACCTCCAACCAGTAATGGGGCCTGATTTAATGACTCTATTTGACTGTCTTGAATTCTGCAGTTTATCAACCTCCTATAGTGCTAGGGAGAAAACTACAGAATATCACCAATTAAAGTGGAATAGAATTTGTTTCCTGGCTGTTTTATGAAAGTCAAAGTTCCAATCCAGCTTTGCTCTAGCACTTGAGTGTCCCTTATCAGATACCAGGTGAAATGGTGCATGAAAAGAGGTTCAGATAGAAAAACTAGGTCCAGGGGTCAGGGAGGTTAACTGTAGATGAAATGTGGCCATTTCTTTTAACCTGAGGCTGGCTTCATCTTTTCTTAGAAAGGTCATTGTGATAAAACAAAAACACATCTAGGAAAGAAAATCCATTCTGAGGTTTTATTTACTTAAAAAAATAATAAAGGCCCTTTTAATTTCCAATGATGAATGTCATTATATCGTATACCTAAAATGTACCAATAAAATTAATAAAAACATAATAATGAAGGCATTTTTAGATTGGCATTTTTCCAGGGTTTCCCTGTCAGGTACTTTGTAAGACAATACACTTTCTCTCACTACAATTCACTGATGAGCTTCCATAAGGCTGAGGACCGTTTAAAGTGAAAAACCACCAAGAAGTTCAAATACTTTAACTTTGTCCTAAATGTCAGGCTTAATTAGCTTAGCAAAGTTGTCTAGAATTCTCCCAAGCACAATTTTTTCAATTTTTGTTGAACTTTGCGTACTTCCTGGTTTTGGTCCACTTTAAAATACCAAGAAAATGGAGGTTTGTAATACTACTTCCTGCCGCCTCTGTAACTAATACAAAAACTGCCTACAGACCTATAAGGAAAGTGATTATCTTAGAAATGAATGGAGAAACATTTTATATTTCCCTATTGTCTCATTTATGTTCCTAATTTTCATTTTTAGCAAAACAAAAATAATCTTTGGCAAAGCTTCATTATTTCTCATTACCTTTTCCAGTAACTAATAAGGATCATGGGTCTGAAGAAATATCTGTCTGTCTGTCTATCTATCCATCTATCTGTCTCATCCATCTAGCTCTCTAATTTCCTTAGAATTAATAGCAGATTTCACATAAATTCTTGCTTCTTTCGATGGCTGATCTGGTGTTTTCTCATGATTATTGAGCCTTCTTAATTACTGAAAATACATGACATATTAGAATAAAATTTTGTATTTTTAATTTTTCTAAAAGTGTATATTAGGCAGACTGACATCATATACCTTCATAATCTTTGCCTGATCCCATTTCCTCTAAGGGTATGAGTATATGTTTGTTTGTCTTTAAACATCTTTAATATTTGATGTTGATATATCAATATTTAATATCATATTGTGTTAGCCTATTCTTTGATGTGCTTAACTGATTTAAATGAAGCAAATTAAAGAACCTAATATGTGCTAAGCACTGTGGTATTTTCCAGGAATACAGAAATACACAAGATAGACTTTATAAAACCTACTTTTTAGTGGGAATGGGAGAGCAGGTGCATAATGTTAACTACTAATAAAGAAGCAATTGTCAAAAAGTAAATATAGATCAGAAACATTCCAAGAAACATTACACTCTATAGATTCACTTACATGGTGGGCTAGGGATTTTTGTGTAAAAAATGCAATATTTCTTACACTTAGTCCCACTTTCAAGTTCTTAATTTATTTCTTAAAACTTTTGTGATTGACACATAATATTGTACATATTTATGAGGCATAATGTGATATGATTCATGTATACAGTGGTAATAATTGACTCAGGGTAATTAGCATATCCTTCACTTTAAACTTTTATCATTTCTTTATGGTAAGTACATTTAAATTCTTCCTTTCTGTGGCAATGTAAACTAGCACAGCCACTATGGAAATTGATATGGAGATACCTTGAAATACTAAAACTGGAAATGTCATTTGATCAAGCTATACCATTGTTTAATATAGTCTCAAAAGAATTAACGTCAGCATACCATGCCAGCAAACCTCTGCTCAGAGTGGTATAATCCAAAATAGCTAAGCTATGGAACAAGGCTAAGTGTCCATCAACACATGAATGGATAAAGAAAATGTCGAATAAGTAAATAGTTGAATATTATTCAGCCATAAAGAAGACAAAATTTGTCATTTGCGAGAAAATGAATAGAACAAGAGACCATAATATTAAGTGAAATAAGCCAGACTCACAAAGTAAAATGTTAGTCACATGGTTTCTCTTATGTGATAAATCAAAAAGAAAGAAAAATGAGAGAGAAGTAGAGAGAGTGAGAGGAGGGAGAGGTGACAAGAATTCAGGAAACTTAGAAGGTAGACCTTAAGATGTGGGGAAAAAGATCAGCAGGAGGAGGGAGAAAAGGGAGAGGGTGTTGAAAATAATCAAAATATGTTGTATGTGTGTGCCCATTTATCAAAATAAAACTCAGTATTCTGTATTACAATATGCACTATAAAAATCCTCTCTCCTATCTCTCTTGAAATTATATAATGCATTTTTATTAATTATATTCACCCTGCTATGCCACAGGACACGAGTTCATTTCATCTATCAATGAGCTGCCACCAAAGCTGTTCTTTAGCCACTCAACAGTTTCTGCCCCTCCTCTCTCCCTTTTCCACCCATCTCTGGTAGCCACTATGCTAATCTCAACTTCTACAAGATCATGTTTTTCAACTTCTCATTCTACTAGTGAAGACTCTTTTTATTAAGCCCTGATGAGAAACTTTCATTAGCATTCTGATTAGTCCAAGTGATCCAGTTGATCTAATGAAGTCAGGATCTCAATCCCGCTGACCTTAACTTTGAAGACTTTATTTCCACATGTAATTACTCCACTCACTTTAAAATTGTGTGACAGCACACATGCTCCATTGGCCATGCAATGTATTCTTTCCACATTCTGAGAGAACTGTGCAAGTAGAGAATGTTGCGTGGAAGAATCATTAATAGTGGTCACCAGATAGTGTAAGCTCGACTTTTGGGGATACAACAGCAGTGCTCTTTCTGGCATTAGCTTAAAACAGTCATACGATCAGTTTGGGCCAGTGAGTTGTGGGTGAACCCATTCACAGCATTTCCAATTGGAGCCTTTTGTTGTTAAAGCAAGACCCAATAGTGCATGCTTTTCCCTCATTTTCAGTAACAGACAATATTTATGATGTGGTTGCTCCATCTATGGTGGTCTCCAAGCAACTATGATGAGGAGATTATGACATATGTAGACCAAGGACATGTTGCTTGTGTAAGAAATATACACTTGTTATTTTAATGCCTTTGTTATTTAGATTCTGTAATTTATTATGCTCCATAACCTGAATCTCATGACTTTCTGTCTCCAATACCAGTTCATACATTTGGTTGAGGGGACAAGATGAAAAACAGACAAGCAGTAAGGAGATTTGTTATAGTTGTTCAAGAGGAAAGTTGAAGAAGACAAAATGGCAGAAGGATTAAAGAAAGACCAACTTGATAATTCACTAAGAGAAGAACAGATATATACAGATAACAGTTGGCACCTGTTGTTATGTGGAGACTAAAAGAGAAAGAAGACCTAGGGATGTCTCAGAAAAATCATAGCAGAAAGTATAAGAGAATTGGACCATCACTAGCAGGTATGGATTCAGTAAAAAGTATAGTCTTGAAGAGCAAAATACCTTAGTACAAGTTAGAAATGTGGAACAACAACTCAATATTGTTGAATACATAGATTGAATGTTTGATCACATAAAGACAACTTCTAATGGAGATCATCAAGACAGGATGATGATAAAAGTCATAGAGACTCAAGATGACACTCAAAAAAGTTACCCCCAAAGGGCACAGAGAGAGTTTATTCCAGCAGATAACCACCGACAGACTGGTGCTTTACCATAATATTCTGATGGAAATTAAAATGAGACAAAATGTAGTCAACAGTGTTGCATACTATCAAGGAATTAAAGGGAGAAAGAACTGAGGAAAGACTACTTGATTTGACAATCTTCCTTTTGAATTTTCTCCTGTAAGGCTTTACACATATGCTAAGGAGTTGGAATTCTTTTTGTAAATGTAGGTGATATGAAGAGTAAAACAAGATGGTGGCCTCAAAAGAGGTTGAGTGAAGGACTAGGAGGCTGAATTTTTTTTTTTTTTTGTCACTTGAGTAATGTTTACCAGGATAAGGATAAAATAATGAAGGAAAAGGTACATTAAAAATGTGCACATTTTTGTGGGGCTTAGGAAGGAAGTAACTTCAGTTAAAGAGATGGAGGGAGGGAGGGAGAGAGAGAAAGAGAGAGAGACAGAGAGAGAGAGACTGTTCTAGTACTCACTTACCAGTTCCTTTTACTTTCCTAATTTATATTTGAAGATTTTTTGTGAGATCCACCAGATACTTTCATCTCTCTGCCTACTCACTTTCTAGGAATTTAACCAAGTTTCCAAGTTTTTCTGCTTCAGTCACTTAGTAGGGGTATAACCTTGAAGCAATGATTCTTAATCTCAATGGTCAGGAAACATTTATTGATATCAAGACACAACCTTGTCACAACTGGGGAGAAGGTGCTTTCTTTTCCCCTTTCATAGTCCAAATCCTGATCATGGTTTCTCTCAACCCAACTCACGGGGTTATTGTGACAGTTTGAGCTTCATCAGGCACACAGCAACTGGACAAGCAGAAGTTTTATTGTACAAACATGTCCCAAACCAAATTCATATGTTGAAATTTAGTTAGGAGTGTGATACGTTTAAGACACGGGCCCTTTAGGAGGTGATGGAGTCATTTGAGCTCTCATATTAGTGGCCTTATAGGGAGGCTGAAGGGAGTTCCCTAGTTTCTTTTTGCTCTTCTGCTAGGCTAGTATTCAAGGTGCCATCTTGGAAGCAGAGACTAAGCCCTCACCAGTTACTGAAACTCCTAGAAACTTCATCTTTTACCACCCAGTTTCTTGAACTGTGGGGCTTAATTTCTCTTCTGCACTAAAAGGTTTGGGGTATTTTGTTTTAGCAGCAGTGTTAGGTCATTGTTTTATTTTTAATAGTGCACAGTGGTATGAACGTTTTAAGGATGGAAACATTTTCAATCTCTTCTTTCTTCAATAATAATAACGATGATGATGAGAAAATGAAGAAGGAAGAACAGTAGAGCAGTGGGAAGAGAAGGGAGGAGGAGATGACAATTGTGAGGCACCTACTTCTCTTGTTCCTCCAGGATAAGCTCCAAGAACATTGCATGCCCTTGATCAGATGGTCATTACTTTTTCTGGAACTATTAACAAAATGGTATTCTCAAAACAAGAAAAATTTTGCATAAAATACTCCCTGAAGGTGGCTCTTTGTCATGCTCAGAACCTTTATTCTATGTCCTAATTTGTAAAGTGATAATCTTAGTTGGGTGTGGGGTACTGGCTGGGTAGATTGTGACACCCATATGATTTCCAAAATGAAAAAAAAATTTGCTAAGTTTGCATTACTACGTGAGACCTCAGAGTTCTCACATTCCTAGTAATAAGAAAAATGAACTTTCTTTTATCTTCAAAACTATCTTCTATTAAAAATAACACATGAAATATTTTTCCTTTGTAGAATTAATTACGTTTGTTGAAAAACATTTGGAAACAATTAGACAGTTGAAAGAAGGCTAAAAGTCAGTTAGCTGCCACCACTTCTTTTTTTTTATTTTTAGAAATAGTAATGAGTAGCAATAGATAAATGACAGTAACCTTCTTTGGTAATTGACTAAAAGCTAGACCACGTTTCCTACGTGGATCATCTTGTTTAATTTCCAAAACAATCCTATTATGCAGGTGTTATTGCTTAGACTAAAAGCACAGATTTAGAGGAGTTGTGGATATTGTTTAAAGAAGTTTCTGGAGGTCAGTACTCTGAGATTGGGGATGAACAGTTCCTTACGGTGGGGCTGTCTGGCATTCACTGCAGTCTGTGGGACATCAGCAGCACCTTCTCCCCAGCTGTGGCAAGGTGACATCTTGACATCAGCCAACATCTCCTGCACAGTGAAGTTAAGAATCACTGGTCCAAGACTACCCTGCTACCAAGTGATTGAAGCAGGAATACAAACCTATCCCATACCTCTCTTCCGTTGTGAACTTACTCTAAATGTATTATGCATTTTGTTTTTTCTCATTTCACAAGTGCCATACTTGGCTTACCCATGTTTTTCTTTTTATTAAGCATTCTTTCTTTCAGCTAAAACAATAATATTTTAATGGCCAATCAAAATCTTCTTTTCTGTACTTAACGATTTTCGTTAATGCTATGTCCCTCCAAATGAAACTTCTGAAATTTTATGCAACTTTTGATAGCCATTGTTACATTTAGTTGATCTAATTTATATTCTAAGCAGCCTAGTATGAGAATACCTTTTCTTTGCCTCTGTACCACCAAGTTTATTTGAAATTTGTGATGAATCCTCTTAAAATTTTGTGGCCCCTAAACATCCAAATGTATTAGAAATGCCCCGGCCAGATAAAAGCACAATAATTTCATCAGTGTAACAAATCCTAAGAAGAATACAATTAACCCCAGCTATATTTAGCCTAGTAATAATTACTAGGGTTCAGACTCTCCTGAATCTCTCTGGTCATCCTCAGTTTCTTAGAGGAAGCTATGACAGACAAAACTGCATTTATTAATACTTCTAAGACCTCCATATCTATACTGTGATGGAATCTACTGACCTGGACCTCATTTTCTCCCCAAGAGATAGATATGTACAATCAGCCATGGAAATGAAGCCAGAGGGAGAACATCTTATCATGCACTTACCCAATTCAGTGTGCACCACTGTCTTAGTTACTTTTCTCATTGCTGAAATAAAATAACTGACATCCAAAGTTAAAGGAAGAAAGGTTTATTTGGCTCACAATTTGTAGAAGTTTCAGTTCATAGTTGGCTGGCACCAAGGCAGGATGGCATAGTGGAGGGGCATCACAGAGCAGGCAGGAAGAAGGCAGCAAGCAACAAGCAATAAGTGAGAAGCAATAAGCTACAAGCAGCTGACAACAACAGCCCTCTTTAGTTCCCTCACATTTCATCCAAGCTACTGGCCCTTGGGGCAGGGACCACTCACCCTTAGTCCTAGCATTGCACCATGAATCAATCTCATCATCACATCACTGATCCCAACATCACCATCCCACAGCCTAGATCCAGACACCTCTGAAAAGCATCATGTATGAGCGCAGGAGGCTTTGGAGCACAGCAAGATATAAGCTGCATGGACGGCTGTACATATATTATCTTTTTAGTCTGCATGCAAAATACTATTATTTGCTTTTGGCCAATGAGAACACTGAGATTTGACAATTACCGATTTTTTGTCCGAGTTTGCATACCAGAAAGTGGCAATACTGATACTTTCAAACTATACTATTTGGACTTTTACTAGATAACGTACCCTGAAGACTTTTGCCGTGCCAGAAGCCTTCAAACTTATAGATACTGCGAAGATCTTTACACAACCAGCAGCATTGGTACTACCTAGAGAATTTCTGTAAATGTCTATCAGAATGTTTGAGTGTAGGGTTCAGCAATCCCCCTAGCAAATTCTTCAGGTCATTTGATGTATGCTTCAGAATGGGAATCTCTAGTTTCCCAAAATTCTACCCCAGCTTCACCCCTATTCTACCTCAGATGGCAAAGTAAAGCTGTCTACCTGAGTGCATTTGGAGTGAAGGCAACATACATTTGGGTTGTGTGTGTGTGTGTGTGTGTGTGTGTGTGTGTGTTAAATATAAGATTTTTCTGATTCTAACCTGACTTGACAAAACATTTTTGAAACTTTTCTTTCCAGTTTTTTTTTTCTTGTCCATCCCTTTAGAGGTTTTCTTCTGACTTTCTATGCTTCTATCTGTATTTGCCCCCACTATTGGGCCTGATTGCCGCAAGACTCTTGTCAGAAACAGGGTGAAAAGAATGTTGAATGTTGAAGCCAACAGTTCTGATTCTGATGTTCTCATGACTGCACTCATTATTTGGACTGAAGTTACTTTGGTCAAGTGTGAGTTCAATTGTTTCTTTTGCAAGTGTTTCTAAGTTACTTTAGAACCACTGGGTATCACACTAAGCATCGTAGAGCTGGTTTTGCTTCAATTGACTGCCTCTCCCAAACCATACTGGAGTTTCCAGAAAGAGACCTCTTCACACTGTTGCATTTTCTACTTTCACAGTCAATTAGTAATGGCTGCCAATGTTGGGCAGGGCGGAAGAATTGGAACACTGCCCTTGAGAAAATGCCAGCGTGTGATACTTCCACAGAAGCATGCATCATCAAGGTAGTAAGACAACAGAGGCATTTTTATTTAGGAAAAAGCATATGCTGAAAGGTATGAAAATTGCTTCGATATACATATCCTTACCATGGACTTTTAGCAACTGGACTAATGAAAAGGAAATAAACAATAAAATCTGGAAATATTTGAGATTAGCAAATTAATTCAGCACAGGCCATGAAGGCAGCATTCATAGGCTAATTCCATCCTTGTCATACTTTCCATGGAGATCTCAGAATCATTCATTGCAAACAATCTAGAAGGTTCACCGACAGGTCAGAAATGTGACCTTTTCTCAGAGTACTTTAGGATTTATATCACTCACCGGGGTTGCTTCAAGAACCTCAATAGACCAGTCAATCAACATTTCTTTCTGTACAACATCCAGCCACAATCTACATCGCAAAAGCGTGTGCGTTAGTGACTCATCTCTACTATGCTATTTTCTCCATGGCATAATAAAAATAGTTAATTAGATCACACTACAATGCCTATCAGTAAACTGCAGAAGTAGAAATGGTCCCTTTTAAAGCTATGGAACAGAGAAAAGCCTCCTTGTGAAATTCTGAGATGAACACCCACGTAAGAATGGGAAAGAAACTTACCCGCATTCATTCCTTTCATCTACACACCCTCCCCACCACCGCTTTATTTTTTAAGTCACCCAGCCCTTGCCTTTCCACGAATGTCATAATTAGCAGGCTGAAAGCAAGGTTGCTGATAATTGTGCTTTATGTTGCTCTTTGTTTAGTATCTGATTCAATACATCTGTGTGGACATCATTTCATCACCTTCTTAGTAACAGAGGTGAAAAAAATCAATGGCAATCAGATTACCTTGTTAACAGAAAGGCTAGAGGATGGCTGTGTTAAGTTCACAGTGCATCACCTTTCATTTAAAACATTTCCCCTTTTTTATTATTTATCTTTATTATTGTTTATAGCACTAAGCCCCAGTGTTTCCTAACGCTGAGTATGGCCTTGTGGTTGTCTTCTGTAGAGAAGGCCATTTCTGCCACATGCAAGACTGGGTGTGGCACCCCGGTGCAGCCCCGATTAACAGCCTTCAGAGAGCCTACTCAAAAAGCCTTTCTCAAAAAGTAGTTTGACCACTGCCGAAGGACTCTGGTTGCAAGGTCAAGTTTGTGATCTGAGTTGCCGTATGGTATTGTGTCTATTGTCCTATTTGCTATTTACTGTTCATCCTTAGTAAGATCACTGTTCATATCAACAGCATCAACTTGCCAAGAGCTATGTGAGAAGTCATACTATAACATGCCCAAAGAATAAAGCTCTCAGTAGGGAACTTCCAGATGGAAAACATGATACAGGGCTTCGCAGGCTAAAACAGTAGGGACAGATGCAGTGGAGTCCTACAGAAGGCTAGGTGACTTCTAGCAGAGGACTTGGTTTGACGAGCAGGTGGGTCTAGAGGAGATTTCTGAAAATAAAGGATGTTATGTTATTGCAAACATGTTATTGTTGGACCTAAGGGACAATTCAACATTTTTTTTTAAATGTGCTTTTGCATCCTAAACCCTAAGATAAACTGAAACAAATATAGACACCAAGAAAATGGTTCTGTTCCATTTGATTGAAAAACTAAACCTTAAAGGAGTGATCTCTGCTGATCTTTGATTATAGTGCATCTGGTCAAAAGTTAGCTGGCTTGTGCTCAACCCTCTGAGTGTCTACGTGGCTTCCTTGAGCTTGAGTTTGTTCTGCACCCTTGGATACTCTAGGGCTCTCAGGACCTCTGACAGCATGAACTTGGGCTGAATTTTAGGAGATAAGACCCTGAAGAGAGGTAGCCCTGGGGATTGGTAGCAGTGGGCTAATTTTTCTAGATTATTTCTGAGGTGTTTTTTTTTTTTTTTAAATCCTGAATCAAATTCAGAGTATAAACTGAAGGCATACTAAATATTCAGATTTCCCAACAGATTCATCAGGGCATGACTCCCACAACTCCAGATTGGCTTTAAGGGGGAGAAGTATTGGTTACTTTTAGAGAACCATGAAATTTAGAACCTGTATTCTTCTGACTCTTCATAATATCTTCAATTATGTAGTTACTACCATTCCATTAGCACAGTAGACTCAGAATTCAAATGATAATCAATCTTGGTGGTAGAATAAGAGTTTGAACTCAGGTTCACGTGAGGCTTTGTTCCATCCCATTGTTCCTTCTTAAAGTGTGGTCCCTCCTTGACTGAGCATTGGCCTTCCCTGAGAACATGTTAGAAATGCAAGTTCTTGTCCTGCAGCTAATGCACAATTATGTACAAATAGCCTCACTTTGTCGTGATCTACACTCTCCCCATCACACTTTCTAGGTCACCGGGCATCTACTAGAGCCATACTCTGAATATGGAATTGAACAATCTACACTTCATAAAATCTCCAGCTGATTTTGAGGTACACTGGTTACAGAACCACAAACGCCATCAGAACGTCCCTGCAGGCAAAGCCTGCAGTCCACAGAAGCTCTGGGAACCCTGGTGTGGAAGCAAGCAGTATAGCACAAAGTGGAAGACCCGGCAGGATCTTAATGCCAAGACTGCTGTCGCTGTCTCCAATGGCGCCATGACAAGCTGGGAGTGGTCTGGATTTCACAGGTGATAACACTTAGATGAGATGCTTTTAAGTATAAGTCTTCATTGCAAGATGCAACATAATAAAGTTATATTCAAATTATCCTGGGAGAGGCAGGCAGAGATAGGTGACCAATGTGGTTAAAAGCTATTATTTCCTCAGAAAGCTGTTGCCTGGACCTACATTTTCAAAGTTCTAAATGGCCTCTTATGTACTAAGTTCCAAATTCTTAAAGAAACTCTCAATCAGTTTATTTTGTATTTTAAATAAAAGTCATGCCATTATTGGTCAGGGCTATTCAAAAGCATTAGAGGTTAAAAGGAGACAAGACAGATGAATGAAATGAATGGTACTGGATGGAATTCTGGTTGAAAGAAGGACATGAAAATTCCTTTTACTATTTTAAGTAATACCACAATTGTCCTAAATTGGGTCTCTTCAGGATAGATCTTGAGTTTAATGATACAACCTCAGTAGTTTGTGATAGTTTCCCAGCTTTCTACAAAAGCAATATTTTTGTTTTATTTTATTGTGCACACCATTCTTCTCTATTTTTGCTACATACTGTATTTTAGTTTTCAATAATAATTTCATTTTCATTTTTTCTGGGAATTTTCTATGGAACAACTGCACCTTAAATTAGCACATACATGTGGTTACATTATAAACTAAGAGCTTTTTTGAGTGACCATTTTGGAGGATATATTTAAAATGTTTCTAGAATGTTCACACCCTTTGGCCGAGAACATATATTTCTGAGTGTCTGAACTAAGGGAAATCCCCTTGAATTTAGATAAATTCCACGTGCAAAACTTGATATTTTCAAAAGCAAAAAAGTGATTAAAAACAAAAACTAAAACCTGTAATATTAAACCAAACAAAGCTGTATTATGCAGCAATCTAAATATCTAATTATGAACACAACATAGCATCTTGAAAAAGTGATTGCCATATAATTAAATATGAAAAAGTACAGCATAAAATTAGATCTGTACTTTGACTACAATTATAAAATGCATATGCTCCTGATAAAATGATTTTAGATACTGAAAACAAAAGAAAAATAGATGTGTTGGTGGGTTAATGGTACATGAAATATTTCTTGATTTTTCAAACTATTATATTACTTTCATAGTTTTAACCACACTATGTAAACCATTGCAATGACCCTAGGGTTGAAATGGTTGAAATATACTGATCATTTTCCTCTTGCTATATTTGTTAATCACTTTATTCTGTATAATCAGTGAACACTAGCTGAATTGAAGGAGGAAAAAAGATCACTCTGTACTTTTTTAGAGGCCCTAAACTGCCTTTCCAGAAGCCTCATTACTAGTTTTCTTTCTTACCTCCCTCCTGAAGAACTCATCCATGACAAGACCGTTCTACAGACAAAAACCTGTGCCTTTTCTGGACTCCCTTTGTCTAGGACAACTTTTGCAAAAGTACTACTATTGTCTTTTGATTCTTTTCAGTTGGCTTAATATAATGAATAAGATGGAATACATTTGTACTTTTCACTGATAGTCAAGGAAAAGAGATGAATGCATTTAAAACTGATTGAGATGGTCAATCTTTTTAAATAGGATGATATTTATTATTATTTTAATATTATGATATTTAGGCATATACAACAATAATACTCATCATAGGGAATTTGCACCTGTACATGGCACATCCCACCCCTTTTCCCCATTCCCCCTCCCCTTAAGCCCTCTCCCCTCCCTACATACAATAGCTTTGATTCCATTTTTTCCTTCTATTTTCACTTTTTTTTTCTTGTCCCTTCCTTAATATCTCCCTCCCTTCTACCTTGTTCCCTTTTCCATTTGAACATTTTCTTCCCATTTCCCAAGCACAAGTTCCTGAGCTTGATTCCTGGTACAAAAAAACAAACAAAAAAACCAAACCTATACTCAAGATTGTGAGTCTTCATGCCCACCATCCTAAGCAATTGAATCCATGTCTGAAGCCAAGATGACACTACATAAAATTCAATCAGTTTTATAAATGTCGATATTTAGTCTCATATAACTTATATTTTGCAGCTTTAATATGGGCTAAACTGAAGGTTAGAAAAGTAGGACCACTAATTCTTAGAAAATTGCCACTGACAATGTCTGATCAAGTCTTTTCATTCACACATACTACTGTGATAGAAAAATGCTAGTACAAAGCAGGAGGATTTCATTGTGAAGCATGCTTGGAAATGGAGATTGCTAAATGACTTTGATCGAGTCCCAGCTCTTGTATGTATCCTGTAAGAAACTGACTTATAAAACTGCCTGTGTTGCATGCTTATTTGAGATCCTAATGGGGAATTCAAACAAAATTAGGAGAGGTATAAAGAGTCACTTTTCCTGTTGAATTCAGGAATACATATTTTAATTTTATCTACACTGTTTTTTCCTCCCATTCCATTTCCTCCCTTTTTCTTTTCACTAGTTGTAGAACTATTTTAGTCATTTGAGAGTTTTGGAAGCAGACAGTGGTACAGGTATACTATGATTCTACGCTCTCCTCAAGATTCAATAAAATACTGACAAGTAGAAGAAAGACCAAAGAAGTTGTATTTCATCTTTGTGAGTTGACAAACTCTGACGTCTCTTACACGCTTAAAAAGACACCCGCCTTTGTATTGAAGGGTTTACACTCATTTTGTACTTGTTACAGCTGCTTTCATTGACAAAGCAAAATGACAAATGATTTTGTTTCTGCTGCCATTGCCAAATTGTACTTTTATGTCTTTTCTATCACAGCATTCTGCTTACATACCTCACTCATAGAACTTTTCATCTTGCACTGAAATAGTCCACTGATTGGCTTCTTTAAAGAAGTTCTTCTTCAAAGAATTTAAAGTTCTTTGAAGATAAGGGCATTTTCTTTCACACATACAACTGCGGGATCCTGTATGGTTTTCAGATGGCTTTAAATATGTAGTTGAGGAATATTCATACAAATATTCAAAATTCATACAAATGTACAGTTTCTATAGATTAGATATGAAATATTCCCCCAAAGCCCATGTGCTAAAGGCTTAGTCCCCAAGGCTTAGAAGGTGGTCGCAATTTGAAGAGGTGGGGCTAGTTGGAGGAAGTGATGTCACTAGCTGTGTGCCCTTGAAGGGAATAGTGAGACTAACGAGACTGTGACAGCTCTCTCTCTCTCTCTCTCTCTCTCTCTCTCTCTCTCTCTCTCTCTCTCTTTTCTAGCCACCATGAAACAAGTGGGGTTTTCCACCAGATAGATGTTCCTTGACAGGATGTGCTGTCAAACCTTTCTTCCTTATAAGTTGATTACTTCATATGTTTTCTCACAGACATGGAGAAGTTCCTAATACACAAGTCCTGGAGGAGAAAATCACCAAGGCACTTGTATAAATGAACAAGGGAATCAAGTATGGCTGTAGGTATTCAGGGGAAGTCAGCACAGACACAACAAAGAAATTTCAAAATACCACTGTGGTATACCTGAAATGTACCAATGAATTTAATGAAAAAAAAATTATCAAAAAAATAGCACTGTGGTATGGCTTCCATATTTAAATATTGGTCACTTTTGGAGGTGCTATGGTCATTTTCATAGGCTAAGATTGTTTTGAGAACTTTTGTTCTTAGCTCTAGAGGTCTTGATGAACTTTATGAGACTCTGTAGTTAATGGTATACTATTGAGTGAATAGAGCAGTTTTAGCAAGAATTTCATGTCAGTTATCTGAATTCCTCTCTCAATGGTTATATTTACCAGACTAGTTTGAAGTTGATCTAAATAAAATAATTTTGATAAAATGAGTTGCTTATATACCTTAGATTTTAACCAAAAATATTATAACAGAGATTCTTCAATATTTTGTACTTCATACATTTTTATGTTCATTTAGAAAAAAAATAATTTTGCTAAATTCCATGTGAAAAAACAAAGTAGATAAGAAGAGGCAAATGAAGATTAAACTTGACAGGAGTTTTATTTCTTACTGATTTATATATGTTGAATTAT